>QPKB01000011.1:14332720-14502421 GCA_003546025.1 Camphora micrantha | reverse complement strand
AATTCCATGGTCGCCGGTGACCATGGGGCTGGCGACCATGGGCCATGGTCGCCGGCGACCATGGGCCTTGGGCCCATTTTTTGGCCGCCTTCCGGTCGCCGTATCTTCGCCGTTTTTCGCTCTTTTTTGATGCTTTTTCTTCCTGCATTTTTCTTGACATTTCCCCTCATTTATTGGCCTGTTTTCCTTGGAGAAATCCCGTCGAGAAGCCACGGAAATCGGAGCACAAAGTTTCCTATTTTTCTGGAAAGCCGAAGACTTTGTTGTGCGGTTTTGCCGATTTTTTGTCAAGCGTTGAAACTAGGCCAAACGATGTCAGAATGACCTGAAATTCGACGTGGAGCTTCTTGAGCATTAGATAGGACCAACCATAGGCTTTGGTTTGAGTTTTGAAGCCGTTTGGGGTCCCGCAAATGCTTGCCTTGATTTCGCCGTGAGAGAAATGCCGAGCTTTGACTTGTGGTCAACCGATGTCCGATTGACCTGAAATTTGACAGGGAGCCTCCTGAGTAGTAAGTAGGACCAACCATGGGCTTTTGTTTGGGTTTTGAAGCCTTTTGGAGTCCCGCAAACGCTCGCCTTGATTTCATCTCGAGGAAAGTGCCGAGCTTCGAAACTAGGTCAAACGATGTCCGTTTGACCTAAAATTTGACAGGGGACCTATTGGAGTCATTTTGAGACGATCCATTAGCTCCAATTTGAATGCCATGATTCCGGGGTGCTCCGCTGCCGATGGGCTTGTTTTTTGCTTCCCGAGAGTTAATGAAGGGTCAAACGTCGTCCGTTTGACTTGAAATTTGGCAGGGGGCCTTTTGAAGGTATTTTGAGACCATCCATAGGCTCTGATCGAAGTTTTGAAGTCTTCGACATTGTCGCTGCCGGGAGCTCTTATCTGCCTGTCGGAGGAGTGAAGTTAGGCCAAATGATGTCGAAATGGCCCGAAACTTCATGTGTACCCCTCTTTTGGCTGCTTTGAAGGATCTTGCAGTTTTTGTTTGATTCTGACAAGATCTGGTGCTTGAAGTGGCGCCTTCCTATTTATGGCAGGATGTGGCTCCATGTAGCATTTGGTGTTGAAGGGACATAGTGACATTTTTGGTGTCAACAAATGCCCCCTCGAGGTACAACGACGAGGTGTGCAGCTTTGGCAGTCGGTGTGCCTCGAAGAGAATTTGAAGGAGATCTTCTTGCTTGACCAAGAGTCTTGAGCATTTTTCTTTTGATGGAGTTGCTTTTTTTTTGAGCTTCCAAGGGATTTCGCGGTAATGAGAGGGGTCATGTACCGTCTCAAGGCAAGGATTTTGAAATGACATTTGGATATTGGTTTTGGGTTTTGGGTTTTCCCTTTTAACCTTGTGAACCTAAAGGCTTTATGTGGCACATTAGGCGGTTAAGAAGGTTTTTTTGGTTTTTGACCTTGTGACCTAACAGGCTGTATGTGGCGAGTTAGGGGGTCGGGATTTTGGTTTTTTGGTTTCGGCCTTGTGACCTAACAAGCTGTATGTGGCAAATTAGGGGACCATGGTTTGGTTTTTTTATCACTCTTTGGGACAATTTTGGGTCCATTGGAGTGTTTTGGTTTTTTGTGGAATGTCAATTTCAAGATTGTGGCTTGATTTGGTGCATGGGGTTGGATGGTTTGGATTTCTTTTGGAAGCTTATGAAGCTCGGAATTTTTGTATGGTCCAATCAACTCAAGAGAGGCATGGAACCATTTTTGTATGCTCTTGGTAAGAGAAATTTTGACTAAAAGCCACTTTTAGTGCCTAGGTGGTCAAACCTGGCTCATATGGGCTAACCCATGGGACCTTAAGCTTTTAAGAATGGCTTAGATCTCATGTGGTGTCATTTTGTAAAGAATATCTAAAAATATCCCTTTTTGTGTAGAGAATATCTAAAAATATCCTTACTTGGAGAGAATCTCTCAAGTTTCCTTGATTTTGGGAGAGATTTTCTCAAAGTATCTTTCTTTGGGAGAAAGTTTCTCAAATCCCCTTTCTTTTTGGAGAGAATTTCTCAAGAATCTTCTCTTTAGGAGAGAATATCTCAAATCTCCCTTTCTTTTAGGAAGTTTGCTAAATTTTAGCACTTACCTCCTTGCTTTTCTCCTCCTTTCCTCTTTTGGTTTGCTTTTTCTATAAAAGCAATGGAGATGGGTTTTCATTCTCTTGTTGCTTTCTTTTTGCAAAAACCTTCAAGAGTGCTCCAAGAGTTTCTCAAGGATCTTCAAGTTCCTTCTTCTTCTTCTCCATGGCTTCAAGTAGGTCTTCTTTTTCCAAGAAAACCCCATGTAGATGTAGAAAAGTTCCTTTTCTTTTTTTTTTTTTTTTCTTCTTTTCTTTCTCTCTCTTTTTTTCTTTTCTCTCTCTTTTTTTTTCACGTGTTTTCTCTTTTTTTTTTTTTTTTTTTTTTTTTCACGTGCTTTCTTTCTTTCTTTTTTTTTTTTTTTGCACGTTTTGCACGTTTTGCCCCCCCTTTTTTTTTTTGCCTTCTTTTTTTTTGAAGAGGTTTTTTTTTTTTGCTCACTATGATATGAGGTTTATGCAATTCAAGATGATCATGCATTTTTTTTCTTTTTTTTTTTATTTAAAATGCATCAAGATAAAAGGCTAGAATTTCTAGGTCAAGTCAACATGGATTTTGACTTAGACAAAGTTTGATTGGTTTTGACCAAATTGGGTTGGAATTGGTCAAACTTTTGTCAAAGTTTTCCTAGCATCTAATGCATGATGATTTTATGCATGATTTTTAGTAAATGGAATTGGGAGCATGATGATGCATACCTCGAATTTTCTTGCAAGTCTTGGGATTTTTGGAGCTTGCAGCAATGTTGAGCCCACTTCTCCAGTCTCGCAGAATTTCGAGGAACTTTGCAAGTTTTGGAATTTTGAGCTCGCAGCAATGTTGAGCTCTTTTCTGATCTTGCGAAGATTTGAGAGGAAAGGCTTGATCTCGCAGCAATGTCTGAATTCAAGCCTTCTTCGAGAATCCTTCATTGATTATGAGCTCGCAGCAATGTTGAGCTCATCTTCAAGCTTCCTTTCTTTTTTCGGGGTGCCTCCCTTTTCTTCGAAATTGCCCCGGAACCATGCCAAAATTTCGCTAGGATTTTTTTTTATAGCAAAATTCTGTCATTTGGTGTTTGATTTCTTCCTTTCTGACTTTTGCAGGTGGTTCCTCCAGAACGAACAAGGGTAAGGGCCTTGTTACTGATGCACCTCGCCGATCTGCCAGATCTTCCAATGCGGCCGTTCAACAGGCGTGGGAAGAGGTTGACGGGAATCTCCGAAGAAAGACTCAGGAGCATGAGCGATGGCAACTTCTTTGGGAGGAATTCCCTCGTGCTGAAGATGGATCGCGGTTTTCTGCCGCATTTTATGGCGGCATCTTGAAGAAGCGTGGCCTGGAAGCTTTGGAGGCTGAGGCCAAGAGTCTGCTCGAGGACCTTAGTCTTTGGTTGAAGACTATGATGGACTGAGCTTGTGACAAACTTCCTTCTTTCTTTTTTTTTTTTGGTACCTCCATGTATAAACATTTTGGCACTCTCTTTTTTTGTATCCCCTTTGTTCTACTTAAATTCTTTTTGTTGAAAATAAGCAAAAGTTGAATGGGAATGTTTGTTTGAAAATCTTGATCAAAAGGTTATCATTTTGTGAAAATCTTTTGTCAAAAGTGTTGTTTTGGCATGAAAGCCAGATTTTGTGGCACAAAGCCTGGTTTTTGATGGCTTGAAAGCCAAAAATTTTGAAGTGGCATGAAAGCCGATTTTGGTGGCGTGAAAGCCAAATTTTGGTGGCGTGAAAGCCGATGTGGCATGGAAGCCGATTTTTGGCATGAGAGCCGATTTTTGTTTTTGGCGTAAAAGCCAGATTTTGGCATGAGAGCCGATTTTTGTTTTTGGCGTAAAAGCCGGATTTTGGCATGATTTTTGTTTTTGGCGAGAGCCGATTTTGGCGTGAGAGCCGGATTTTTGGCATGAGAGCCGATTTTGGCATGAGAGCCGATTTTTTGTTTTTGGCGTAAAAGCCGGATTTTTTGAAAACCAAGTTTTGTTTTGTTGGCATGAGAGCCAGATTTTGTTTTGATTTTTGGCGTGAAAGCCGATTTTTGGCTTGGAAGCCGAGTTTTTTTTGGCGTAAAAGCCAGTTTTTTGGCATGGAAGCCGAGTTTTTTGGCGTAAAAGCCGATTTTTGGCATGGAAGCCGAGTTTTTGGCGTAAAAGCCTGGGTTTTTGGTTTTCCAAAAATGCAAGTATCGACTAAGAGTCGCCTCCCTGCTGAATGGTATTGCAAGTATCGATGGAATGTCGCCTCCTTGCTCATTCGGTTGCGAGTATCGATGGAATGTCGCTTCCTCGCGAAGTTGGGTGCAAGTATCGACTAAGCGTCGCTTCCCTGCTTTTCTTCAAAAATTTTGTTTTGCGGGTATCGATGGAATGTCGCCTCCCCACGATTTTTGAAATTTTGAGGGTTTTTTCGAACCTTTGTTTTTCTTTTGAAATTTGGGTTGTGGATATCAACTGGAATGTTGCGTCTCCACGATTTTTGAAATTTTGCAAGTATCAACGAGGTGTTGCTTCCTTGCGATTTTGAGGTTTTGGAAGTATCGAATGGGGTTCGCATCCTTCCAATGGGTTTTTTTGCGAGTATCGACTTGACACCGCTTTCCCGATTTTTGCTTTTAGACACGAGGGTCGTAAATTTTGACCTAAAACCATTTTTGGCGGTAAAAGGCAAGGCGGACTAGGGTGGAAATTCCTAAGTCCTGATTTTTGTTTCAAACCAAGAATTTTGGGTTCCAGGATCGAAAATTTTGGTCAAGTTTGGGAAGAGGCTCCTAAACTTAGATTTTTGGATTTTGATTTTCTTTTGAACAATGAAACGATGAAAGTAAGCATTGTTTTGAAAATTCAACATAAAGATGAAAATTCCAAAAGGAGTGGGTTTGACGAGCAAGTACCTAGAAATAGGCTTTGGCCTTGTAGGCGTCGCTCTGACCCAGTGGAGGAAGTCTTCAAGGGTAGTACCGCTTCAAGAACTTGCCGTTGATGGGCAGCATACATCTATCACCTTCCATGTTTAGGAGTGCGTATGCGCCATTGGAGAAGACTTGGTCGATGACGAAGGGTCCTTCCCATTTTGGTTCAAATTTGCCTTTGGATTTGTGAGCGAAAACCATCGGCCTTTTCACCGCAAGAACCAAGTCACCCTTTTTGTGGGCGCGTTGCCTGACCTTTTTGTCGAAAGATCCAGCCATGCGTGCTTGGTAGAGCTCAATGCTTTGGAGTGCCTCGAGCCGTCTCTCATCGAGATTGTCCAGCTCTTGGAGTCTTAATTTGGCATTGCTTTCTTGCGTCATGTCATTTTGTAGAGATACCCTTAAGGAAGGAATTTGTACCTCTAAAGGGACAACAGCTTCGCATCCATAGACCAAGGAGAATGGCGTGCTATGGGTCGGTCCTCGAACGGTAGTTCGGTAGGCCCACAAAGCTTCGGATAGTTTGTCGCCCCAGTCCCTTTTGTGGCTAGAGACCATTTTCTTGAGAATTTTGCAGAGTGTCTTGTTGAAGGCCTCTGCCAGTCCATTCGCCGCCGGATTGTACGGTGTTGAAGGACAACTTTGGATTTTGTATTTGTCGCAAAACCTGTAGAATCTGTGATCACGGAATTGTGGTCCGTTATCATGGACGAATCTTTTAGGTATGCCGAAGCGACAAATGATGTTGGTGCGCAAGAACTGAAGGACTGATGAGGTCTTCATTTCATTGAGCGCAAAAGCTTCTGACCACTTGGAGAAATAATCCGTAGCGGCGAAGATGAAACGATGACCTTTGCTTGACGGAGGGGAAACAGGACCTATGATGTCCATACCCCAGGCTTCGAAAGGCCATGAAATTGCTGTAGGATGTAGCCATTCTGGAGGCATGTGGACATAGTCTCCATGAACTTGGCATTGTTGGCAGCGTTTAGCAAATTGCATTGCGTCAGCTACCATGGTAGGCCAATAATAACCTAACCTTTTTATCTGATCGTAGAGCTTTGGACCAGCCTGATGAGCTCCACAAAGACCAGCATGCACCTCTTTGAGAGTTTCTTTAGCTTCTTGTTGTGATAAGCAGCGTAGAAGTACTCCATTGTAGGATTTTCTATAGAGCATCTTTGAAGGAATGTCCAAATGAAAGTTTGGGGTTCGTCTTTGAACACTTACCCGTTCTTTTGGATCTTCAGGCAGGATTCCGAACATAATATAATCAATGAACGGATCCCTCCAGTCGCCGATCGGAGGTCTGAGGATGGAGATCCGACTTCCAACCAGTTGGTGGCACTCAGCAACTGCTTGGTGTGTATTGAGGGGAGGGAGAATCCTTCTCTCACACACTGTAACTTGCATGTGTTCTCCTTCTTGGACCGCCATAGAGGCGGCGAGTCCGGCCAGGGCATCTGCACGGATGTTTTCGCCTCTACGAATGTGGGTGATATGACAGATGTCAAATTTTCGCCGAAGTGATTGTGCCTTGTTGTAGTAAGGCAACAGATCAGGCTTCCTGATTTCAAATTTCTGATTCATCTGGTTGACGATCAGTTGAGAATCCCCGAAGGCTTCTAGCACTGTGATGCCGGATTCGAGGGCGAGTTCCATCCTACAATCAGGGCTTGGTACTCAGCTGCATTGTTTGAACATGGTTCCAGTAGCGAGAAGGCGTGTGGAATCATGTAGTTTGTCGGGACTAACAAAGAGGATGCCAATCCCTGATATTTGATTTCCTTTTTCACTTGTCCTGGTTGCACCGTCGAAGTACATATCCCAGGAAGCATTTGATAAGGAAGCCTCCACGTTGTAGACTGACTCGTCTGGGAGATCATCCCTGAGTGGAGAGTCTTCAGGCAACGGATGCTCTGCAAGAAAGTCTGCCAGAGCTTGACCTTTGATTGCTTTTTTGTGGTACATACCTAATATCAAATTTGTGACAGGAGGATAGACCATTTTTGCCAGTCGGTCATTTGAGGGAACCTGCTTTTGTGACAAGGACCTTAAGGAGATTGATGATTGGACCCGATTCCTTCCCTCTCTCCGCTGCCTCCGCCCCGGGTCTTTCGGGGTACGGCGGAGGGGAGGAGAAGAAAAAGGTAAAATGGTTTCAACATCTTTTTTTTTTTGTAGGTATGCCAATTTCACTTTTCTACTTGGAATTTAGAAACGGTGATCAGAAGATCCACCTTCACAAGTAGAAAGGGGAAATGAAACTTTTTCTAGTTTTCCATTGCACACATATTTTAAGAAAAGAGACAAAGGGGTTTTTTTTTAATGCCGTGAAAGGCGATTTCATTTGTTGCCGTGAAAGGCGATTTTGCCGTAAAAGGCGATTTACAAGTCTCATCCATTATGAAAGACAAGAATTGTGATTTTTGTCTCTAAAAGAAAAATAAAGTACAATAGAAATCAAGAAAAAGGAATCTGACTTCTCATTCAATTGTGGGGACACGTTCAGATCGACGGTCGCGAGTCATGTATGGGCTCCTCCATCGTCCATGCAGATGAGAACACGATGCTTGGATTCTTGGCTTGACTTTCTAACCTCAGATTTTTAAAGGACAAAGACCAAGAGAAGGTCTTATATCCGATAAAAAGCTAAGTAAACGGGCTGAAAAGCCACGTTTTAGCCATGTTGGTAGAAGAAGGGAGGTCCTTGGGGGGGTGGCCCCCCAAGGGTGCTTCAATCACCTTTTGGTAGTCTTTGCAGCAGAGTTGCAGGGCTTCTGGATTTTTTTGTCTTCGTCGGGGGGAGAGCGAGAGATAGATCCGGACAGCCCTTTTTTCTCTTTTTTTCCTTTGGAATGCCCTCCTATTTATAGGCCTTTGGTAGCCATTTAGGAGGGTTTATGAGCATTGAATGCATTAATACTCATAATGGGAGGAGTTACAAGTTTTAAAGCATTTGTTTTGTAACTCCTTTTTCCTTGAATCTGATTGGCCGATGGAGAATAATGAGCTTTTAATTGCCTTTAATCCCCATCATGGGAGGAGTTTCATGGCTTTAATGCCATAAATCCTTTGACTTGTAACTCCCATTTGCTTGCTTTTGATTGGGCCGTCCAAAATAATGAGTTAATGACCGCATTAACTTGTCATAAAACGGGTCATTTAACTTCATTAATTGGTCGCCAAGTCGCTCGAAGAGTCGCGGGCCGCGCCGCGTCTTTTGGAATTCTTCTTGCGATGACCGCCGGTGGATCCACATGTTGCTAGATGTCGGATGGCGATGCAATTTTAGACATTGATCAATGTCAACATGCCGGCAACATCTGTCCTGTCGATTTCATGATCGGGCGGGCAGAAAGTGTGCTTTCTTTGTCGGCCGGTTGGCGAATTCGAGGCATCTAATGATCATCCAATGACTTCGGCGTCGAATCCGTGATGTTTGACGAAGATCGACGGATTTCATGCACGAAAAATCAGATTTTGGAAAAATCACAGGGGCCAATCAACTCGAAACGCGAAAAGGACCCGAAAAAGTGGGTTTCCGGCGACTTTTGGGCCGCCGGAAATTCCATGGTCGCCGGCGACCATGGGCCAAGGTCACCGGCGACCATGGGCCTTGTGCCTGTTTTTTGGTCGCCTTTCGGTCGCCGTTTTTTCGCCGTTTTTCGATCTTTTTTCATTCTTTTTTCTTCTGTATTTTTGCTGACATTTCCCCTCATTTATTGGCCTGATTCTCTTGAAGAAAACCCGACGAGAAGCCACGCAAATCGGAGCACAAAGTTTCCTATTTTTCTGGAAAGCCGAAGACTTTGTTGTGCGGTTTTGCCGATTTTTTGTCAAGCATTGAAACTAGGCCAAACGATGTCGGAATGACCTGAAATTCGACGTGGAGCTTCTTGAGCATTAGATAGGACCAACCATAGGCTTTGGTTTGAGTTTTGAAGCCTTTTGGGGCCCCGCAAACGCTTGCCTTAATTTCGCCATGAGAGAAATGCCGAGCTTTGACTTGTGGTCAACCGATGTCCGATTGACCTGAAATTTGACAGGGAGCCTCCTGAGTAGTAAGTAAGACCAACCCTGGGCTTTAGTTTGAGTTTTGAAGCCTTTTGGGGTCCCGCAAACGCTCGCCTTGATTTCATCTCGAGGAAAGTGCCGAGCTTTGAAACTAGGCCAAACGATGTCCGTTTGACCTAAAACTTGACAGGGGACCTATTGGAGTCATTTTGAAATGATCCATTAGCTCCAGTTTGAATGCCATGATTCCGGGGTGCTCCGCTGCCGGTAGACCTGTTTTTGCTTCCTGAGAGTTGATGAAGGGTCAAACGTCGTCCGTTTGACCTGAAACTTGGCAGGGGGCTTTTTGGAGGTATTTTGAGACCATCCGTAGGCTTTGATCAAAGTTTTGAAGTCTTCGACACTGTCGCTGCCGGGAGCTCCTGTCTGGCTGTCGGAGGAGTGAAGTTGGGCCAAATGATGTCGAAATGGCCTGAAACTTCATGTGTACCCTTCTTTTGGCTGCTTTGAAGGATCTTGCAGTTTTTGTTTGATTCTGACAAGATCTGGTGCTTGAAGTGGCGCCTTCCTATTTATGGCAGGATGTGGCTCCATGTAGCTTTTGGTGTTGAAGGGACATAGTGACATTTTTGGTGTCAACATTCACTCTGAAAGGGCAATCAATTTTTTTTTGTGCCTGTAATCTTCGTGGAAGTTTTCTTGCTTCTGTATGTGCCACCGCGATCACATTGGAACAACAGTCTAGGACTCTTCCCGATTATGCTAATCTCTGACCTTTTAATGACAATGATATATCCTAAATTACGTCCAATATTTTGAATTCAATCAATTAGAGATTGGCGCGAATTGAATACTTGAAAATGTATTAATTTTATTAGAAATTAACAACTTTTATTAAAAATTGACAAAATAAAACATAATTGGAATTGAGTTAATATCATACCATGTCGGTGGAAAATTCGTTTGTAACATTTTCATCCACATTTTCATCTTTTGTTTTATTTCGTTTCTGAGAATATCATCCTGACATCAATATACATTCACTTAAGCATCTGCAATTAATAAAGAATATTTCCTGAAATAATTAAAGAAGTGTATATTTACCTGGTCACTTGAGCCACTTGACAATCGCACATCATTGGCCCAAATCATCAGTTGATCCAAATTCATATCTTTTGTTGTTGGTATGTATATTGCCAAGAAGAACCATATTTATGTATATATAGATTAATACATAATGACACAGGTCTGATGGAACTAAAGAGACACTTTAACAAAGAATACATTCCCTAAAAGCAGAGAATATATTTCTTGAAACCAGTTTTGACACTTGAGTTGACGACTCTTTGCATGTATAAACGTTAAAAAAATTAAGATACACTTGAGTTGACGACTCCCTGAAATTAAGATAAGACAAGGACCTTGAAAGGTCTAGTATTTCCTATCCTCATGCAAGCATCGGATCACTCTTCTCCCTAGGTTAGAGATACTTCATAGTTTTTTAACATTATTACCAACTTCCTCAAGTGGGTCTATATACTATAGATAAAGCATTAGATGGGTCAAGTGAGTAGGAAAAAAAAGTATTAGATGGGTTTAATGAAAGGGTCTTTAAAGAACATAAAAAGGTGGTTGGGTCGGATCGAATATGAGTTACTACAGTAACAACCAACCTCTAAGGTTGGCACGTGGGGTTTACGTGTCTATTGAGCTACTACATTATAAAATAAGTTGGAGGTGACAAGAAAAGGATATGCTCAAATCTCAGTTACATGTCTCCCATGTGATAATGGAGCTCATGAACTTCAAAGGACACGTAGTAAACCAAGTAACATGGACATGTGGATTATTATTATATTTTACCCAAGATAAAAACTAGAGGGTGATCAGAGAGAAATTTCATGTCCCATCATCATTTTTATCACATCCATGATAAGAAAACACATAGGCATAACCGTAGGTTGGGTGCAAACGTTGACACCCTTCTTATTTCTTACAAGTATGGTACTGATTATACCAGGCGTAATAAATAAAGACTAACAAAACTTAGGGGTCGTTTGTTTCTCCCAATTTACATAGGTAAACATCCCATATGTGAAAGAGATTTATATTATTTATGTTTGTTTACAACATTTACATAGTAGGTGTGTAAATCACATGTGTTTTTGCTGTGTAAAGTATGTGCAAAAGAGGCAACACATTTTCACACCTCAAGAGGTGTGAAACAGTTTCACATGGCACTATTACCAGGCGGAATGCTATAGTGCCTCAATGAGCAGTCCGTCTTTTTTTTTATTTTTATTTTTTTGGGCCCCACTTGTAACATCCGGACCATTCATTCTCTTAAGAAGCTCAAACACGGCCATGTGTCCAATTTTCAACCGTTGATGATGCATAGAGGTTGAGATATCATCAACATAATTACAGTCGTTGGATTAATCTATTGTTAATTACTAACATACCCAATCCACCTTTTATAATTTGTTTTATTGTTCTGGGCCCCACTTGTAAAATCAGGACCGTTCATATTCTTCAGAAGCTCAAACACAGTCATGTGTCCAATTTCCAACCATTGATATTGCTTTAATGTTGACATATCATCAAATAATATACAACCTATTCATATATTCACATGTAAAATGTTATGCTAGCAACAAACAGTAGAATTTGATCCACATATGAGTCATTTGCATATGCAAATGACTCACATGTGGGTCATTTATACATGTGAATCACTCTCACAGGAAACAAACGACCCCTTAGTTGAAACCTAATATCAATGGCTAAGATGATTCGAATCGGGTGACATTTGGTCAAAATCCCAACCAACAATTAAATGCTTCGTGTCTTCTATTCTGACATGCATTAACATTTGTGCAAAGAAAGTAAAGACTACTTTCAAAAGCAAGTTAAAAGCACTCATCAGTCATCGTCAAGAAAGGACAGCGAATATTTATATCTTTGACATATTGTGTGATTATCGTTAGTAAGAAGTTGCGGGCGTATGTTCATTTTTCTCTGGAGTCTTGTCCTCATTTGCCTTTCTTATAAATATCAAGTTGCTACCAAAGGACCACAAAGTTCCGAGCAGAGTAATTTTCACTCGTCATTCGAGGAAAATACTAGACACCCAGTGTGAAGGGGCGTTCTTATCTTATCCAGCCGCAGAGGATTATACGACCGACGCATAAGGCCGAATAAAGGGCCCCTTTCAAGGTATGTTTTGTGGCCCTTGAGTGGGGTTCAAGATAGAGTCTGAGGCGAATGAGACTTTCTATCTAAAAGTTGACAAGAGGGAACAGATATCAAAATTAGCAAATGAGGGAATAATAACACCGGCCACTTGAGGATGCGCCCGGCTCGCCGCTGCGGAACGCGAGGGCTTCTATTTTTATACTTTTATACTAAAGCTCAATATAGGAGGATATCACCCAATATTAAAAAGTAGAGATAATTAGTGAAAGGTCCTTCATATGGTACTTGTAAGGTCTTTGGTTCATTAACTTTTCATCTAAGGTTTGTAGTCCATGCAGCTGGACATATTTCGGCGAGAGGTCCCTGGATATAATTCTCATGACTGATTTACCCTTTCAACTATTTTAGGCATAAAATTTTAAAATTTTAAATTTCAAATCTTGGATTATCCCTCCTTTTCATTTTGCATTATCCCTCTTCTTCTGGGGCAACGTTTTCCAGAGCTCTGACTGGAGAAGACGAGCAGGTCTCTACCGCTAGGATTGTAAGACCAGGTTGTAGATTGGACGGTGACAAGGAAGAAGACAAGGCGTCGATCTCCGACAGCGTCCCTAAGACGAAACCATCCATCTCCAAAACCACACTGCATCAAATCTTCCTTCGTCTTTTCAAACTAGTAGTTATGACAATCAGAATCACCTTCCCCATCTTTGGCTATGTCGCGTATAGCCTTGCCGCCTCCGTCTGAATCCGCCATGGGAACTGCCGCCTATTACACGACTGCGCCACCCGATCTCGCGTCCTCTTCTCCAACCCGAAGCCAGACGCAGATCCGGCGGTCAGGAATTATCAATCTTCTTCTTTTCTTTCTCGTTCTACTAAACGATCTGTCTCCGAGTTTGAAAGGCAGCAGCAGCAGATTCTCCTTCTTCTGAGATCTATAAATCAAAGGGCAACATGGGCGTTTCAGGTTCTATCTCGGAACCTGATCAATGAGGAAACAGATCTAGATCATGCAATCGCAGATTCCTCATCGCTCTGGATCCCTCGTCGTTCACTGCCGGAACCGAAGATGGAAGACTTGGGCCGGACTGATTCACACGTCGCCGGACAGCAGTTCAGGCGGCCACCTCCATTCGAGAAGAAAGGCAGCAGGGCGGCCTTATAATTCCTGTTGCAATTGTTGTGAGATCAATGGAGCAGCAGCAACAAAATGCAGAAGAGAAGAGAGAAGAAGCAACACGGGCGGTTGTCTCTGTTGCAGAAGCAGAAGGAAGAATAAGAGCAATTGGGCCAGTCCCAAGCCTGTGTCAAGTTCGGGTTAGGTCTGACCCGACCCAGAATGAGACCCCTCTTCTCGACTTACATGTGTCCAACCGATCTCACAATTAGCAATAGATCTGTGATGCAGCCTTTTCAAAATCTGATCTGATCTCTTCCGTGCTCCATTGATCTGATCTCCACCGTGCTCCATTGATCTGATCTCCTCTGTCCTCCACTGATTTGTTAAATTTATCTAAGTTTTTATCAAGTTTATCGGAGTTTTGAGTATCTTTTCAAATTCTTTTGAGTTTTGCACAAATTTATTTGAGTTCTGAAATAAATTTATCTGAGTTCTGGACAAATTTAGCTGATTTTTTAGCAAATTTATCTGAATTTTGAACAAATCTATCTGAGGTTTTGGCAAATTTATCTAAGTTTCTGAAAAATTTACCTCTGTTTTGGAAAAATTAACTGAGTTTTTAAATAAATATTTACTTTTTTTTTTACAGATTTAACTAAGTTTTTTGGCAAATTTATTCACATCTTTTGAAATTTATTTGCGTCTTTTGAATTTATTTACGTTTTTTAAATTTTATTTGGATATTTTGAAATTTATTTGCGTCAATTTCTCTATGTTCTTTTGAAATTTATTGTGTTTTTTGAAATTTATCTGAGTTCTGAACAAAGCTATCCGAGTTTTAGGCCATTTATCTGAGTTCTGGAACAAATCTATCTGAATTATAAACAAATCTATATGAATTTTTGACAGATTTATTTGTGTTTTTTAATTTTATTTGTGTCTTTTGAAATTGATTTGTATTTTTTAAAATAAATTTAATTGAGTTTTTAACAAAAAGACTTGAGTTTTTTGCCACATTATTCGCTAATTTGGAAAATTGGGTTATCTTAGTTTTGACAAATGTTTATGCATTTTTTTTAAATTTATTTCCATTTTTTAATTTTATTTACTTCTTTTGAATTTTATTTGAGTCTTTTGGAATTTATTTATATTTTTTTTGAAATTTATCTTGTTCTTTTGAAAATTATTTGGATCTTTTGAAATTGATTTTCATCTTTTGAAATTTATTTATATTTTTTTAAATTTATTTGTGTCTTTTTAAATTTATCTGCGTTCTTTTGAAGTTTATTGCTTTTTTTAAATTTATTGTGTTTTTTGAATTTTTTTCATTTTTTGAAATTTATTTTCTTTCTTTTGAAATTTATTTGTGTTTTTTAAATTCATTTCATTTTTTGAAATTTATTTGCGCTCTTTTGAATTTTATTTGCATTTTTTAAATTTATTTCATTGTTAGAAATTTATTTGAAATTTATTTTCAGTTTTTTGAAACTTATTTGTATTTTTTTAAAATTGATTTGAAAATCTCATTAGTGGAATTTTATTTATCGTGACTAATTTAATGGTAGTTGACCATTATTAATGGCTTATCTCACTAATCATGGGATATGATTTGAAGAAAGGGTAAATTAGACATTTTAGGTTTTTAAATTTGGAAAAAGGACCTATCACACTATAAGAAAAGATTATGGACCTAAGGCAATAAAGTGAAATATTTAGGGACCCATCGCCGAATCCCCCAAAAAAGCACACAGCCATTGTAAGACTCCGTTCTATTAATCGCACAATTAATATTAATTAATTATATTATTAGCTATTTAAGTGGATTTATATGTTATTTAACCAAATTTGTGGTTTAGAATAGTTTTGGAGAGTTTTGATAGCCTATGAACCTAGTTTGAGACCTTTAGGATCTCATATGTGATTTCGAAAAAGTATTGGGGTTATTTGTAAAGTTTGAGATATTCAGTTCTTGAACTCATTTGATAGAGAATAATGTTTCCTACAACTTTCGTATTAACTCCGTTTCCATTCGAAATTTTGTGTTCATAGATAGGTTATAGTGAAATGAGTGTTGTAATGTTCTTAATTTATATTCTTTTATAAATGTCTATCTATTTAACTGAAAAATATCATTAATTTATCAATTGCAAGGTATTAGATATATGCAATAAAAAAAGACTGCATCTCCTATCTTTCGCTCTCTCTATCTACAAATTTTATACTCAAATCTTGTTGATTAATTGCCCGTGCTCGATACGGAAATCCTTTGCTAGTTTCGTATATGAAGCTCAGGTGATTTGATTTGGATATTGAAGTTTAACTTCGCAATTGATTGTTCAATTGAATTCCCGGTTTTGACTCAATTTTTACTTCTTCTGAAATAATAAGTCGTGCACGACATATATGTCATTCACGATATGAATTCCTTTAAGCCTTAACCTGTCTTCAATTTTAAGTTCCAAAGTCTCATTTGCATGATTATTTTTTTTTTTTTTTAATTGTCCTTTCAATTTCTTCTTCTTTATTTATTACTATAGAGATATTACTTTCATTCCATAAACTTCTATGGACTTTTGAAACTGATGACATAAAATATCTATTTACTAAATAAGTTACAAAAAATTAAAAAAATAGGTTAGATTAAGTTAGGATGTAGTTATTAAATAAAAAAATTAAAAAAACCTTTTTTTTATTCAACTCATAAATGATTTTACAATTTAATTCCAAGATGAACTCATCATAGTTAGTGGGAATGTTCACAAGCACAAGGTAGGAACTCAAAATAATATCAGTGTAAATAAAAAATAACACAAAAGATAAAAATAAATAAAAACATAATCAAATAGTTCTTTATATATATCTAAACTCATTTCAACAAGAATCATTGTCTTCCTAGGAGAGTAAGTCCCTCTTGTTTAAAGAAACTAACACACTTTAATTTAAATCAAAATTATGTGACTATCTAAATTGATTAAAAAGTACAAGAAAATCATAATTAAAAAAATCTTTTATAATACATATGTATTAGAAGATATGCTCTTTTGTTAGTGTATGTACATAATTTAACATATGTATAAAAATCATGAGTAAAAATAAAATATTTGAAATGAAAATTGTCATGTAAGTTTTGACATAGACTTAGGTACTACTAGCATAAGTCAGCTCAATTTGGCATGCAAAACAACAATAATAAATTTTCGAGAAAATAAAATAAGATCCTTGTGAGGATGGGAGGCCAATACTTGAAAAGTGAATGGGAGTCGTGGACTAAAATGGAAAAAAATGCCTTATTTATATGCCAAAATAGTCATAGATGAAAAAGAATGACAAAAGGTATCATGACATAAAATGATAGTTTAAAAATAGGAAGTCATAAATGATTGACAAATTCCACTCATCTTGAAGTGTCACTTCCAAAGGATGATAACAAAGTGTTAATAGGTTACATCCAAGTTAAGTTGTTGGAGGGTGAAAGAATAAGGCAAGTTAAGTTAGGCTGGAAGGTTATTGACTTAACTCTAACATAGTCTATTGATTAATTAGGTTAAAACTGTTAACTCAAATCTACAAAAAGACAAGAAAGATCAACTCTAATTTTGAGCAACTAAAGTAGGGTCAGAACTGCTATTACTATCAATGTGTTTAAAAAAAAAAAATTCCAATTAAGGGATAACAATTATTTATAAATGACCTTATGCAAGGTTCTTATTATTAATCGTAACTTAAAAGAGTATGTAAAATCCTTTCACTTTAGTTTGATTGAAAGTGACCTAGAGCTCACCTAAACTTAACATGTTGCTATTAACCTAATTTTATTTTATATTTATAAGTTACAACGATTTTATAATAGTTGTTTATTGGGTTCAAATGAAATTGACTTAGACCAAATCCATTAACAGTGACCCAACTGTGTTTAAAATTAATTTTTTTTGTTAAATGCATTTATGACTACTGGATTGATCACATATAAATAATACCCCAAATTGCATAATGTTGACCTATAAATTAATAGATTTCTTAATGGTTTATTTATAAATCTAAATGATTTTGACCATTTCTTTCTCAACCACTATTATATTAATATTAAATGTACTAATTTTGACCGAACCAATTTCAATCTTGATTTCTAAATTGTAAATTTATATTATTACTCTATTTTCACTATAATCATTTATTTATTCAAGGGTAATTTTAGTTATTTCTATTTATTAAATATGGTTAAGATAACTGTCTTACTTGTTTTCGAATCCCATTGATCAAAATGGATCTAAACAAAAATAAAAACTCTACTTTCTTGATAAAAAAAAAAAAAAAAACTCATGTCTATATCACTTAACAATTTAAAATTATGACCAGTATACTCTCTATAATTATATTGATTTTAGCTAAAATAATCTTAAGAATTATGAACTTTTACAATTTCTTTTGTTTGTGAACGGGGTCTACTTTTAGACTCATACCTAATAAGTCCAATTTTATCACTTCACTTCAAATTAGACACATCTGTAAGATCGATCATTCTTAAAAAAATTTATATAAATAAAAAAAAACTAAAGGACTTGACGTGTAGTGAATAATATTCAATATGGCATAAGATTTGTATTAATTTCTTACTGCTTATTATAAAAATTCACAGTTTTTTTTACTTTTTATTTTCTGATTTTTGAACATTGATGCTAAAAATTTTTTAATTAAAACTTATTCATAGAATTAATTAATATTCCAAAATCCTCCCCTCCAATCAATACTATTATGATTATTTTTTATGCATTTACATGTCCGTGCTTTAAGCATGGATGATCAAGCTAATTATATAATTAATCTATAATGAAGCGAATTGAATCCAATTGCCAATTTTAAATTCCATTTTAACCATCTCCAATTTTGGTTGACCCCGTACTAATACCAGCTCTATTAATCTCCTACTAATATCAGCCGATTGGATCTAACCGTTCTATTTTTGTTGGTTTAAAGAACAATGACTAAACGAAACGCCACAAAGATGACTCCTCTTCATCTTCTCTCTCCCTTCCTCAATGCCTCTTTATCAACTTCGCTTTTTTTCTCTTCATCTTCCCTATCTCTCCCTAAGAAACGCCCCCTCTAAAGGAAACACCTACTTCTCTAATCAATTCCTCTCATTGAACCCACTTCAAAGATTCAGAACCCTCACCCATAATGTATCATTGTCTCTATCTCAATCTCGATCTCATCTCGACTGCCCTAATCTCTTTCTCATCTCCGGTCATGTCCATAAATGTCTCTCTCTCACGCTGCTTTCCTGTAAGTTACCTTAACTACTCCCCTCCTCTTCTTTCTCTAGCGTGCAAACGTGTATAAATCGATAACTCCTGGGATGTAAGGTTCTCACCTCTTTCTCAGCAACTCACATATCTCTCTCGCTCTCTCTCTCTTCATTGACTTTCAAATAATCAAACCTATTGGCACTACCCCCTCCACAGCTTTTTACTACAACATTCCATTGCGGAAGGTGCATTTTGATGAATAATAGATCTCGATGCTTTATGCGTTTTGATGCTCTCTTGATCTCACCCATCTCTCTCTTAGAGCATTCCATTCACAACTCACTTCTAGGTAGGCTCCCAAAGCTTTTACACTTCTACTTTTCTTTCTGCTTGGCTTAGAAATGGATTAGATGAGCTCACCCAACCCATTTGCATCCATTTTGTAGATTGATTTTTTGGTTGAGAGGTTGTTTTACACATTTGAGCTCAAAAGAGGATTTTACCCAATTTCTTCTTGGTTTTGTCAAAGCTCTTCATCAAGGCAAGTGAATATGTATATTTAGGCTTGGATATGCTTGTCTTTCTTGATTATATGATTCAATGATGATTTAGATAACCTCTTGCTCAATTGAAAGGTTCTGATTTGAAAACATGATAATTAGGTTAATATATTTATATGAATGGAATGGATGGGCATGTGTATGGATTGTATGAGGAGGGTGTCTACTTCATTTGGAGGAGGGCTAGGCCCTGTTGTTTTGTGTCTACAGGTATGGATGTGAAAGGGAGGTGTTTTTCCCTTAATCTGAACTAAAATAGAATTCTAATGGCGAATTCTGTAGTTTCACGGTTAGCCGTGAATGTGTAGAGGCTCGTCGTGAATGCCCCATGCGGCTAACCGCGAGGTTCTGTCTTCAACCTTTTGATCCACGGTTAGCTGACAGTCAGCTTGCGGCTAACCGACCTGCAGTTTGGTGACCTGGCGATCACATTTCCAGAGAGCATCCTTTTCCGGCTTTTTGCATAGACAGTCACTTGGCGGTCACCTCCGCGGCTAACTAAATTGGTCGGTTAATCGCCAGTGCTATTTATTTTCAGTTTGAATCCCCTTGGGAAGGGATTTTTTAAACCTGGTTTGGAGGGACTTTGGCTACCCTTTTTGGACTCATTTGGCTATGTATGAAGATGTTTTGAGTCGACGTTCTTCATAGTTATTCCGGTCATATCGGGATTCAACCTAACTCTATCATGGACGGTATAAGGCAACGAGATTCCCTCCTTTGTATCTATGCATGAAGATGATTTGTTCGGATATCGCGAACCTTAATCCCTTCCGTTGGCTGAGTATGAATGTATGATACCGCAAGAATCACATGGTACTTAGGTTTGGATTGTTTATCGCTTTTGATTTCAAATTGTGCCATCTAGTACCGTCTACATGTAATGTACATATTCTTTATTTTTGTTTACTTTGACTTGTTTTGGGATCATATGAAGAACCTAAATGATGGACTTAGGATCCCTTTTGATATTCCATTTATTCTAAAATCTGTATGAGGTGTTGAGGCTAGGTGACTTTGATTGTAAGGCTTCAGGGGAACTACTATATATTGTAAGTTTGAAGTTTTGTCTGTAAGTTTGATATTATCTGAAGCAAAGTAGTTTTTCTATCGTTTTGATGAATCTTGTTCACGCAAGAAAGCGTAGCCCCTCACTGATATTTGTTTAGGACTCCTTGTGTTAAACACTACTCAGTTGTTAATGTTCAACACAGCTGAGGCACTACTTGTGTTAGGGCTTTGAGCTTAGGACCGTCTACAGTTCGGGTAGTGTAATGGACGCCGCTAAATACCGCAAGTGCTATTGTTTTGATTGACCAAGTTATGATTCCGAATTGATATATGTCTCTGCCACGACTCAATGAGAGTAGGGAGGGTAATGACACAATCCCATGGTGATTAGCATATGTGGACCGCCTATCTTGTTAGATGTTTATGTTAGATTGATTATGATTCAAATGCTATGCATTTCCTATGATCTTATCTATCGTTTATTCTTATTCGTACTGCATATCTGTGGACATTATATATATATATATATATATTGCTTGCTGGCCGTAGTGTTTGATGGTGCTACTCTTGGTGCATAGTTACCGAGCTCTTCTATACTAAGGAAGAGATTGTTATGATTTTGAGTGTTGGCTAAATTCATGGGTTGGACAAAACTCTGGGTCTTTTGAGTTGTATTTTTATTTTTAAAAGGACTGTGAAGATAGAAGATTGGAAGGACTCACAAGAAAAAAGTATGAAAGGAATACAAGGAACAAGATCGAGAAAGGGAACTGAAATTCCGGATCAACCAGAATGGGGTCCGCTCAAGCGACCACTTCATTCGCTCGAGCAAACAGAGTCAGAATGGCCTAGCGCTGAGACAAAACCTCATCCGCTCGAGCGGATGGTGGGTCCACTCGAGCGGACAAAGCAGTAGAGCCCTATGAAAATTAGAAATTGTTTTTCTAATTGTGCTCAAACTGCTTGTTTTAAACCTAATCATCTTAGGCAACCTTAAGCACATCCCAAGAGCTATTTAAAGGACTCAAGAGCTATACCAAAAACCTCACATCTCAAAGTTCTGAGTTAGAGATTATTATTAGGAGAATTCTTTTCTTGAGTTTTATTAAGGAGTTGTGTTGACAAGTTCTCTAGAGCCAGTTCTTCTGTATCTTTTGTAGAAGATTATCTTCTTTCGAGAAGACTTGAGGAGTCAAGCGCTGGATTGAATCTGTTGCAATCAACGGTGTGAAGTCGTTGAAACGTGAAGCGACACAAGGTAACTGTAGTCCTTGGGTAGGGGATATTTGGGGAAGAGATCTGAGTTTCTTGTAATTGTGAGATTTATAGTGTTTGATTTGATCCAGTTTGGATCAGTGGTTTTTCACCCGGTTAGGGCTTTCCACCTTATATTTGGTGTCCTTGTGGTGTATGCTTGTTGAGTTTATTTTCGCTGCATATAGTTAATTTCTACACACTTTTGGGCTGATTGTTTGAGTAGACCAATCTAAAAATCGCAGACCCTAATAATACTTTCAATTGGTATCAGAGCGGGTTGCACTGTCTTATTGTGTTTGTTCATACAAGATTTCTAGAATGGTGGTCAATAGAGAAAGGACATCAACTTCCAAGCCTCCTTTGTTTGATGGTTCTAATTATGCATATTGGAAACAAAGGATGATTTGGTTCCTTAAGTCCATTGATGTTGATGTTTGGGACATTGTTGAAGAGGGTTACTCTAGACCAACAATTGTGGTTAATGGACAAATTTTTTCTAAACCTTAAGCCCAATGGACTAAGGACGAGAAGCATGCATCCAATTGTAATAACAAGGTTGTGAATTGCATATACACTGGAGTGACTGCTAATGAGTTTCGAAGGATTTTCACTTACAAAACTGCAAAGGAAGCATTGGAAGTCTTATAGACAGTTTATGAGGGTACAAACACTGTAAAACAAGCTAAATTGTAAATGCTGAATAAAGAATTTGAGACCATCGTGATGGAAGAAGATGAGACCTTTGATAAATTTTATGCAAAGCTGAATGAAATTGTTAATTCTGTTTTCATTCTGGGGGAAGAAATACCAAAACACAAGATTGTCAAGAAAATTCTAAGGTCTCTCTACCTTCGAGGTTCGATTCTAAAGTTGATGCTATTGAAGAAAATAAGAAACTTGATACCCTCAAGGTACATGACTTGGCTGGAAATCTTCAAACGTCTGAAGCAAATCATTTGAATAAAGGAAAATCAAAAGAGAATGATTTTGCTTTGAAAGCCATTTTAGAGTCAATTAAGCATGCAAAGAAAATTGAGTCTGATTCTGAATCTAAGGCTGAAGATGATATGGCTGAGTTTATGAAATGTTTCAAAAAATACATGAAGATAAAACGAGCCAATAGAAAGAATTTCAAATCTGAGAAGAAGGATCCTGCAAAAGGGATAAAGTATTTTGAGTGCCAAGGCTATGATCACTATGCTCATGAATGTGCCAACAAGAAAAAGGATACAAAACAAAAGGCTTTCAACATAACTTGGGATGAAGAATCTTCTGAAGAGGAAATAGAAAACGCAAAAGATCCCGAGGATGATCCTTCTGATAATGTGAACGGCAAGTTTGTGGCGTTCATGGCTGCGTCTGTACCTGACAATGATACTGATGAAGATAATGAAGATGATTCGTCAGACCAAGAAAAAGATTGGGAAGAATTGTACCATGCTACCTATGCTGATTGTGTCAAGATGACCAAGTATGGCAACAAGATTACTATCAAGTTCAAGGTTGCTCAAGGAGAAAATTCTGCATTGAAGGTTGAATTAGAGCAAGCACTTAAACAGGTTCATCTCTTGACAAGTTAGAAAAACTGTTTGGATGAAAATTTGACTACTAATGGTCAAAAACTTGAGAAGGCTGAAAAATAAGTAGTGCATTTGAAGAAAGAGATAGTAATATTGAAAGCTGAAAATCAAGACCTACAAGGAAGATTGAAGATCACTCTGTCTGAACTTGAAGTCAAATAGGTATCCTTAAATAAGATGAACACTAGTTCGAAGACTCTTACAAATATCTTATGCAATCAAAAGTCTCATTTTGACAGATGGTGCATCCACTTCAAATGCTACAGGTAAAACAGTTTTTGTTTCAAGTGTTGCACAAGCTACTCCACATACTGCACTTTTAAATAATGTATCAAGTAGTTTCAAGAAAAAACAATGTGTCATGCGCTGCACGCATATCCACTTGTCATCATTGTGGATTACAAGGACACATTCGTCCCCATTGCAAGAAGCTGCAAAGTCTACCTAAGATCAAGCAATAGCGGAAGAATTTTTCTCCACCCAAGATGGCTCAAATTTGGGTTAGAAAATCTAATTTGCCTAAAGAGTTTACTCACACTCTGCTGAAAGATCAAACTACACCAGTGTGGGTGGCTATATGTAAAAAGCCCTGATCAAAGATGTCAAGCTCCCACCCCAACGCTGCTACGAAGATACATTTAGGGGGAGTTGCTACTGAGGGAGAGCTATTAATTATAAAGCTGCATGTTCTTATCTTTAGCTTTGTCAAATTATGGACAAAACGGGTGAGAAAGGTGACAGATCAAGGGGGAGAATAAGAAATTCAGACTGAGTCAGAGACAATACAGATCTGCATTTGCTAATTGTAAATTTTTGTGGCTAGTGGCTAGTGGCTAATTTTTTTTTAGATTACAATGTATTTTGGGTAAATCAAATTGTATTGTCTTAGGGAGTTTTGTCAATGAATTGCCAAATGGGGAGATTGTTAGGATTTTGAGTGTTGGGTAAATTCATGGGTTGGACAAAACTCTAGGTTTTTTAAGTTGTATTTTTATTTTTTAAAAGGACTTTTAAGATAGAAGATTGGAAGGACTCAGAAGAAGAGAGTATGAAAGGATTACAAGAAGCAAGATTGAGAAAGGGAACAGAAATTCCGTATCAACCAGAATGGGGTCCGCTCGAGTGACCACTTCATCCGTTCAAGTGAATAAAGTCAGAATGGCCCAGCGCTGAGACAGAACCTCATCTGCTTAAGCGGATGGTGGGTCCGCTCGAGCGGACAAGGCGGTAAAGCCCTACGAAAATTAGAAATTGTTTTTCTAATTGTGCTCAAACTGCTTGTTTTAATCCTAATCATCTTAGGCAACCTTTGAAAGTCCGGGGATCCGAACCCTAGAGGGGGGGTGAATAGGGTGATCTACACTTTATGACTAATTATGACCAATTTTAATTTCTTAATAATTAACTAGTCACATGTGATGATTAACAAACAATATGCGGAAGCTTAAACAAACTAATCACCACAAAGCAAACACCACTACACAATGATTTATAGTGGTTCGGCCTCAAAGCCTACATCCACTACCGGCTTGTGTCTCAACACCCCACCGGATTTCCACTATTTATGCTTTTGAAAAGGCTAAGCAATAACCTCTACAATATGCTTTCCAAGGATAAGCAATAACTTAACAATGTTGTTTTTCTAGGCTTAACAACAACCTATACAAGATGCTTTTCTAGGCTAAGCAATAACCTTTACACAATGCTTTTCTTAGGCTAAGCAATAACCTTTACAAGATGAGATTTTCTCTCAAGGTAGTGTTTACACAAAACACTCTAAGAGAATACAATTTAAGCTCAATTAATATGCCTCTTAATTAGGCGGATATGAAATTGAAAAACTAACTCACACAAACACTATATGAATGCAAATGTGTATGTTCATGATGTGTGTGTGTGATAACTTCAATCAAGTTAAAATGAAGGCTCAATTAATGTATGCTTAATGCATTTTAAAGTTTAAAGCTCACAAAGATTTGATTGAAGTGAAATGCAAATCACATGTATAAATACTAACTTGTTGATGATGTAAAAATCAAAGGCTCACAAGTTGTATGAAACTATTTAAGACTAAACATGTGATGCATGTGCTATGTTGTTTTCAAAACAAGAGTTTAACTAAAGTTCAAATGAATGAAAACAACAGAATGATTCAACCAAGTAAATGAAACATGTTATAAAAGAAATCAAAGGTTTTGACAAAACATGTTTTATAAAGTTTTAAAACAAACTTGGTTTGAAATCAAGGGTGAAGAATCCAATCCAACTTGAATCAAAGATTAAGAGAAGAATGGATTCAACACATCATAGTTAACATGCTAAAATTAATTTACCAATAATTTAAACAAAGCATGAAACATATGATAAATAAAAGTAAAGCTTACTTAGAGATTTAACTTCATTAATCCAAGCTTTAACTTCACTAATGACCCCTTGGTCTCTCTTGATTCATTCCCCTTTTTCTTGCCTCCAAACACCTCAAGGAAGGCTCTCTTCTCTTCTTTGATCAACACCATTTACAAGGGAATGAAACTCATTTTATAGCCAAAAAGTCACTTCTGGCGTGTCCCCGGTCGACCTGGTACAAGGGGCGGTCGACCCGGGCTCAACGGTCAAAAATCTGACCGTTTGAAAAGAGCTCAACGGCTCTTTGCCCGGTCGACCGCACAGTGTGGCCGGTCGACCGGGTCCCTTGGGTCGGTCGACCGGCCACACTGCGCGGTCGACCCGGGCCTGGGACCAAAGTTTCCCAAAAATGCATATCTTTGCATATTTCAAAGATTTTCTTTAGGGAACTTTTTTTTGGGCCATTAAATCAAGCTTGGAAACATATTTTAAATCAAACTAAGTGGTTTAAAAACATGAAACACAAAAACCTAAAATGATTCAAAAACTTTAAAACCAAAGGTTTGCTTGATTTCTAAAACTTCTTTTCAAAAACAAATGCATCCAAGATTAAAACCAAAACATGCATAAATCAATACTTTTACAACTCTTAAAAACAATGCATGTATAAAACAGGATTTCAAGATTTCTCAAATCAATGCATATGTGTGCAAATCAAATGATGCTGAAATGAAAATGCATCCATCAAATTGCAAATACAAAATTCCTAACAATCTCCCCCTTTGCAATTTGATGGCAAACCTTATTCAACACTGAATTTACACATCAAGTCTTCAGCTCCCCCTAAGCTGGACAAGTCTTGAAATCTTCTTGGATGCTCCTTCTCTTAGCTTGGGCTTCTAGTTCTTTTTCTTCAATCTTCTTGATGCTTGGAGCTTGATCATCCTTCAAGCTTTCTTTTCAATAGCCAAGCATCTTCTTTAGCTCCCAAGCTTTCTCTTCTATCAACTCTCCCCCTTTGACCATGCACTCTTTCCTTTTGGTTAGATATGCATTCTCTCCCCCTGTAGAAGATCATACAATATCTCCCCTTAGGATGTATGGTCATACTCTCCCTCTTGAGACAACTTGATTGCTCTCTCCCCCTTTGACATTAAATTGCAAAGGTACCTACACACATGAAATAAGGAAAATACCTTTTAGAAGCACCTGTTAACAAATGAAAACGAAAATGAAACACATAACAGGCCATCATGTATGGAAGAAGAAGTCTCTAAGGTTTCAAAGCCAATACAAAGGTCAATTTGATCAAAAACTAATACTTCCTATGAAGGTTTACACTCCCCCTCAATCCATTCTCTTCTTTTGTCAAACTTTTGACAAATATTTAACTATTTGGGCCAAGAAGAAGATGGTTTTACCAATTGAGGAAAAACTTCAAGGAAAGAATTAGACACATGTAACTATAGAGCTCAATATGATCAAATTGCCAATATAAAGAGCAAGGCCATGGAGAAAAGCGATCATGGATACCAATTGGAATATATATATAAAACAAATATACCAATTGAGATTCAAGGATATGACTATTAAAACAATCACTCTAACATGGAGTTAAAAAGAATATAATTATTAGGAAAAATCCAAATTAGAGCTATCCATGATGTTATGGGGTTTACTAATCATAGCATCAATCAATGTAACTTATGAAAATCATATGCTATGAAAGTTTTGAAATCATTTCATTCAATCAATAAATATGACTATTAATGCACAAGAATGAGTGAAATGAAATTCAAACATGAAGCCAACCTCAACTATTGACCAACCAATATTATGATCACATAAACATGGTGGTCATGAGATATACCTATATGAACAAGAGAGGTGGCAACATGAAAATTATGATGCTAATGGAATGTAACATGGAACAAAAATATATAACTATAAAGTTCAATCCAATGTACATGGTCTATCACATTCTCAAGATATGACATCAATTGGATATTACAACAATCGAAAATTATACCAATTGAAACCAATTGAATTTGAAAACATGATTAAAAGCAAGGATGTGACAAACACAAAATTCCATCAAGCATCATAAATGCATATTCATCACTTTTAAAGATATAATTAATGAGCATAGTGATGAACAAGATAAATTGCATAAAAAGATATAACTTAAAAGAATATGCAATTTACAAAGTGTCAAAATCATATGAATTCAACATCTAATATATCCATCAACCAATAGATATAATTATGAAATACAAGGAATGGATTTCAAAGAGGTTCATATGATTAAGCACACTATTATGAAGTTGAAACATGTATAAAGAATGATATCAATAAGAAAACTATACATGAATCAACAACATAACCATCCATTTAATAATAACTAAAAAGCACAAAGGATGGATTTGAGAGTTCTAGTATGATATCTTCAAATATAACTAAGATTACAACCATACAAGGAACTCATTGACATTTGCGTAGAGATGATCAATCACAATCAAGATCTAATTCATACCATATCATTAACAATACAACCATGTGTGCACAAGAAGGTATGAAGTTAGAAGGATATCACATATAGATGAAAATGGATCTCATATATGGATTTACTTATTAAGAACAATGGTTTAAATCCAATTCATCTAAGATGATCCATTAATCTATCATGCAAAATCTCTACTCTTAGCAAATGTACTAAGCTTACAATACAATGGAAAGGGATATGAGGATCATATCAAATGAGAGTAGCATATAAAAACTCATATATATTTTTGAATCTCAAATGATCATGAAACAAAAGATATTACTATTAAGAGCATAAACAACATCAATTTGCATTAATGAAAATATATACCAAGTTAGGCACAAACATGCAAATCAATGAAACCATATCCAACCATGCAATGTAAGACATCAAAATCAATTTGCATAAAAAGAGTGTAACTAAATGAGCAAAGATGCAAATTGTTTGTAAAAATTATTTCCTTTCAAATGATAAAATCATAATTAAACACAAGGAAATAAATTCAAGGAAAATGTTTCTATAAATATAACTAATGAAGCTTAGAACATTTTCCAAAGTCTTTTTTTTTATTTAAATAAAACTTGTATTTTAAAAAGTGTAACTACTAGGAAACACATACAAGTTGATTTTGCAAAACAATAATTTTCCATTTGAAAGTATGACTTTAAAAATCAATGGAAAACTTGAATTGCTTCAAATCATTTGATTTACAAAAAGGATCTAACTATGACATTCATCAAATGATTTTCCAACATCAATTGATCATGAAAAATCTAGCTAAGAAAGCTTTTGAAATCACAATCAATTGATCATGAATAGAAATTCAATGCAAGAGATATACCTAAATGAGAGCAAAAAGCAAATCTACCATGATGAAATTATAATCAAATGATTTTGAAAACCATGATATGTAACTAGAGAAGTACATGAAAACAAAATCAATTGATCATAAATAAATATTGCATTTTAAGAAATGTAACTAAGAAAGAACAAAAATGCAAATGATCAAGACCAACAAAAAGATTTAACTATAAAGAATAGGTTGGTCAATGAGGTTCAAGGCCTTAAGGTTTGACTAAGTATATAACTTTAGGAATCCACCTAAGGTCTTGAGAGGGTTGATCTTTGAAGTCTAGGTTAGAAGTCCCACCAACTATAGGAGATTTGACTTGATAAATTTTCAATTTAGACTTATCACCAATATGTTTAGTTTTAACTAAATTTAGCTTAGGTTGGTGATTAGTCTTTTGAGGTTGGTGATTCTTCTTCTTAGGGGATTGATTTCTTTTCTTCTTATTTTCTCCCTTTATTTGACTTTTGAATTTTAAATCTAACTTTGTTATTTTCTTCAAAAGTTCTTTCATGGGTTGATTTAAGGGAGATAGATTGAGAAGCTTTTTGTTGATAGATTCTTTTATACTTGGTTTAACTTGTTTAACCTTTGTAGAATCTATCTTAGGAGACTCCTTTTTAATTGATTTAACTTGTTTAATCTTCTTGGAGTCTTCTTTGATTTTTAGTGTCTTACCCTTCATAGAGTTTGATTTTCCTTTCTTGATTTCAAAGATGGGTTTAGACACATGGCTTCTTCTTAGTTTGCACTCAAACCTAAAATGCCCTTCAATGCCACAATAATGACATTTTGATTTGGGCAAGGGAGAATGAGTGCTAGAGAATGAGGACTCACCTTTCACAAAAGTGTTGGTGAATTTAGGGTCATTTGAAATATTCCTATTGTAACCAAGACCCGTCCTATCTCCTTGAGATTTACCCAATCTAAATAATTTTTCAAATTTCTCTTCACCTTGGGTAAATTTGCACTCATACTTTTGTTTATAGCTTTCAAGTTGAGTGACTTGTTTTTTAAGGGTTGAATTCTCATTTTTAACCATTATGAGTTCATTTTCAAATCCCTTATGTTTGTTTAGTTCTTCATTGGCAAGTTTTAACTCAAGTTTGAGTTTGTTAATATTAGATCCAAGTTCCAAGGATTGCAAATTAATTTGATCATTAGACAAGTTTAATTTGGATTTTAAATAGCTAATGTTTTCATCTTGTCTTTTTAAAGTATCTCTTAGATTTAAGTTATCTTTATTATGCTCATCATTATTTGACTTCACATTATTTAGTTCATGTTGAGCATTAGATAAATCTTTCTTAGAGATATTCAACTTGGATTCTAAAGAGTTAAAGTCTTTGTCTTGCCTTTTTAATTGATCTCTTAGTTTTAAGTTTTCCTTATTTAGTTCATCACATCCTATCTTTAATTCATTTAGCTCATCTTGAACATTAGATAGGTTATGTAAAGAGATCATGAACTTAGATTCTACACAATTAATACTTTCTTCTTTCTCTCTAAGTTCATCTTTTGAAGAGACTAATTCCTCATTTAGTCTTTTAGATTCTTCTTCTAATCTTTTATTTTTCTTAACAAGCTTTAGAGACAATGTATACAATTCATCATAAGCTTGGTGAATATCATCTTCATTTTCATCATTTTCTTCTTCTTTTAAGACAATTTGAGATTCATTAATTTGAAGGTTTGAATCTCCAATAGAAGGAAGAAATAGGGATCTAGAAGAATCTACACAAGAATCTATATAACCTAAAGTAGTGGAATCCATTCTAATGGTTTTCTTGACAACACAATACTAGGGTTTAGACTCTAGGCTTTTACACCTAATCAAGAGTTCTAAAAACACTTGATCCTAAAATAGAGCACAAGGCTCTGATACCAATTGAAAGTCCGGGGATCCGAACCCTAGAGGGGGGGTGAATAGGGTGATCTACACTTTATGACCAATTATGACCAATTTTAATTTCTTAACAATTAACTAGTCACATGTGATGATTAACAAACAATATGCGGAAGCTTAAACAAACTAATCACCACAAAGCAAACACCACTACACAATGATTTATAGTGGTTCGGCCTCAAAGCCTACATCCACTACCGGCTTGTGTCTCAACACCCCACCGGATTTCCACTATTTATGCTTTTGAAAAGGCTAAGCAATAACCTCTACAATATGCTTTCCAAGGATAAGCAATAACCTAACAATGTTGTTTTTCTAGGCTTAACAACAACCTATACAAGATGCTTTTCTAGGCTAAGCAATAACCTTTACACAATGCTTTTCTTAGGCTAAGCAATAACCTTTACAAGATGAGATTTTCTCTCAAGGTAGTGTTTACACAAAACACTCTAAGAGAATACAATTTAAGCTCAATTAATATGCCTCTTAATTAGGCGGATATGAAATTGAAAAACTAACTCACACAAACACTATATGAATGCAAATGTGTATGTTCATGATGTGTGTGTGTGATAACTTCAATCAAGTTAAAATGAAGGCTCAATTAATGTATGCTTAATGCATTTTAAAGTTTAAAGCTCACAAAGATTTGATTGAAGTGAAATGCAAATCACATGTATAAATACTAACTTGTTGATGATGTAAAAATCAAAGGCTCACAAGTTGTATGAAACTATTTAAGACTAAACATGTGATGCATGTGCTATGTTGTTTTCAAAACAAGAGTTTAACTAAAGTTCAAATGAATGAAAACAACAGAATGATTCAACCAAGTAAATGAAACATGTTATAAAAGAAATCAAAGGTTTTGACAAAACATGTTTTATAAAGTTTTAAAACAAACTTGGTTTGAAATCAAGGGTGAAGAATCCAATCCAACTTGAATCAAAGATTAAGAGAAGAATGGATTCAAAACATCATAGTTAACATGCTAAAATTAATTTACCAATAATTTAAACAAAGCATGAAACATATGATAAATAAAAGTAAAGCTTACTTAGAGATTTAACTTCATTAATCCAAGCTTTAGCTTCACTAATGACCCCTTGGTCTCTCTTGATTCATTCCCCTTTTTCTTGCCTCCAAACACCTCAAGGAAGGCTCTCTTCTCTTCTTTGATCAACACCATTTACAAGGGAATGAAACTCATTTTATAGCCAAAAAGTCACTTCTGGCGTGTCCCCGGTCGACCTGGTACAAGGGGCGGTCGACCCGGGCTCAACGGTCAAAAATCAGACCGTTTGAAAAGAGCTCAACGGCTCTTTGCCCAGTCGACCGCACAGTGTGGCCGGTCGACCGGGTCCCTTGGGTCGGTCGACCGGCCACACTGCGCGGTCGACCCGGGCCTGGGACCAAAGTTTCCCAAAAATGCATATCTTTGCATATTTCAAAGATTTTCTTTAGGGAACTTTTTTTTGGGCCATTAAATCAAGCTTGGAAACATGTTTTAAATCAAACTAAGTGGTTTAAAAACATGAAACACAAAAACCTAAAATGATTCAAAAACTTTAAAACCAAAGGTTTGCTTGATTTCTAAAACTTCTTTTCAAAAACAAATGCATCCAAGATTAAAACCAAAACATGCATAAATCAATACTTTTACAACTCTTAAAAACAATGCATGTATAAAACAGGATTTCAAGATTTCTCAAATCAATGCATATGTGTGCAAATCAAATGATGCTGAAATGAAAATGCATCCATCAAATTGCAAATACAAAATTCCTAACAACCTTAAGCACGTCCTAAGGGCTATTTAAAGGACTCAAGAACTATACCAAAAAGTTCACCTATCAAAGTACTGAGTTAGAGATTATTAGTAGGAGAATTCTTCTCTAGAGTTTTATTAAGGAGTTGTGCTGACAAGTTCTCTAGAGCCAGTTCTTTTGAATCTTTTGTAGAAGATTATCTTCTTTCGAGAAGACTTGAAGAGTCAAGCGCTGGATTGAATCTTTTGCAATCAACGGTCTGAAGTCATTGAAGTGTGAAGCGATACAAGGTAACTTTAGTTCTTGGGTAGGGGATATCTGGGGAAGAGATCTGAGTTTCTTGTAATTGCGAGATTCATAGTATTTGATTTGATCCAGTTCGGATTGGTGGTTTTTCACCCGGTTAGGGCTTTCCACTTTATATTTGGTGTCCTTGTGGTGTGTGCTTGTTGGGTTTATTTCCGCTGCATATAGTTAATTTCTGCACACTTTTAGGTTGATTGTTTGAACAGACCAATGTAGAAATCGCGAACCCTAATAATACTTTTAGAGATGACAGAGGAAGTTCAGGCATATCAGCCTGATGACCTCTTAGACTATAGTACGGACGACATTGTATAACCGTACTGTCCCCGTACCTAAGAGCCACATGCTTATACTTGGCTGGATTCATCTTTTGATTACGTTGCCGTTTTGATTAGGCCCGAGTTTTTGTGCGTCCTTTGTTGTAAATAATACTTTTGATAAACTGTTTCAAACTTGGATATTAGATAATATTTCAGTATTTGCTCTTAACTATACTTTATGAGATACCTCTTGTATTCTTGAAGGTTCCGCTATACGTCTTATGTATTTGAGGAAATGTTTCTACCTCACAGCGGTTTTCGATCCTTTTTGGGACATGATTGGGGCCACGTGTTGTTTGTTTTAATGTTGAAAATTTTAATTGACTCTAATCTCATGCATAATCCCCGGTTTTATGATTGGGGGCGTGACATTGACAAACCACAACTGAAGCTAATATAGTCCACCCCAGTTTATTGGATTTTTTGGAACCACAAAATAAATTATAGACCTCTATGTGGAATTGCCCTTTTCAGAATTGCTACAACATAGAGGTCTATAATTTATTTTTTCCCAATACTTTTCAAAGTCTAATCTTTTTTGGGAAACGCCTAACAAAAGGACTGAAAGAGACCAAGATATCAGCCCAATCCACTTGTATGCTACACGATTTTCTTGAGTGGCCGATATAGTGTATTAAACCATGTTTTAAATATAATTGCTATATTTTTTACATTTACAAAAGCTATTGAAAATGGTTGCAAGTATTCTTCTCATGCTTTTTATGGAACTAAATGTAATGAGCTTGACTCAGTGCATGCATACCAGATGTATGATGAAAATTCTACATGAATGATAAACAATCTTCAAAATCACTCAAAATTCAAACAAAGAACATAATATGTTAATGTCGTATTGTAAACAAATAACAATGCATGTCTTTATCACTATTTTCATACTGCTTTAAAACATGATTTCAGGCCTTGTATTGGCTATGCTGAAACAGTCATGTAAAAGTAAAATTATTTTAAGTACAGTTCCCATCATTCCCCTTTTCTATAAACAAAATAAAAGCAGTTGTTGATAGAAATCTTTATTTTTATACGTCATTGAGTGTTTCAGATTTAAATGAAGTCTAACGATATAAAACCCGAGTTGACAGAATTATGAGTGAACATTAAGGTGTACGATGATGTAAGGAATTCATACCAGATGTGAAAAGATTATATTTTATACAAGCCAAATGCATATAATTTTGGAGAAAGTCATCCATGAATACGTCTGCAATATATAACTTTATATTTTAATCTATTACTTTCTGCAATGCACAGAGAGCTACTAATGTTTAATAACTTATGTTTTCTTACAGCTACAATTTTGAACGTGGGCTCAAGTCGGAAAAGTATATACACTTTCATTTGCAAGTCACTCCTCCCGTTCCAATTCCTTTATTATCTGGTCATTTCTGCTTGGACTCTTTTGCTTGAACCTTTAGAAGTGTTTTAAGTTGATTTGACTCTGCCCTTAATTCAGTAAATTATTTTGTAAAAATAAAAGAAGAATTTATATATATATATATATGAAAGAGACTGAATCCAATTGAAATCAATTTCTAATTGACTATGACTCCACAAAATAGACTTGGAACCCGTGCTAATTACTCTATTTATTGTCATTTTAAGTGTAGGCCCAACTAATCATGAAACAATTGTTAAAATGTATTTTTCTCCATCTCCTCACACTTAATACCATTTCGTAACTTAACATCCTTTAATTAGGATCCCCTCTCATTTAAGAAAAAATTCTTCTTGATAATTTTCTTTCGTAGAGAAATCTTCAATATTTAATTCATTTGAAGTTATACATACTGAAAAGGCTTAGACCAATCTAAAATATTTATACAAACAGACATTTTATTTTGGACTATATTTGGATTTTAAACAACCAACAATTAGATTTAAAGGTAGATTGAGTGAGCAAGCCGGATTTATGTGACCTATTTTAAATATTGGATATAAGTTATATAATCTTAGTTTAGTCATTTCATTGAACTTTAAAAATAATTTTAAAATACATAAATATATTATTCATTTTACTTTATTTTAATAATCCTCAAATACATTTTCATTTGTAGTATATATATGTAAGTTAGTTATACCTTATTTTTTAAAATAAATTTTGATATATATAATTTTAAAAATGCTTAAATCTCAAGATACCATTAAGTGGTAGGTTAACGTGAGGTCTAGATGTATCAAAGCTGGACACCATTAAAAGTTTGCTCATTTAAACTCATTTTTTATGCATAGTTTATGTAAGTTTGGTGTAGTTGTTTTCCTTTTGAATAAGTTTGATATATATATATATATATATATATATATAAAATTTTAAAAATGAGTAAACCTAAAGATACCAACTTTTTTAGGATACATGTGACGTTACATTATTTTTCAAGTTTCTACATTTTGGGATCGGGATTACTAGGATTACTGGGATCAACGAATGTGAGAATTCGTGAAGTCCAACCCTTTCGTAACTGAAGACGAGTGAATAACCGTTATTTCTTTTGTATACAGGTATGCCAAGTTTTCTAATCTTCTTGAAAATAACAAGCGGTGATCTATAGATCAGCCTTTTCATGAAAAAAAATAAACTTGTTTCTAACTTTCATTGCATATGTGTTAAAAAATAGACATAATTTGAATATTAAATGTCATGAAAGGCGATTTTCATTTGTTTCCTGTGAAAGGCGATTTTGTGTTTTGCCGTAAGAGGCGGTTTACAATTCTTATAAAAAAGACAAGATCTGTGATTTTTTTTTTTTTTTTTGCGTTTATTTAAAAATACAAATACAATAAGAAGAAAGAAAAGGAAATCTAACTTCTCAGGAGATTGTGGGTTCTCGTTCAGATTGACTGTCGCAAGTCATGTTTGAGCTTCGTCGTCATTCTGCTGATGATAACAGTGGATGCTTTTGATTCTCTTGGATGGACTTGAACTTCAGACTTTTAGAGAATAAGGATTAATGAGAGATCATATATCCAATAAAAATCCAAGTAGATGGCCTAAAGAGCTGGGTCTAAGCCATGGAGATAGAAGAAGAGGGCCTTGGGGGGTGGCCCCCCATGGTCTTTAATCACCTTGTAATGGTGGCTGTTGCAGAATTTCTTTAACGGAAGAGAGGTCGTTAGTGGAGCATCGTAGCAACGAAGGAAAGTTTATGTGTAATGGTGGAAAAAAAAAAAAAAACATTGCCTTGGAATGGTGGGGGAGACCTCCTTTTACAGGCCTTTCGTGGGCATGTTGGGAGTTTATATGCTTTAAATGCATTAATATTTCATAATGGGAGAAAGTTACAGACTTTGAATTTATGTTTTTGTAACTCATTTTTCTTGGTTTTTTATTAGCCGTTACAGAATAATAGGCCATTATTTGCATTGATTCTTCATGATGGGAGGAGTTATATGGTTTAATACCATAATTGAATTGATTTGTAACTTCCATTTTGTGGATTTTGATTGGGCCTTTCATAATAATGGTTAATTAACCGCATTAAGTGGCCGCCAAAGCATTTGAAGAGTCACGAGCCATGTCGTGACTTTTGAAATTCTACCCGCGATGTAGGGAGCCTTGATCGCCGATGAATTTCTCACATCAATTGTCGTTGGATAATCATACAATTTCAGACAGTGATTGTTGCAGGTGGGCCAATACCATATGTCCTGTCGATTTCTTGATCGATCAGGCAAATATTAATTTCTCGAAAGGTCCTTTCTTGGTTGGATGGTTCACGATTTCAAGGTGTCGGATAAAAAAACCCATGATTTTGACGGCGAATCCGTGATGTTGCCAATGTTCGACGGATTTCATGCCCCAAAAATCAGATTTTCAGAAAATCACAGAAGCCAAATGTCTTGGAAATGAGAAAATGACCCAAAAATGGGTTTTCGCCGAAATCTAGCAACCCAATTTTTCAGGGTCACCGACAACCATGCACGCACGGTCGCCGGAGACCATGTGGCATTTTCTGCCTGATTGATCACTTTCTCTGCCTTCTTTTAATTTTTTTTTTCATATTTTCTTTTTTGGTATTTTTTTTACAATCTTTGGAATGATTTCCCCACATAAAACTTGATGAGAAGCTGCGCAAAACAAGAACAAAGTTTAGGATTTTTCGGGAAAGCCGAAAACTCTATCTAGTAGGGGTGCCGATTTGTCGCCAGAAGCCAAAACTGGATCAAACCATGTTGGAATGACTGAAATTTGAGGTGAAGGTTCATGGATAAGAAATAAGACCAACGAGAAGATTCTAGCTGAATTTTGAAGCCGTTAGCGGTCCTGTTGCCATTTAACTTGATTTTATCACGAGAAAGACGCCGCGCTTTGATTTACAGTCAAACGATGTCCAATTGATTTGAGATTTGACAAGGAGCCTTGTGTGATCATTTTAAGATGATCTATCAGCTTTGATTTTCAAAACATGGTCCCGAGGGGCTCAGTCGTTTTAAGATTTGACAAGGAGCCTTGTGGGATCATTTTAAGATGATCTATCAGCTTTGATTTTCAAAACATGGTCCCGAGGGGCTCAGTCGTTGGGAAACCTGGTTTAGCTACTAATGGGGGCAAAGTTGGGTCAAATGATATTGAAATGACCTGAAAGTGCTTTGTTTGGGACCATCTACGTGCTTTATTTGAAGAGTGATGATTTCAACTGTCTCCATTGCCGGGAGGCCTGGTTTGCTGCTTGGGGGTTGATATTAGGTCAAATGATGTCGAATTGACCTGAAATTTGACATAGAGTCTATTGGAAGTATTTTTAAGACCATCTATAGACTTTGATTGAATATTTGATGTCTTTGATGTTGTTGTCGCCGTAAGGGCTGACTTTATTGCAGGGAGAATGCGATTTTTGCATTTTGGGCCAAACAGTGTTGGAATGGTCTGAAATTTGATATAGAGCCCTCTAGTGGTATTTTGTGACCGACTGTGTGCTCTGTTTTATAGGATAGGGTTTCCAGCTTTACGGCTGCTGGGAGCTCCTATTTGACCGCGGGAAGAGTGACGTCAGGGCAAATGATGTTGAAATGACCCAAAACTTCATGTGTACACTCCTTAATGCCGTGTTAAATGATCTTGAAGTTCTCAGATGGTTTCAACAAGATTTGATGCTTGAAGCTTCGCCCATTGTGGCTTGATGTGGCTTCATGTGACTTATTTGGTGTTAGAAAGTGTATGAAGAGGCAAAATGACAGTTTTTGGTGTCAACACACTAGGATTCACATTTCTTTAATTTAAAATATTTGATTCTTTTTAAATTTAAATAGAGTTATCATTTTAAATAATTGCAACACAGATCAAAATTTATAAAATTTTAAAAAATATAAGAATTTATATATATATATATATATATATTGAAATTTGGTTTTATGATTTCATATTTAGTGACTTATTAAGAGATAAGATGAATACTATTTTAATTTAACACGTTCTTCTTTTCGACTTTCTCTACATTAAAATTAATTCAAATATAATTGTAGCTCATATAATTTTACAACACTACTTTCATGTTGAATAAGAACTCAGCTATATAATTTTTTTCAATGCTAAATACAATTTATATTTTATTTTAGATAAATAAATAAATTATTTATTTTAGACTTATTTACAAATTAATAGATTATTAAATTCTTTTTACCGGGTATAGCACTGGCCTTTATTACTAGTACTCAGCTGAGGTAAAATAGATGATTTGGTCTTTCATTACCAAAAAATATATCTTTATGAAACATAACATTATCCAGCAGAAGTATTCTTCTTCAACTAATGTGCCTACCTCTTTCATTGGATCAAGAAAAACCACAAAAAATATTTAATCAACTCAATCATAAATATGACTATCTTAATGCTTCATATCATCATCATCGGTGCCTTTTGTTTATATCTCCTTCAAAATCCAACCATTCATTAGCATAAATTGTGTTTTCCTCAATGTATTACTTTAAAATAATTACTATAAAAATGCCCCCGTGCTTAGCATATGCAATAAAAATCATAAATTAAATATTTATAAAAATATTAAAAACTTATTAAAATCTAAAATAATGTCATCTTTATTAATATGTTCAAAATTGAAACCAAAATCAATTGATTATATATGTAATACAAATTTTTGGATTTTTTATTTTTAAGTTTTCACCCTTTCTTAAAGTACAAGGAGAACGTCAATACATTAAGACAGTCTATACATACATATCTTCTCTCTAAAAAAAATGTATACCGCATCCATCATTCTACATATAATATACTTCAACTTCTTAAACTGCCTATTGAAAATTAGGCCATGTTCTTTGTGACGGAGAAGCAAGAGAAAAAATGGAAAATGATAAAGGCTAAGAGTAAATACAATTAATCAATTACCCTAAGAAAATCAAGAAAAGTTAATGAAAAACATAGAGAATGAGAAAGATGCAAATATCCCATACAATCAAGGGAATTTTACCAAAAGCGCCAAAAAAAGTATTAGCCCATTTGAATCAGAAATACACATAAACACTCGTATTGGTGTTCGCACATGCATTTTGGACGCTTTTACCCCCTCATTTTGCAAAACAACATCGTCATGGAATTATACCCTAACACCTCAATCGAACAATTCCATTATCCTTCTCTTCCCCAACTTTCTCTTCTCCCTCTTTTTCTCTTTTTCTCCTCCGCTCCCTCCTCTCTCTTTCCCTCGTCCTGCCTGTGGCTTCGGCTCTCTTTTTCCCTCTCTCTTTGCTCGCTGTGTTCTCGTTCCCTCTCCCGGTTGTTGCAGTTCCTGCTCTCTATTTTCCTATCCCTGTCGCTGCGGTTCCTGCTCTCTATTTCCCTCTCCCTTTCCGCTGCTGCTCTCTCTTTCCCTCTCTCCGACGTCTCGGCTCCTGCTCTCCCCTCCGCTCCCTGCTTTTTAAGCAATTCCGGCCAGATCCTCCGGCAGATCTCTCGACATAAATTAAATATTTATAAAAATATTAAAAACTTATTAAAATCTAAAATAATGTCATCTTTATTAATATGTTCAAAATTGAAACCAAAATCAATTGATTATATATGTAATACAAATTTTTGGATTTTTTATTTTTAAGTTTTCACCCTTTCTTAAAGTACAAGGAGAACGTCAATACATTAAGACAGTCTATACATACATATCTTCTCTCTAAAAAAAATGTATACCGCATCCATCATTCTACATATAATATACTTCAACTTCTTAAACTGCCTATTGAAAATTAGGCCATGTTCTTTGTGACGGAGAAGCAAGAGAAAAAATGGAAAATGATAAAGGCTAAGAGTAAATACAATTAATCAATTACCCTAAGAAAATCAAGAAAAGTTAATGAAAAACATAGAGAATGAGAAAGATGCAAATATCCCATACAATCAAGGGAATTTTACCAAAAGCGCCAAAAAAAGTATTAGCCCATTTGAATCAGAAATACACATAAACACTCGTATTGGTGTTCGCACATGCATTTTGGACGCTTTTACCCCCTCATTTTGCAAACAACATCGTCATGGAATTATACCCTAACACCTCAATCGAACAATTCCATTATCCTTCTCTTCCCCAACTTTCTCTTCTCCCTCTTTTTCTCTTTTTCTCCTCCGCTCCCTCCTCTCTCTTTCCCTCGTCCTGCCTGTGGCTTCGGCTCTCTTTTTCCCTCTCTCTTTGCTCGCTGTGTTCTCGTTCCCTCTCCCGGTTGTTGCAGTTCCTGCTCTCTATTTTCCTATCCCTGTCGCTGCGGTTCCTGCTCTCTATTTCCCTCTCCCTTTCCGCTGCTGCTCTCTCTTTCCCTCTCTCCGACGTCTCGGCTCCTGCTCTCCCCTCCGCTCCCTGCTTTTTAAGCAATTCCGGCCAGATCCTCCGGCAGATCTCTCGACAACTCCTCAAATGTCATCTTCCATTTGAGATTTTAGTGAAGGTGATTTTCTCTGTTCTTCTCTCTTTTACATTGTCTATTTCCCTATTTTCTTTTTATTTCCAGTTTCTATAACTGTTGGAATTGTGCTGTTCTGGAGAGGGGATCTTGTTTGGGGTATTTGCAGAAATGTCTTATTTCCAACCTCTTGTTTAGGGTAAGAGGTTGCAACTATAAGTGGTTTCTTCAAATCATTTTCAGTTTCTATAACTGTTGACAAACTCTTATTTCCAGCCTCTTATATTTGCAACCTCTTATAATTATGTTGGGTGAGTTCTCTCCAAAACTCCCAAAATCATCATACAAATAGGGAAGTTGTTCAAGAAGGAGTCCATTGGGAGGCAGTTGAGGAAGCACTCCATCAGCAGGCATTTGAGGAAGGAGCATAACCAAAGAAACCACCTTCCATTGGCAGGGGTGTGTTAGAAGTCTGAAAAAATGGTCCTGCCATAGGGGAGAACTTCATAAATGGATATGGTGAGCTATTGAAGGGTTAGGGATGGTGGGTTATTAACTACATTCTTTTCAACATTAGTGCTCAATGGTTGTGCTTGAGTTTATTGGGACACACTCATAAACTTACTTATTTGGATTGAATGATCTTTTATTTTTCAAGAGTACACACGTTAGCTTTTGCAGATAATTTTATTTATTAACAATAAATCTTGATTTTGGATGACAAGCATTAAGTAGGGGCTGATTTTAATGTTAGGAATCCTAAGACTGTTGGGCTTTTTGTCATCTTAGTGAAATGTCCAACCAACAGACCACGTAAGGTCATTTATAGGACTTCACCCGGATGTTGATTTTAACATCATTTATAGGACAACAGGATCATTGATCATTATTTATAAGTAAGTTATAAATTTCGTTTGATCCTGCACTCTTAACGTATTTTTGTAGGTCGTATGTTAGTCCAAAACCTCTATTGATTTAGCTATCAAATCTCTAAAACTTGATCGATCCATAAAACTGTCGGCTTATTTTCCCTTCCCATTCATTGAAGATAGAAATTTATACCTTCGAAGTCTTCCTCTTCCAACTTAAAGGATATACAAATCTCCAAGTATTAGATTTTGTTCGAGTATCTTGATCTTACGTAACCTTATTGACGAGAGCTTATAGAGTGAACCACAAGGCAAAAATCCATAACCCATTTGAATGCAGTTTCTTATGGTTGTTGCTGCCTATGTCAAGTAAGTAATGTAGAAATCACTAAATCTCATAGAGATTGTATGAATTCACTATCATTTTAACAGCTAAAAAAAATTTCATGATATACTCATCTATCAAAAAGATTCCCTCAATTCATAAATACTCATTCTCATACATAATACTCATTGCCTCTTCCGACCTACCCTCTTCCTTCAACAAATGGCCTTTCTGAACAGATCTTCCTTCGAGTGCACGCAGCATGAATCTCTTGCACTAAAGTCACCCTAACTTGACATAGGAGCATGAAAATTAAAGAATTTAATCACCCTAACTTGGCAAGCATCTTTCTAAATTATACCATTAGATATAAAAATAAATAAATAGTCTTCACAGTTGGATATAAAAATAAACAAGTAGATATTGTATAGAAAGATTTTATTTTTTTTTGAGTTGGGTAATTGGTTGCAAACATTTCTAAGAAGATTTCTCTATATCTATAATTCCTAGCAATTCGCACGTAGTGCCTTTTTGGAATTTTAAATGATTTTTTTATCGGAAGAATTCTTTAAAATGACATTCTAAATGATGCTTCTTGCAATCTATAGTTTGTTAAGATGTAAAGCACATTTGGATTTTGGAATGCTGCTTTTGCCTTGAACATTCGTGGATACCACATACGAGGATCACATTTAAAACTCTCCAAATGCTCACACACACACTCAAGAAAAGAAAATCTGAAATGCTTGGAACCAAACAGTCTCTAAAGTGCCAACACTGCTCAACTAAGAGTGTGTTGGCACAAGGGTTGACATATAGTGATTTGTTATCTATTACAAAGAGAGCGTCGGTTCATTAATTTCCCTTTTATAATAACTATTGATGAGGCTCAATTACTAACTTATTCATAATTTCATATGCAACAACCCGTCCATGACTTGACACTTACCTCAATTTTGCATGCATTGGACTAAAATAAAATCTTTTGAATTTCATTTTTTTAAGAAAAAATACCATGTATTATGGTTTGTTACTAAGGTTAGGGTGGAATCAACTAAGAATTGTAAGTAAAATAAGAAGAAAGTGTTAACATGTCCATAGAACTTCAAGGTCGAGCCATGTTCATATGATGGGTTAAAGTAACAAATTTAAATCCCTATCTAGGGTAATAACTTGACATTTACAGGAAACAAGAATTAGTTCAATTTTAATCATGTCATATTTTGAAAAAATTATTGCGAAAACTAAAAAAAAAACAAGAATATTATGATGCAATTAACCTCTCTATCAAATGACTGTCCACTTTGACTTGCCAGTAGGTGCATCTAGAGACGAGTTCTTGTTGGTGGTCTGTTGGCTGGACATTTCACTAAGATGACAAAAAGCCCAACAGTCTTAGGAATCCTAACATTAAAATCAGCCCCTACTTAATGCTTCCCATCCAAAATCAAGATTTAATGTTAATAAATAAAACTATCTGCAAAAGCTAACATGTGTACTCTTCACAAATAAAAGATCATTCAATCAAAATAAGTGAGTTTATTAGTGTCTCCCAATAAACTCAAGCACAACCATTGAGCACTAATGTTGAAAAGAATGTAGTTAATAACCCACTATCCCTAACCCTTCAATAGTTCACCATATCCATTTATGAATTCTCCCCTATGGCAGGACCATTTTTTCAGACTTCTAACACACCCCTGCCAATGGAAGGTGGTTTCTTTGATTATGCTCCTTCCTCAAATGCCTGCTGATGGAGTGCTTCCTCAACTGCCTCCGAATGGACTCCTTCTTGAACAACTTCCCTATTTGTATGATGATTTTGAGATTTTTGGAGATAACCCACCCAATATAATTATAAGAGGTTGCAAATATAAGAGGTTGGAAATAAGAGTTTGTCAACAGTTATAGAAACTGTTGTAGAAACTGAAAATGATTTCAACAAATCACTTATAATTGCAACCTCTTACCCCAAACAAGATGTTGGAAATAAGAGGTTTCTGCAAATACCCCAAACAAGATCCCTTCTCCAGAACAACACAATTCCAACAGTTATAGAAACTAAAAATATAAAGAAAACAAGAAAATAGACGTTGTAGAAGTGAGAAGAACAGAGAAAATTACCTTCACTAAAATCTCAAATGGAAGATGACGTTGGAGGAGTTGTCGAGAGTTCTGCTGGAGGATCTGGCCGGAATTGCTAAGAGAGTAGAGAGTGGAGGGGAGAGCAGGAGCCGAGACGTCGGAGAGAGGGAAGGAGAGAGCAGCAGCAGAAAGGGAGAGGAAAATAGAGAGCAGGAACCGCAGCGACAGGGAGAGGGAAGGAGAACACAGCGAGCGGAGAGAGAGAGAGGGAAAAAGAGAGCCGAAGCCATAGGCAGGATGAGGGAAAGAGAGAGGAGGGAGCGGAGGAGAAAGAGAGAAAAGGCGGGAAAGGAGAAAGTTGGGGAAGAGATGGAGAACGAAATTGTTCGATTGAGGTGTTAGGGCATAATTCCATGACGATGTCGTTCGCAAAATGAGGGTGTAAAAGCGTCCAAAATGAATGTACGAACACCAATACGGGTGTTTATGTGTATTTTTGATTTAAATGGGCTAATACATGTTTTGGAACACTTTTTTGGTAAAATTCCCTACAATCAATCTAAGCAGTCAAATAAGAGAAAATCCATAAAAAAAATATAAAGCATACGAACATATACGAATAACTTCTTGTGAAGAAAACTAGGAGATTGGATGTTATCCTTAATAGAACATGAAAAGATTCAATGATATCTCAGCCGCTCATGTAATTGGAGTAAATAAAATGGTAAAAGCTCTCTCAGTCGCTACAAAGAGAACTGTATTTTGAGTGACAATCATTCTAAGCATTCAAAGTAGAGATAATCCATAAAAAAATATAAATAAAATTTGAAAAATATATAGGGATAATATGTGCCCTAAATAATATTCAAATTCAAGAGTGAGAAAGAGAGACAAAGAGAGGGTGATATTTACATTAGGGCATTATAAAGGGTTGAAACTGACTATTTTGGTTCTAAAATGAGAATAAATACCATTCCTTTGAACTCATAAACCATGATTGATCATCATCATCATCAAAGCCTTGTTCCAATTATGTTGGTGTCAGCTAATATTATATTAAATAAAACGGTGAAAGATAGAAAGGAGGGAAAATCCTTACTAATAAGTAATGGTTGGTGATGGAAATAAATTGCATCTCTCTCATTTTGAGGAAGCTAGTATCAGTACAGGACCTAACTTGATGTGTTTAGAAATTCTTTTTTATCGCTACTGATATGAAAAGTAATTTAATTTTTGCTAGTCAATTTGCAATATATTTTCTCTTTGTTTTTGAATTCTCAAAAATTAATTTTGTGTTTAAGGACCAGAACACAAATAGGATGTTGGGTTGAGGGAGTAGGCAAGATGGATTATATATACTCTTTGGAAACACCAAAGAAAGCTTTACCTTCAATAAGATTCAAAATGACTTCAGAGGACATTTGTTCACAAGAGTTTGGGTCATTCACATTAGTCTTTAGCTCACTTTCTTAGTAAGTAAAAGTTCGTTATTGTTGATAGTGAAATAAATATCAAACTCACATAATACTTTTGAGCGTAGGACTACTGATTACCTAAAACAAGGTTTGCAAATATAATTTATACCTAGCTACTATCTCTACTAACGAAAGCAAAGATGTTAACCGAGTATCGTATCCACTGGGACAAAAATGCTAAGTTGTGTTTCCAAATTCCTAAACTAATCCTAATAGAAAACAAAGTGTTAATTTTGAAACTAATCCTATTAGAAAACGAAGTGTTGGTTTGATGGATTTAATTCCTAAATTAACAAATTAAAAGACAAGGTTTTGACTCAATTATAGAAAAGTCTTAGGGTACGAAACCACCTTAGCCTCGCGCAATGGCGAATATAGATCTAGGGTTTTACTAACAATGCTTTAAGAATTCGTTTTGGTTACAAACCTTCACAAAGTCAACAAATAAGGGGTGCGTGTTTAGATCTAGGCATAACCTATCTCTATGGCATATATTATCCTAGCTTTAACTCCACTCACATTCAAGCACCATATTATATGACTGGTATTCCAAACTACAAGAATAAAATACCCAAACTAAATCTTGCATTAATAAATAAATCAAATACATGGATAGCATTCATGTCATATAATCAAAGCATTCAAAATAAAACCCTAGAACCTATACATCACCATTAACACAAAATTAGGGCTTCATCACAACCCTAAGATAGAGACTTAGTTACTCTTGGACAGAGATTGACGAAGAAATCTTGATGAAATCCCTATTGGTGCTCTTCCAAAGCTACCAAACTAGCCTCTAGAACTTCTCCCAAGATGTGAATGATGTTAAAATGAGATTGGCATCATATTTATAGCTTTTGGGGACAATTTTCTCTTTAAAACGCTTCAAAAACGTGGAGGAGGCAAACATCACCTGCTCTTGGAATCCGGACGCCCGAAGGTAGTGGCTTTGTGGTTATTTCTGGGGGTTGGCGTCCGGACACCCGGAGGCAGTAGCATCGGGTTGTCTTGCGTTGGTTCTTTCTTCTCCATTTTAGCTTTGAATTCTGGTTTTTCACCTAAAACACATGCAAACATGAAATTAACATACATATACAACCCTTTCAAGGTGCAACAAAGTCATTATTGAGGGGCTTAAATGTATATTTTAGGCTCTCATAAACTACTGTACATGGAAAAAACGTAGGCTACAATTTCACGATATGAGACAAAGAGCTGACAAAAGGTGATGTGTGTGAAACCCACTCAATAGAATTCATCATTAAATCCGTAATTGCACCATGAAAAATGCATAGGATTCAAATACCCAACAGTAAATGGAATCCAAAAAAGTGTGCAATAATGAGTAGAATGGGTAAAATTTTACATGTAGACACTAAATAAAAGACATGTGCAAGTACTCAATAAAAGACATGAAATGCAGCATCCAAATCGTATCAACAGAGTGAGTAGAAAGAGTGAATTCCAGTACCCAACCAGTGGTTAAAATATGGGCAACCCAACATGTAAATGGTGTAAAAGAAAAAAAAAGAAAAAAAGAAAAAACCATACTTAATAATGCAAATGGACGGTTTCCACACCCAACAGAGAGTGAAATACATACAGCTTTAGTGCCTAAACCAAGCCCAAATAATGCATCAAATGTAGAGTCTCTAACATGCAATGAAATACCGGCTATTCCAGAATGTAAATCACGCTCATATGGTGGGTCATTCATGATGATAGTGATGGCCATCAATTCCAAACTATGGATCCATCTATGATGACCATAGCGACATGGATCGTATGGTCAAGGTGGTTATAGGAAGATCATTCAACAGCCTATGAACTATGATAAGAAAGAAACACAATTCACTTAAAATACACACGGTATAATATGAAACAAACATAGACCTCTTATGCATCCACACATCTCTATGCATTATGCAATTTTTGTTATCACCTTCTACTCCTTGTATTTGATGGATGGGGTCAGGCAATAGATCTCACCTTACGTAGCAACAAAGATACGTGATTGTCCTAAAATAGAGTTGGAAATATAAATTATCCCCTGCTACAATCTCCACTCAAAAAAAGCAAAAATGTTAACCGAGTATCGTATCCATTGGGACAAAAAGGCTAAGTGTTGGTTCCTAAATTCCTAAACTAATCCTAATAGAAAAAAAATGGTGATTCTTAAACTAATCCTACTAGAAAATGAAGTGTTGGTTTGATGGGTTTTGATTTCTAAATTAACAAATTAAAGACAAAGCTTTGATTCAATCAGAGAAAAAATCTCAGGGTACGAATCCACTATAACCTTGAACAATGGCAAGTATAGACCTAGGGTTTCACTATTGACGCTAAAAATACTCGTTTGGTTACAAACCTTCAGAGTCAACAAATAAGAGATGTGGATGTAAATCGGGGCATAACATATCTCTATCGCATAGATTATCCTAGATCTAACAACACATTCATTCAAACATCGTTATATGACTTCGTATTAAAATCTATAAGATTAAAATACCAAAGAAAGAGATATTGCATTAAAGAAATAAAATCTAATCAATGGATAACATCTTGTCATATAACCAAAAGCATTTAAGTAAAACCATAAAACCTATACATCACCATAAACACAAGACTAGGGCTTCATCGCAACCCTAAGATAGAGAGCTAGTTGCTCATGGCGAGAGGTTGACGAAGAATCTTAGACGAAATCCCCATCAGCGCTCTTCCAAAAGCTCTCAAATCAACCTCCAGAACTGCTCCCAAGATGTGAATATCTCAAAAAACGAGTTTGGGCTTTTATTTATAGGATTTTTGACCAAAAATCTCGTCAAAACGCGCTAGGGCAGTGTCCCCAGCCAGTTCGGACATCCAGACGCCATGACACAGTCTGTCCCGATCATATTGCAAATAGCGAACTTCTCGAGGTCATGTCTTCCTTCATATAACTCCGATTTATACAATCTTGGATTCCACGGATATCTACTCGAAAAGAGCTTTCCAAGGGTATGTAGATTGAACTAACCCAATACTCAGGTTGAAAGTTATGACCATTTCAATTTGCTGCCGTGAAAACTCCGAGAATAATGGTGCAATTAGAGGAACTTCCATGTTGGCATGCTATGGGGTGAGTGGGACCCATGTTATACGTCGAAGGCATGTTTGGACTCTTTCTTTGCTTTCTTATTTGAGTCTCTTCCCATATTTGACGCGCTTCTTCACTTGCAACTCCAGTTTGTCATGCTTTGTGAGGTTTCTTCCATTTTAGCTCTGAATTTCGTTCTTTATATCTGTAGTACCTACAAACAATAAAATGACATAATTAAGCTAATTAATCTCATCCAACCGTATAACCAAGTCCTCATTGAGGGGCCTAAAATGTATCTTTTAGGCTCTCATCAATACGCTTTGATCATGAATTTCCATCAACTTCTATTAAGAGAGAACGAGGAAGAGCTTAAGACAGATGTATAGGAGAGAGAAGTCGCAAAGAAAAGTGGGGACGTTGAGAGAGAGATGGGGAGGAGAAACAAGAGGTGTGGACATTGAGAGAGATGGAGAGGATAGTGGGGGTGATGAGATAGATAGAGCTAAGGGTTGGGACATTCAGAGAGATGGAGAGGAGAAATGAAGTAAGCGTCCCAACTTAACGTTATTTCCTAATCACATCAAAGAAGACCTCTTACACGATGGAGAAGAGATCGAAAAATGTGGAGGAGATAACATTTAATTCAAATCTGAAAAAACGCGGAGCAAATGTGAATAACAGGACGTGAAGTTGCTACCAGGATGTGAAGGATTTACATTCGTATACATTTATCTGCGAAGTTAAAGAATCGAATCCAAAGAAGTGTGGTGTAGAGGTGAATACCAGGATGTGAAGGAGTTACATTTGTATGCATTTGTGTGGGAAGTTAAGGGGATGGTCAAAAATCAATATGGTCAAAATCAATTGGTGAAATTTGTTGATTTCAACAATTGAACCCAGTTCGCTTCATATATAATAATTAGGAATAACATGCAACCTACATCAATTTTAAGCAACAATTCTGCAATCACTTTCCAATTCTATAAACTATTCTCCAACAAAGTCTTTTGACCTAAGAAAAAGTACATAGCACTTGGCTACTTATCTAGTGCTGGGTTTGACCTTGGTGACTGTTACTTCTATGTCTCTAAGGTCCAAAATTTCAAATAAATTAATTATTTAATAGATACATTGATATTAGATAAGAAAATCAATACTTCCTTTATAATTTAAATTAAAGACCATTAAGAAATTGATTTAGTTCACTATCAAACATATATCTATAATTTCGCTAGCATATGAAACATTAGGAATGTAATATATTTCACAATTTATACATAATAAGCGTTGTAAATGTACAGAGTGTAAGGCAAGTTATACCTTTCTGCATGATTTTGAATGTACCATATCTATTCTTACGTATTTCTAACTATGCATAAGATACTACAATGCATAAAATACCCGAATACTTCTATAGAGGGCGGCCTTGAAAACCATCTCAAAAGCATTGGCTTACAAAATTTGTTATTATGGGAGAACCTTGTAGGACCACTTTATATCCCTTAAAGATCAGTTTGGTTCATAAATTAAAAAAATTCTTAGAATAGAAAATATAAATCGGATAATTGTGGGTCAACACCTCACTATCTTGAGTACGTAGTAGTTGGAATATGGGAACATATTGTTAGGATTTTTGTATGTTGCTAATTTGATGGAAGAACTATCTCTATCTGTCAACTGATCACACACCCATTCATCATAGTTTGGACCTTGAAGTCTGGACCTTAGACTTGAAAATGCTTTTGATTTTTAAAGACTTCATCCTGCATGTTTTAGAACTTAAAATGTATTTTTGAAAGCCTAAGTTCTTCGTGCATGATTTTGAAAAATCAAGTTTGACATCGAGGTTCATGTTTTGCATACATATCTCATTTTTAGAATCATTTCAGTATGCATAAAACATATTGGCTTAGAGTTCATGTTTTCATAAAACACTTTCGCAAAAATCAGTTGGAACTCTTCTCTGGCCTGTGTACCCGGTCGACCGCGCCAAGCACCAGGTCCACCGCGTACACTAAAACATGTTCTCATAAATTCTAAAAATATTTCTCAGAATCCTGTGTACCAGGTCGACCGTGCCAAGCACCAGGTCGACCGCATACTCTGAAACAGTTTCTCAAACAATCTGCAGAAATGTCTCAGAGCTCAGTGTACCCGGTCGACCGCGCACAGGGGCCGGTTGACCGCGTAAAGAGCCGTTGGCCAATATGACCGTTGGACCCGGTCGACCGCGTGGTCATGGGGTCGACCGGGCCAACTAGTCGTTGGACTGTTTTTTATGTATAAAAGTCCATTCTATTCCCTTCTTTTTCAAGGCTGTTGGTATGAAATCTTGGAACTATTTTGAAGCCTAAAGAAGAGGAATAAGCTAGGAAAGCTAGAGGCTATTGGAAATCAAAATGTTTGAGATTTAAAAAGGTATATCTTTCAAGTTAACTTTGATTTTCATTCCATTTAAAATCATGCATGTTTAATTCTTTGTAATCTCATATTTGCATGATTTCTAGCTTTAGTTGAGATGTTTTTGCAAACACAATATTACCTTGGAATACTAGATTGTTTTGCAAACATCTTTGTCTCAATCACATGTGTTTTTAATCTTTAAAACTTCATACAACTTGTGTAGCATATCTTTCCAAGTTGTTTGAATTCTTCATGTGATTGGTTTATAACTTCAATCATCTTTTTCAGTGCTTAGATTTTCAAATGCATCAAGCATTCATTTGTGAGCTTTCTTTTAGAAAATGATTGAAGTTAACATTCATACACTTTGAGCACACACCTTTGCTAGTTGTTTGTGTATGTTTGTATCATGATTTAAACTTTCATATCAGCCTATTTAAGGGGCAAATGAATTAAGCTTAAATTGTATCTCCTTGAGTGTTTGTGTAGACACTTCTTTGAGAAGAAATCTTTATCTTGTTAAGGTTATTGCTTAGCCTAAGAAAAGCACATTGTAGAGGTTATTGCTTAGCATTTGAAAAGCATCTTGTAAAGGTTATTGCTTAGCCTAGAAAAGCACATTGATAGGTTGTTGTTTAGCCTAGAAAAACATCATTGTAAAGGTTATTGCTTAGCCTTTTGAAAAGCATAAATAGTGAAAAGTCGGTGGGGTGTTGGTTCACAAGCCGGTAGTGGATGTAGGCATTGAGGCCGAACCACTATAAATCTTTGTGTGATGATGTATGTTTGTGGTGATTACTCTTGTTAGCTTCCGCATCTTGTTTGGTAAATCATCTCTTGTGACTAGTTAATTGTTAAGAAATTAAAATTGGCCATAATTAGTCATAAAGTGTAGATCACCCTATTCACCCCCCCTCTAGGGTAAGGATCCCGAACTTTCAATTGGTATCAGAGCCTCGTGCTCTTTTTTAGGATCAAGTGTTTTGGAACTCTTGATTAGGTGTAAAAGCCTAGAGTCAAAACCCTAGTATTGTGTTTTCATGAAAACCATTAGAATGGATTCCACTACTTTAGGTTGTATAGATTCATGTGTAGATTCTTCTAGATCCCTTCTTCTTCCATCTATTGGAGATTCAAACCTTCAAATTAATGAATCTCAATTTGACTTAAAAGAAAAAGAAATTGATGAAAATGAAGATGATATTCACCAAGCTTATGATGAATTATATACTTTGTCCTTAAAGCTTGATAAGAATAATAAAAGATTAGAAGAAGAATCTAAAAGACTAAACAAGGAATTAGTCTCTTCAAAAGATGAACTTAGAGAGAAAGAAGAAATAATACCTTGCTTAGACTCTAAGTTTATGATCTCTTTACATAATCTATCTAATATTAAAGATGAACTAAATGAAATTAAGATAAGTTGTGATGAGATTAATAAAGAAAAATTAAATCTAAGAGATCAATTAAAAAGGTAAGATGAAGACATTATCAATTTAGAATCCAAGTTGACAATTTCCAAGGAAAACTTGTCTAATGCTCTAAGTAACTTAAAAGCCTTAGAACTTGGATCTAATGTTGTTAATGAACTTAAAATGGAATTAAAAATAGCCTATGAAAAATTAAACAACCATAAGGGATTTGAAAATGAACTCATAAAGGTTAAAAATGAAAATTCAACCCTTAAAAAGCAAGTCACTCAACTTGAAAGCTACAAATAAAAGTATGAGTGCAAATTTACCCAAGGTGAAGAGAAATTTGAAAAATTATTTAGATTGGGTAAATCTCAAAGAGATAGGACGGGTCTTGGTTACAATAGGAATATTTCACATGACCCTAAATTCACTAACACTTTTGTGAAAGGTGAGTCCTCATTCTCTAGTACTCATTCTCCTTTGCCCAAAGCAAAATGTCACTATTGTGGTAATGAAGGGCATTTCAAATTTGAGTGCAAATTTAAAAAAAAGTCATATGTCTCAACCCATCTTTGAAACTAAGAAAGTAAAAACTAAATCTATGAAGGGTAAGACATTAAAATCAAAGGAAGACTCTAGAAAGTTCAAACAAGTTAAATCATTTCATCAAGAGTCTCCTAAGATAGATTTTAAGAAGACTAAACAAAACATAAATAGTCAAAATAAATCTATCAACAAGAAACTTCTGACTTTACCTCCTCTATCTTTGGAAATGAAAGATCTTTTGAAAAAGGTTGAAAAATTAAAATTGAAGTTCAAAAGACAAAAAGAGGGAGGAAATGCTAAAAGAAGTGAGAAGAGTAAAAAGAAAATGAAACACCAACTTCCAAAGACAAATCATCAATCTAAATTTAAAGAGGTCAAACCTAAAAGATATAATGACAAGTCTAAAAGAATTAAATCTCCATCTCCTCTAGTTGGTAGGATTTCAAACATAGACCTAAAAGTTCAAGACCTTAGATGGATACCTAAGGTTAGACCTTTAGACAAATACTAAGATCTCTTAATTAGATAGGACCACTCCTTTTCTCTTAGTCAAATGTGTTGGTGGTCTTAAGTCTAATTCTTTGTTCTTCTCTTAGTATCTTCTTTAAGTTTCAGTTATTTTACGTTTACATGTTGTTAATGCATTTTGAATTCAAAAGGTATTTTATGATAAAATGCATGTTTTGTTGATCAATTTGATTTGAAAAAGTTCTATTAAAGTTATATCTTTTTAGTCAATTGATTTGTTTTTCAAATGTGTTTAAATTTGATTGAATTCATAGTTAACCAATATTTATCAAATTAAATGTTTTTGAAAAATCTTTTCTTAGTCTTACAAGTCTTTTGTATTTCAAAAGGAAATTTGTAGAATTGATTTTATAAAATCTCTTTTCTACTTCTTATTAAGCTTGTAGGATAGCTGGGTTAGGGGGAGATTCAGTGTAGTTTGTCTCTGAAATTTTCAGGACATTTCTTCTCTCTGTTCCTGTTCTGCTATCAGGTTTGCCATGTTGGCCCGGTCGACCGCATGGCTTGGCCGGTCGACCGGACAAGCGCGCCCAGCAACTTAATAAGTTGCGCTGGGCTGTTCTATTCCATTCAGATTTTCCCAATATTTCCCTCCTTTAGCAGGTCGACCGCCCCTGGACTGGTGTTCCCTTCTTCCCATCTCTCTTGCTTCTCCTCTAGGTTAACCTCTTCTAATCCTCTTCTTTTTCCTCTAGCTTCCTCTCCTTCGTCTGTTGGTTCTCTCTCTCTGCTGGCTCAATCTCTCTCTCTCTCCCCGTCGTCGTTTCACTCTGCTGTTTCGCTCCTTGTCAATCGTTTTCTCTCCTTGTCACATGTTCTCTCTCTCTCTCAGCTAAAGGCACACTGTTTCAGGTTGTGTGCATTTCTTCTTGCTGACTCAAGTACTCTCAGTCTGGACGTCTAAGGTGCTGCAACTGTCAAGTTCTATGCACTGTTTTTGAAGTTTCAGAACCCACTTGTTTTTCATTTTTCTGAAACTTTTGACTGATCACTGGTTGTAGTCATGTCTTCTTCCTTCCTTGAGGAGTGTGTGTAGCCATTTGTGCACATTATTGGGCAGCTGTAGTTTGTAGAACTTGTAGCTTCCTTCTCTGCACTCCAACTGTTTGTCAGTTTGCCTGAACCACTGTTTTCAAATCTTTTAGGCAACTGTCTTGGCTATTAGACTTGTGTGAGCATCCACTCTCCTGGTATCTCCTTGACCCTCAATGGCTCGCACCAAGCAAACATTTAGGAGGCCTAGCAAGAAGTCCAAAATAAGATAAGCGGCTTCTTCTCGTAGATCTCCATCTTCCTCTCCCGAAGCTCCTCCTCCTCCTTCCGTGATTCGTTTTAATCCCATTCCTTCTCCATCTTCTGTTGTTAAATCCTTTCGGAGCAAAGGGATCATAGTTGAGAAGATGTGCATAGTTGATGACCTTGTAGACTATGACGTCCCTGTTATTCTAGAAGCGATAGGTTGGGGTAGCATTCTGACTTGGAGTGGCAACACATATGCATCCTCTGTCCATGGACTGTATGAGTCTATTTGTGCCTCTTCTGCAAACTCCTTTACTATCAGATTCGTGCATGGTGAAGAGGTGGTCACTATAGACAAGATTTCCTCCATCATCGGCATTCCTAGGTCTGATGGACCAAGGTTTATTTCTGAAATTCTGCCCCTTGATGAGAGAGAATCAGTGACTAATGCTCTCTGTGGTCATCCTGAGATTTGGTCTGCCAAAAATTTTCTCCAAGCCTCCTCCATGATTCCTCCTCTTCGCATTATTCATAGCATTTTCACTCATTCCATCTATCCGAGGAAAGGAAACAGGACGGAGGTGACCCCTTATATGGAAAATATCCTATTCAAAGTTGTCTCGGGTGTTCCTATGTGCCTCCTTCTGTCATCATGCATCACATTATTAGAGTTATCACAGGCTCTCAGCCTTGTGCAGCTCCATTTGGGTTCCTGATTACCCAACTCGTCAGTTCTTTTGGTGTGATTCCTCCAGCTTCCGAGAGACCTGAGACTACCACTGTCTTCAACAAAACTAACATTCTCTTGATGAAGCTTCCTCCACCACAGCGAGTAAACCCAGTTGTAGAAGGTGACGCAGAGATAGAGGCTGCAGAGACTGAGATTGAAGTTCCAGGTGCAGATCAGCCTCAGCCCCCTCAGCCTCCTCAGCAGCGCAGCTTAGAAGACCTTATGACCTCTGTTGAACAAGTTGTGTCTTCTATGCAAGCAGAGTTTCAGGAGTTCAAACAAGAGGTATCGGGTATGATGAAGAAGACTTTGAGATACCTCTCGAACATCTCCAGCAGCTACAGGCGGCATGATGATGTGATGCCCCCTTCTCCTGCAGATTCTTCTTAGATCATAGGAGGGTTTTCTTTTTGTGGGGAGTTGTAATAGATTTTAATTCATCTTGATGTATTTTGTTTATCAACTCTCTGTCTTTTTGATTACTGACAATGATATTTTGATTTTTGTATTGGTCAAGTAATTAGTAAATGAAATTGTACAAATCTTTTAATTTAAATCAATGAACCTTCAGTTTCACTTGTTCTTCTCTTCTTGTTATATTCCTTATATGGTGAATGTTTATGATGCTTTGAATCTATATAAATATCTTTCATCTTAGCTTCATTCAAACACAGCATAGACAACCAATATACATGATAACCTATTCTGCATTTCATTTTCAATTTCATTTGGTAACAGGTGCTACTGAAAGGTATTTCTTTTCTCATGTATACAGGTTCCTTTGCAATTCGATGACAAAGGGGGAGAGAAGATCCAACAAAGGGGAGATAAAGAAGATCAGATCTAACTAAGGGGGAGATCTGTCCAAGGAACAAAAAGGGATTTCAGAGCGCTTAACAGAATAGTCTTGAGCAAGGAGAAAGCTATAACGAAGGGGGAGAGAACCTTGAACGAGTTCAAGCTGCATTCCAGAGATTTCAAGATCCGAAGTCCTAGAAGTATTGTGATCATCTTAGTTGCCATCAAATTGCAAAGGGGGAGATTGTTAGGATTTTTGTATGTTGCTAATTTCATGGAAGAACTATCTCTATCTGTCAAATGATCAGACACCCATTCATCATAGTTTGGACCTTGAAATCTGGACCTTAGACTTAAAAATGCTTTTGATTTTCAAAGACTTCATCCTGCATGTTTTAGAACTTAAAATGTACTTTTGAAAGCCTAAGTTCTTCGTACATGATTTTGAAAAAATCAAGTTTGACATCGAGGTTCATGTTTTGCATACATATCTCATTTCAGTATGCATAAAACATATTGGCTTAGAGTTCATGTTTTCATAAAACACTTTCTCAAAAATCAGTTGGAACTCTTCTCTGGCCTGTGTACCCGGTCGACCGCGCCAAGCACCAGGTCGACCGCGTACACTAAAACAGGTTCTCATAAATTCTGAAAATATTTCTCAGAATCCTGTGTACTAGGTCGACCGCGCCAAGCACCAGGTCGACCGCATACACTGAAACAGTTTCTCAAAAAATCTGCAGAAATGTCTCAGAGCTCGGTGTACCCGGTCGACCGCGCACAGGGGCCGATCGACCGCGTAAAGAGCCGTTGGCCAATATGACTGTTGGACCCGGTTGACCGCGTGGTCATGGGGTCGACTGGGCCAACTAGCCGTTGGACTGTTTTTTATGCATAAAAGTCCATTCTATTCCCTTTTTTTTCAAGGCTGTTGGTATGAAATCTTGGAACTATTTTGAAGCCTAAAGAAAAGGAATAAGCTAGGAAAGCTAGAGGCTATTGGAAATCAAAATGTTTGAGATTTAAAAAGGTATATCTTTCAAGTTAACTTTGATTTTCATTCCATTTAAAATCATGCATGTTTAATTCTTTGTAATCTCATATTTGCATGATTTCTAGCTTTAGTTGAGATGTTTTTGCAAACACAATATCACCTTGGAATACTAGATTGTTTTGCAAACATCTTTGTCTCAATCACATGTGTTTTTAATCTTTAAAACTTTATACAACTTGTGTAGCATGTCTTTCCAAGTTGTTTGAATTCTTCATGTGATTGGTTTATAACTTCAATCATCTTTTTCAGTGCTTAGATTTTCAAATGCATGAAGCATTCATTTGTGAGCTTCCTTTTAGAAAATGATTGAAGTTAACATTCATACACTTTGGGCACACACCTTTGCTAGTTGTTTATGTATGTTTGTATCATGATTTAAACTTTCATATCAGCCTATTTAAGAGGCAAATGTATTGAGCTTAAATTGTATCTCCTTGAGTGTTTGTGTAGACACTTCTTTGAGAAGAAATCTTTATTTTGTTAAGGTTATTGTTTAGCCTAAGAAAAGCACATTGTAGAGGTTATTGCTTAGCCTTTGAAAAGCATCTTGTAAAGGTTATTACTTAGCCTAGAAAAGCACATTGATAGGTTGTTGTTTAGCCTAGAAAAACATCGTTGTAAAGGTTATTGCTTAGCCTTTTGAAAAGCATAAATAGTGGAAATCCGGTGGGGTGTTGGTTCACAAGCCGGTAGTGGATGTAGGCATTGAGGCCGAACCACTATAAATCTTTGTGTGATGATGTATGCTTGTGGTGATTACTCTTGTTAGCTTCCGCATCTTGTTTGGTAAATCATCTCTTGTGACTAGTTAATTGTTAAGAAATTAAAATTGGCCATAATTAGTCATTAAGTGTAGATCACCCTATTCACCCCCCCCCCCCCCTCTAGGGTAAGGATCCCGGACTTTCACATATAATTCTCAAGATGGAATCTATCCTCCAAAAGAGGAATATACCTTTATGCCGATTAATGGATTTATCATTGATAAGTGCGTACCCATCTTAATTAAGAGTTAATCAAATAGTACTAATGATCACTATGATTAATTGGGTCACAAGGATAATAAGATGTGGATCTATTTTGGTTACACATATTTATTCCAATTGATCCATGGATATAATTGATGGAGGAGCCTACTTGCAGTAATTGGGAATTTTAGGGTCTTCTTGTAAATATTCCTAAGACTGGAGTGCAATTGCATTTATATAGTAAAATTATATGCAATTAACTAGGAATCCGGAGTTCACATGAGGCTTGGGGTCTGGATATTTTAGTTGGAGGCAGTTTCTGACGAATCCTTAGTGGTCCCCATGCTAGCCCTAAGAAGAGAAAGTTATTAATCCAATTGGGACTCTTAAGAAAAGGAGGAGTAGGACATATACCAATAATAGCAGTGAGACTTCTAATTGTGGACCAATAGGAGGTTTACGAAAACCTATAAACAGAGGGTAGGGTAGACGTCCCATACAAAGCTTCCATGACTAGTAAAGGACGCCCAAGCCCCTCTCTTCTCCCTTCTTTCCTTTGGTTTCCTTCTAGAGAGCCTATGGTTTTCTGATCTCCTTAGAGATCCCACCATTCTCTTTGAGAAATTCTCTCCAAGAGGGTCACAGTGTGGAAGAACACAAAGGCTATGGAGATCAAGTCCACAAAAGGATTTTGTGGAATCTACTAGTCAAGTTCTCGATTTGAGCGCAACCAAGCTGCTCAGATATAGATCTATATCTAGTTTCTTATAGTAGATCTTGTTATGCTTGTTCTTCTTGATATGTCTTTTTGTTGATGGATCTTTGATCTTAATACATGAGAAGAGGGTTTTAGATATTGGGATTGGGTTTTTGGCCTTAAGGGTATTTGATCCCTGCTTCAAGTGGGTCAAAAGTTTTGAAATCCTATTCAAGAGGCCCACCTACTTCCGACAATTGGTATAAAAATGATCCCTTGTTTCTCATCATGTTAGATCAAGTTTTCTAGATCTAATATTTACATGAGATGCGAAGTTGTTAGATCTAGGGTTATGTCAAGATCAGTTTTGTGGATTTACTTTGTTTTTTTAGTAGATCTATGTTTGAAATGTCACAAAAGGGTTTTTTTCAGTCATGAAGGGATGATGGGAAGCCTTCTCTAGCTATTTGGCATTGGATGGACACGAAACCAGAAAAATCCAACTTTTTGGTTCGTGTGGCCGGTCGACCTCCCTGGACCGGGTACCTGCAAATAGCAGCATGCAGACTTATTTCTGGTCCGCAGAATGTTTGGCGACCTATTTTTTCCACCACTGATTGGTAGCCCTGGTTTTGTGGTTTGTTTGGTTTATGAGATACTAACCCTACATGTTGTAGTCCTCTCCATATGGCCCACAAGTCATTTACTTTCCTTTATTGTTATTGGATTAAGTGGGGCAACTTGTTAAGGGCATTATGGTTTTCTTGGTTTCCCGCGAAAGGGCAAGGCATGGTGGTTTCTCCAAGCCCATTGTTTTTTCATTAATTAGATTGCCATGTAAGTCTCTTCGTTGAGACAAAGAAATTTATGTAATTATTATTTCTTATCTATTTTTAAATTCCAACGGCGTCTAAACAAGAAGGAAGGTGATGTTGGATTCTTAACCAAAGAGTTTGGAAGGCTAAAAGTCCAAAAAGTCTACTTCGCTTGAGCCATGTGAAGAAAAGGATTAGTTCCTATTTTTATTTATTGCCTTTTATGCATGTATGACTATTTTTATGGCATGTTTCTATTTCTTTCCAAAATTGATCCAGGCATAGCAGTTTCTAAAATTGGTCAAATCAATTTAATGTTTTGGAATCTAAATAAGGAGTTAGTGTTAGTGTGGATCCATGAGATGAACCCACCGGCAATACTAATCTTATTAATTGGACTTTCCTTGATTTTAAATATGACTTGGAATTAATCATTGGTCATATGATCACCAGATGATTCGATGTTCTTTGGGCCCTTAGACCTAAAAAGAAAATCCTTAATTCTAAAATATTAAGTGGGAGCGGGTATTTAAATTTAGAAATCTCCATGGTTTTCCACAATAGGTCCATTGTAAGGCCAGCAGGTGCCTCGCACTATCTAAGAATGGTTGGTCCCCACGAAGGGCATTTGTTCTGTTGGTTACTAGATATGGATCTAGCTTTGGAGAGATGGGGTGGGGGTGCACTCCTCAAGGAGGAACTACTCGCAACGGTTGTCATACAACGCTAATTGATCATACCTCCAAGTGCAAGCATGCGATTGTAGTAATAACTGGTGAGACCAAGTCGATCCACATGGAGTAATTTTGATTAAGAAACCTTCCAACTTTAACCTAGCCTAACTGGAAACTAACTGGTGAGACCAAGTCGATCCACATGGAGTAATGTTGATTAAAAAACCTTCCAACTTTAACCTAGCCTAACTGGAAACTAAATCTAGCCTAATAAAGAAACTAATCAAATTACATCAAACTCTACTTAAACAACTGAAATTGAACAGTTTAAATATAGTCTTTCCAAAAATAAAAACCCTAATCTAATAAAAGAAATCTAGGCTAGAAAATCCTAAACTAACTAGAACCTGTAAAAATAACGCACTCATCAAAACAACCAATTTAATGTAATAAAAAAATAAAAAAAATCCTAAATTAAACCTACTAATTACCAAGACAAATTACAATGCAAAGATGGATGATTTATGATTCTCTAAATGCAAACAATGCAACTTTATACAAGTTTCTAAAAATTTGATGAATTATGAAAAAATTTTAGTGTGGAAACTGTTTCGCAGGCCCAACTTTGCTAGATTGCACGACCTGCCTAGGATGCTCTAAACCTAAATATAATGGATGGACTTCGAACCTTGATGATGCTTGAATCCAACAAGAAAAACAAATATTAAAATGCCTTCAAAAACAGGAAAGTTATGACTATCTAAAGGTGCCTAGTTGAATATGCAGTGCTGCTGAAATCTGATACAGTCTGTCTGTGTAACCCTATTTCGGCCACTAGTTGGCACGGGTCCCAATGTTAATTTTCTATGAAATCCTGGTGTTTAAAAGTCCTATTACCATGTATTAATTCTACCAAAGTTTAAGGTAAAATAAGTTCTTTTTCCTGGTTTTCAAATTGCACACTTTTGGAACACAGTTAGACTGAATCGATGCAGGTTTTTCAAAGTATAGATTTTCTACTATGTACTAGGTCTAAATTTAGCATTCTTAATCAGTCATTAAATCATGTTTGTCAGCAACAAAACACAAGTTTAAACATAAAACCTAATTCTAGTGAATTCACTAATCACTTTCCAACCATAGATCATGCAAATAACATGAATAGAAAGTTTCCAATCTAACATAAAAGACACAATTAAAAATCTCTAAACCAAAACGATAGCTATAAAATCAATCAGAATATTAACTGAAATAAAAAGAAAAGAATGGTGGAAAAATTAATAGCGGAAAAGATGTATCAAAGATCTAAAAATTAGACAATCATACAAGCCCTAAAAATAAGATTATGTAGTCCTCCTCTCTTCTCAGAGTAGAAAAAATTGCAAGTGATTACGTGATGTCTTTCGACTTTTAACTCATTTTTCTTATTTTCAAAAATCTAGATCTAATAATGTGAAATATTGTCTCCAATAAAAAAACACATAAAAGAACTAGAAAGAGAAAACCAAACCACTTACATAAAAAACATGCAAATTAATCAATCCAAGTAGCGTCTTTATTCATTAATCTTTGAGTACAAGAAATTAATGTTCTTCAATCTTTTTCATTCTCTCAAAATTGCCTCTCAACGTATGTCTAAAAGAATTAGAAGAAAGAAGAAGAATAAAGGGACTTAGAGAGAAAGGGTGGAGGGAATGGAGTGGAGAGAGAGAGAGGGAGAGAGAGACCCCTTGTTGCAAGAGAGAGCTTCCAAGGTGTTAGGCGTCCATCCCCTTGGCTGGTTTCTTTTATAATTTATTAATATGCTCCTTTGTTTGGTAACACCCCTCCTCCATCTTAGGGCTCTTGTTTGCTTGTGTGGAGACCTCTAGCTTTTTTTCAAGCAAACTTCTTAGTTAGGAAACAACTAGAAATTATAGGAGATTCTCTTGCCACTTTGGATGTCTTCGTGTGCACTTCTTTCCTTTTAGGCTCCTTGAAGTTCTCTCAAAGATTACATTAACTTGGGACGGAGATCTTTCCAAAAAATCCCAAAAGTTGCACATGATCGAAGATTCCATGGGGTGGGACGTCCAACCTTGGCTTTGACTTTCCCAAATATGATTCTCAAAACTTTGTTACAAACTATGAACACATGATGAGCCCTACTTTGGACTTGTGAAATTTTTATGGACCCACCTTGTGTGTGTGTGACGTCCCACAATGCTTATTATCTTGCCAAGTCTTCCAGGTCACATTTGGGTTGCAATTTTGGATAAATGGTGGACCCCACATGGAGGTGCAAGACCATGGATATGCCATTATATGCACGTACAACATTTCCTTGCAAATTCTTTTTCTTTTTCTTCTTTCTTTCCTTTCTAGATTTCTTTCCAATTCCATCATAATAGGGGCCCCACTTTTTAATGTCTCCTACACAAATTAAAATGGATAAATTCAACAAAAATCACATCTAGGAAATTCATCAATGATATGCATGGGACCCTGTCATGCCTAATGATGCACCGAAATGATAAACTTTCCAAAAATAACTTATGGTGCTAAAAATAGCATGTATGCATTGCTAAAGCCAAAAAACTAATTTTAGGGTGATAAATGAGATGAAAAACCCTAATTTCATAAAATTTATGCAATGTGATGAATTTTGACCTTTTTTGACCATTTTTCCAAATATAGTCCCAAATGTATGAAATCATGAAATTGAGTGTAATTCTTTGCAGCTAACCCTAATCAAGTCCATAAATGCACATGAAATGATGACAATATGGCCTAAGTTTGTTGACTTTTCACTAATCAATGGGTCACACTTAACTAAAATAATGATATAGTATCCACAAGGATTTGTATCATGTATTTTAGAAAATAAAGATTAATTCAGAGTCACACATTATTTGGTATGAGATACCTAGATGATAATGAGTGATAGGGGACCATGGATTGTTAGTCTTAGACCTATAATAGACTGATATTGATTCACACCAATCTAAGGGGAATTTACACTCCCCAAGGAGGGATGCCCTATGGGATTGGAATTCCGATGCATTCTGAATTTTACTAGTTAGAGGATTCCACAAGAGATTTGGTAGAATGATCAACCCTTATGTCATTTAAATTTATTAATTATATGTATGGTTGCATCCAACAATTTTTCAAGCACGAGTTCTGTCACGCCCCGAACCCAGATCCCTGCAACAGTCCGACCTCAGGGACGCGGATAGGAGAAGTAAGTAATAATTAATATTTCTCCCCAGGATCTTGTGAGGAAGGCATTATTTCCAAACACATCAAAACGTTTCACGGAAGCTTACGTAGTGTTGCAACCCTGAGTCCGTGGCCATCGGATTCCACGTCGCACTCAACCTATCAACGTAAAGCTGTCATAGCAATGCTCAATTCAGATTGGAACAAACCAAGATAATAAGATATACAGAGCTGACAATAACAAGTGAAAGTCCGGGATCCTTACCCTAAAGAGGGGGGGGGGGGGGGGGGGTGGTTCGAATATGGTGAGCTATACTTAGTGACTAAATATGACCAATTATAAACTTCTTTAAATTAACTAGACACTTGTAATGATAATAAAACTAAATGCAGAAGCTAACAGAAATAATCATTACAAAGCATACACCATCACACAATGATTTATAGTGGTTTGGCCTTAATGCCTACATCTACTACCGGCTTGTGTTCCGATACCCCACCGGATTTCCACTATCTATACTTTTCAATAGGCTAAGCAATAACCTCTAACAATGTGCTTTTCTAGGCTAAGCAATAACATTCCAATGTGCTTTTCTAGACTAAGCAATAACCTTTACACAATGCTTTTCTAAGGTAAAGCAATAACATCTACACTATGCTTTTCTATGACTAAGGAATGACCTCCACACTATGCTTTTCTTTAGGCTAAGCAACAACTTTTACAAGAGATGATTTCTCAAATAAGTGTCTGCACAAACACTATAACAGATACAATTTAAGCTCAATTACTATGCCTCTAAATTAGGCGGATATGAAATTGAAAAACAAACTCACACAACACTCTATGTAATGCAAAGATGAATGCTTATGGTGTGTGTGAAAACTTTAATCAAGTTTAAATTAAGCCCAATTAATATATGCTTAATGCATTTAAAAGTTTAAAGCACACAAAAGATTTGATTGAAGTGAAATGCAAATCACATGTATAAATACTAAATTGTTGATGATATGAAAATCAAATGCTCACAAGTTGTATGAAACTATTTAAGACTAAACATGTGATGCATGTGCAATGTTGTTTTAAAAAACAAAGTAGTTAAACTATGGTTCTAATGTGATTAAAAACAACAAGTAAGGATTCAACCAAGTAAATGGGTTGTGCTATAAAAGTAACCAAAGGTTATGACAGAGCATGATTTATGAAATTTAAAACAAACTGGGTTCGAATCAAGGTGAAGAATCCAATACAACTTATATCAAAGATTAAATGTAAGTAATGGATTCAACACATCATAGTTATCATGCTAAAATTCATTTACCAATAATTTAAACAAAGCATGGAACATATAATTAGGAAAAGTAAAGCTTACTTAGTGATTTAACTCAATGGAACCAAGGTTTAGCTTTCCAAAAGACCCCTTGGTCTCTCTTAGCTCATTCCCCTTTCTCTTGTCTCCAAACACCTTAAAGATGGCTTAGATGTTGCACTCTTTGTCAAATGAATGGGCTTCATTTTCTACCCAAAAAGTGCCCAACGGCTAGTCCTTGGTCGACTTGGACCCTTTCCCGATCAACCGGGTACTCAACGGTCACAAATATAGCCGTTTGAAAAACTGCTTTTAGCGGGGGCCAGAGACCGCCGGTAAAAATGGTCTGGCCGCCAGTATAAGTCTTGTTTTGCCAAAAATGTGTTTTTCAAAGTAATTTTCTTGTGGGAATTTTAGGCCATGGAATCTGTTAGTTTTATGGACTCAATCCATCAGATGATATAATAAATTGATTATTTTTTTTATTTATTAATCATAGCATGCTTTCCTTTCATGAGATGAATAGTATTTTATTACTTAATGCACATGACCAATACATATGACATAATGGTTCATGAGTTGAACCGGGTCTCATTAGCATATTATATGTAATATATGTTTATGGATGAGATTCACACACGGGAGACATGTGTCACAAATCTTATACTTAAATATCTTCACAACCGGTGATAAGACTGGGCATTTCATCTGATAAGGTTGCAACACTTTGATCACTATGAGATAGTGTGATTTGTTTCGATTATTAGAATGTTAGATTCTGGATCACGGTGCTGGTACATTTGATGTATTGAAGGACCATGAGAAGCACCTTATGGAATGCTATCTCGAGTTTAAGGTTTGCTCTCATAATTCCCTACTAATAGGCTCTCAATCCTGAGACATTGATGAACTCAAGTTTCTATCCATTCATTTGCGTTGAGTCACCAATGAGTGGGGCCAACTGTAGATCAACACCTCGGTGTCTTGGGTACGTAGTAGTAGGTCTGTGGGAACATTCAATGGTCAAGATGGAATCTATCTATATTATCCCCTTGTGCCAATTAATGGATTTGTTATTAGTAAGTGCGCACCCCTCTCGATTAAGAGTTAATTGGATGGTACTGATGATCACTGTGATTAATTGGGGCTCAAGGATAATAAGATGTGGATCTAGGATTGGAAGAGACAGGTTTGATCCAATTGATCCATGGACATTGATAGAGGGGCCTACTTGTGGTAATTGGGAAGTTTAGGGTCTTCATTGTAATTTATTCCTAAGACTGGAGTGCAATTGCATTTATATAGTGGTGTTATTTGCAATTAACTGTGGGCCCGGATTGCACATGAGATGTGGGGTCGCGATGTCCTAGTTGGAGCCAACTTTTTATGGAATCCCTAGTGGTCTCCACGCTAGCCCAAGTTATAAGAAAGTTACTAATCCTATTTGAACTCTAAGATGAAGGAATTAGATAGCTACTATTTCTATTTGAAGTGAGACTTCTAATAGCGGTAATAGTAGGGTTACTAATTTGTGTGGAAGTAAGACTTCTATTTCAATTGGTAAAAAAGGGGGGAAAGAGGTTGCTTAAAAGCTATAAAAGGAGAGCAAGGGGCTGGGACGTACACACTCTTGGATTTCACGCCCAGCCCCCTTTTGTGCAAGAGTTGCACATCTCTCTTGCTCTTCTAGTTCTCTTCTAGTTCCTTGAGTTTCTTGAAGGGTTTTCTCTTGAAGTTTCCACCAGTCTTCTTGAGAAAAGAGATCTGATATGGGTCATAGTGTGGAAGACTAAGAGGTCTTAGAGATCTTAAGTTGCTTACGAAGAAAGAGTTTCTTGAACTAGCAGATATTCTTCTTTATTAGAGCACAACCAGGCTTCAGCGGGTATAATCTGCTTCTACCTTTATTGTGGATTATTTTGGTTGCTAAATTGTTGTTGTTCTTCTATCTTCTAGATAGAATATATTGTTGTACATGATTTATGAGACAGAGGGATTGCATCCTGGATATGATTTGTGGCCTTATGGGCACTTGATCCCTGAGTCAAGTGGATCAAAAGTTTTGAAAATTTGTCCACGATGCCCACCTATTTCCAACAGAATCAAGCATGGAAACATGTTTTAAGTCAATCTAAGAGTTTTAAAAACATGAATCCTAAAATGCCTAAGATGATTGAAAGTTTTAAAACCATAGGCTTGCTTGATTAAAAAAAAAAAGAAAATAACTTGTTTTCAAACTTAATGCATCCAAGTTTAAAATCCAAAACATACATGTAACATGATTTTTAAAAGTCTTAAAAACAATGCATGTGTAAATACAGATTTCAAGTTTTTCTAATTCAATGCTCTTGTGAAAATTCAAATGATGAATAAAATGTTAATGCATCCATTAAATTACAAAACACAAAATCCCTAACAACAGGCTCATCATTACCCAAGCACATTCAAGTTATAAATTAACAAGTGCATTAATTACAATTCCAAGGAAGAAGGCTAACAAAAGCCATACAAAATAACAAGCTAAGAACAAATACTACCCAGGTGTGTAACGTATCTCCGGAGTCAAGCACGACGTCTACAAGACATCGCTGACATAACAAACCTGCAAAACTCGTGGCTCTATAGCCATCTACACACGTACTTGCTCAGGACGAAAACCTGTTACCTAGAGCACCAAAGTATAGTATATCAGACACGACGGTCTAGCAGGCGATCAATTTAGCGAATAACATAAAACTATTAAAGTTTCGAAAGAAATGATGGTAAAACAATATACTAAGTTTAAAACAATAATATGACTAAGATACCTTTCAAAGATATGAAAGTCCATGCACAAAATACGAAACAAACATGAGTACATATAATATCATGAACAGTAAATCCACATTGAGCCCATCCTTTCTCCATCATACAAGATGACAGAAGTAAACAAGAATGACAAAGCAAAGCACGACATGTAAAACATGATTACACGCCACACGAGGTAGACGAGAAACCGGCCGCGGAACCAGAACAAAACATGAGGTGTATATAAATACACGACTAATCTGCAGACGGTCCATATGTTTAAAGACCCTCGGACAGTGGATCAGACTGAATGGGCAGTCCAAGCTCAGTAGTATTCACCTGTAGTCATGAATGCACAAAACAAAGCGAAACATATACAAGATAGATCTAATAGGGAAACTACTTGTCAAAATAAGACAAAACAATATATCTTTTGCCACACGAGGTAGACGGAGCAAACAACCTGAATATTTCCGATGAGGGCAAGTGGAGACTTGCCATTTGAAGCCCGTGGTTGACACGCTTTACCCCACGGTTAAGGGTGCCACCCAAACCGAGTTCTTACATTTCTCCCATTGACCACACGACGTTGATGGTGCACGCGAGATAAGACAAGATAACATAAGCTATTAACATGTAAAAGCACCAAAATAGTCCCCACGAGTTTCCTTAATCAAAATCTTTCAAAAAGTAATGTTAAAAATCCATTAAATCATGGTACCAAAAATATAATCATGTGATATATCAAGAAAAGGCTACTCAGCAAGCGAGGACACGTAAGCATGTAAGTAATCATGTACAAGCATGATGAGCAGTCCGCCCACATGTTACTTGGTTACAAAATACGAGAAAGCTCATAATCCCAAGTGGTTCTTGTAATAAAACAAGTAAAACTGGCCAAAGACAGGTAAAACATATAAAACTCGTCAAATCAAAGCCAACCCGAGAAAATCGGGTATTTTCAAGTCAAAACAAATGCAAACCGATACTTGAAACAAAACTGATACTTATGAGTCAAAAAAAGTGCAAAACGATATTCTTCATGTCAAAACTATGTGACGTTTTGGTTATTATATATATTATTTATTATTATTATATAGTTGATTGTATTTTAATTAAATAAGCGATTAGTCTAAGTGGGGACTACGCTAGACTTAGGTTGGTGAGTTAGGCTTGTTGGATAGGTATCTTGACCCATAGTTAACCCGGGCCCAATTTAGTGGGTTAACCCTTCTCTAATCCCAACTCCTAATTTTTTTGAACCCAAACTTTATTCTTTTTAGAATTTAAGTTAGACTAAACCTCTTATTCACATTCACTATTTATACACCCCCACCACACTCGTTTATTTTCACACACAACTTTCTCTCTCTCTTCCAACTTTTCTCTGGGATAGCACATTGGGCTTTGGCAATAGGAATTCTAGATCGTCTCCCTCAATCGCAGACCTCAGGCAAGTACCTAATCATAATTTATAAATTTAATGCTCGTGTTTCTCTTTGATTCTTGTGTGTATGCATGTAGAAACCCCTTTTATGCCATGAGGTTTGATTTTCTCTATTTTGTGATGAGATCTTGCATATAGATGGCCACCATCTGATGGTTCCAAGAATTTGGGGCGTGAGTCAAGGTGTTATTTTCTTTTATCAGGTTGTGGGACCCACTGGATGTATTGATCACGGATCAAGTCCGATCACGTGGCCGTACAGGCATGAACAACCTTGAAGATGTGACTAACGTGGGTCTTGATCCACTACAAGAAATTGCACTTTTAGCGACGTTTTTTGCCGACGCTTTTATTAATTCGTCGGTAAAGATATACTTTTGCCGACGAAAAAACTAGCGACGTTTTTTGCCGACGCTTTTACAGTAAAACGTCAGCCAAATCGTACTTTTTACCGACGTTTTATGGAAAACGTCGGTAAAGGTATAATTTTTACTGACGTTTTATGGAAAACGTCGGTAAATGTATACCTTTTACCGACGTTTTTGTATAAAACGTCGGTAAAGTTAGTGTAAAATCTGATCACCCTTACCGATGAATCAAAAAACGTCGATAAAATGATTGTTATTTTATTTATTTTTATGTTTTATTTTACCGACGAAAAACAACGTCGGTAAAATTGTATTTATATTCTTTCTATTTTTATTTATTATTTCGCCGACGAAAAAAAACGTCGGTAAAAGTGTAAAATGTTCTTTATTTATGTTTTATTTTACCGACGAAAATAAACGTCGGTAAAAGTATTTTTATATTATTTGCTCGTTTACCGACGACATAAAACGTCGGCGAAAGTTTTTTAAATTTTTATTTTTTTCCGTTTATTTTACCGACGAAAATTAACGTCGGCAAAAGTAATTTTATATTTTTTATATTATGTATTATTGTGCCGACGAAAAAAACGTCGGCAAAAGGGTTTTATATTTTACATATATTTATTGTACCAACGAAACCGAACGTCGGTAAAATAAACATCAGTAAAAGTATTTTATGCTTTTTATTTTTATTTCTGATTTTTCCGACGAAAAAAAACTTCGCTAAAAGTATTTTTTTTTCAATATAGTTATCATGTTAACCTGTTTATACACCTTTATCAAAAAATATACCATTTCATTGTACCTATATTCAATATAAAATATGCATGCAAACAAAAGTTGCTAAATAAACAAACAATCATCACCATTTTTCATCAAATCATTTATCTCATTAAACATAACAATCAATAATGATACAATTACATATAAATGTCAAATATACATAAACAAATAAACTAAAAAGAATAAAACACCCCTAGAAATTTGCAACCGACCCCAAAGCGTCCATCAATATGCAAAGACAGAAATAACATTAGAATCATTTTAATGAATGAAATTATAAATGAAAGATAAACATATATATATATAAATCTTTTCTTAAGTTTTTCGACGGCCTGTTTTCCAGCTTAAGTGTTGAGAATCAGGCGGTTTTTTGTGTCTAATTCGTTTACTTAAAGTCCGATTCACTAACCGTCAATTCGTAGAAGTTACTTTGGCCTTAAATAAGGTACCCGTGTCGGTTTTTGATTTGTTTGGCGGCCATTTCCCGTTCCGGACCCCCAACGGGCCGTTTTCGAGTCTAAGTGTTGGAAAATTCGATATTTTTGCTTATAGTTCTCTAATTGAGAGTCCTATTTGCGAACCGTCAGTTCTTACAAGTCATACTAGCCTCGAATGAAGTGCTCGTGCCGGTTTCTGATTTTTGGGGGGGCCATGTCCCGTTCCGGGCCCCGGCGGGTCGTTTTCGAGTCCAAGTGTATTGGAAAATCCGATGTTTTTGCTCCTAAATTTCTAACCGGGAGTCCTATTTGCAAACCGTCAGTTCCTACAAGTCACACTAGCCTTGAGCGAGGTGCTCGTGCCTGTTTTCAATTTTTTCGGGGGCCGTTTCCCGTTCCAGACCCCTGGCGGGCCGTTTTCGAGCCTAAGTGTTGGAGAATCCGATGTTTTCGCTCCTAAATCTCTAACCGGGAGTCTTATTTGCAAACCGTCAGTTCCCGCAAGTTACTTTAGCCTCAAGTGAAGTGCTTGTGCCGATTTCTCATTTTTCCGAGGGCTGTTTCCCCTTTTCCGGACCACCAGCGGACCGTTTTCGGGCCTAAGTGTTGGCACATCGTCGATTTTTGCTTCTAAATCTCTAATCAGGAATCCTATTTGCGAACCTTCAGTTCCCACAAGTTACTATACCCTCGAGCGAACTACTCTTGTCGGTTTTCGATTTTTTCAAAGCTGTTTCCCATTCCGGACGAATTCTTTAAAATCAGAGACCTTTACCGACGATTTTTTTTTTACCGACGAAAATGATTCTCAGGAAATTTATTACCGACGTTTAATTTTAGACATCGGTAAAGCCCTGTTGTTTTTTTCCTCTCCCACCACCAAAAAGCCCTATTTTATCCTCTCTCTTGCTTGATCTCTCTGCACTCTCTCGATCTTCTCTCTCTCGCCCTCTCTGGTCTCTCTCTCTCTCTATCTCGCTCAGCCCTCTCTCTCTCTCTCTTACCCTCTCTGATCTCTCTGATTTCTTGCTCTCTCCGTTCTGTCGGTCTCTCTCTGCTCTCTCTCTCTCTCTCTCTCTCTCTCTCGCTCTTGGTCTAATTTTAGGAAAAGTAAAAATCAGAGATTATTACCAACGAATTAGAAAACAACGGTAAAATCGAATTTTAGCGACGTTTCCTTGAAAACTGTCTGCAAAGTTCAATTTTATTATTAACTTGATTTTAGGGAAAATAAACATTTCTAAAAATAAAATGAAACATTATCGACGAATTTTATGACGTCTGTAAAATGAAAATTAAAAAGCGGAGTCCTTTACCGACGAATTCTTTTTCTCGACGAAAATTAGCATCGAAAAATTTATTACAAACGTTTAATATAAACATCTATAAAATTTGATAGACTTTTTTACTTGTTTTAAATAATAAAAAAAATAATTTTGGACAATAAAAAGTAATTTCTTGCGACGAAATATAAACGTCCCTAGACGTCCCACTTCTTTTTTTCCCTCTCCCGCCTCCAAAACCCTGTTTTCGCTCCCACTGACTCTCTCCCTCCAAAAGCCCTCTTTCCTCATTCCCTCTTTCCTCATTCTCGCTCTCGCTCTCTGCTCCTCTCATTCTCGCTCTCGCTCTCAACGCTCTCTCTGCTCTCTCTCTCTGCTCTCTCGCTGTCTCTGCTCTTCTGTCACTCTTGCGCTCTCTCTCTCTCTCTCTGCTCTTCTCTCACTCTCGCGCTCTCTCTCTCTATCTCGCTCTCTCTCTTTTTCTCTCTGCTCTCTCTGCTCTCTCTCTCGATCGATCGATCTCTCTCTGCTCTCTCTCTCGCTCGCTCGCTCTCTCGATCTGCTCTTTCTCTCTCTCTCTCTCTCTCTCTCTCTCTCTCTCTCTCTCTCTGTCTCTGTGCTTTCTCTCTCGCTCTCTTTCCCTCTCCCGCCGTCGCCCCCTTCTCTCTGGTATGCTCTCTCCTCTACTCCTCATTTTTTTTTTTAGTTAGGGCAAAAAAAAAAAAAAATGTATGCCCCAGCGATTCCTCATTCTTTCATTTTTCAATTTTTTTCTTCCACAAGTTTGCAATCCATCTCTCTGTGCTCTCACTATGTCGATTTGCTCACGATTTCTGCAGCCATCTAAGGTATGATTTTTTTTAAAATTTATGTAAATGTAGGTTGTAAATGTGTTTTCATGCTTGCAGATTTTTTAGTTATTATTTTTTGTGATGGTGGTGGTGTGACAGTGGCAATGGACAGATGGAGTGCTTTTTTTTATTTTTTAAAGGTTTTAGCCATTTTGCAAGGATTTAGTACTTTAGCTGTTTTGCAAGGATTTTTCTTTTACTTGGCTTGCAATGTTGAAAGGAGTGAATGTCAGGATTCTCTCTGTTATATTAAACAGTGATATTAATCACTTTGATTTGGTTTCTACTGTTCTATTGCCCTTCTCTTACCTATGAAGCGCTGAACATTTATATATATATATATTTTATTCTTGCATTCCTAGATTTTTCATTGAACGGATGAATTTATGCATGTTTAAGCTCCTAAGCCTGCTTTTCATGTTCTGTGTACTTGTTTAACCTCTCTTTTTTGAGATGAACGGTAAGAAGTTTAGAGAGTTGAATGTTACATAATGTCCTGGCTGCACATTTTGCATACCATATATGCAGTTACTGTGAAATATTTGTACAATATGGAAAAAGCCATTTATGTTGTAAAGTGATAGCAGTGTATGATGGTTATGTGAGTTTAAAGACTTCCAAGCCCCTTAAAAAACCCCACAAGATTCATAAAGCAAGGCTTAAACTCACCCACCCTGTTTGAAATGACTTCCAAGTCCCACCTTATTCCTTCTCCAACTCGCCTCTCTCCTCATTGAATACACATTCCAGATTGGGACCAAAGAGGTGGACAAGATCAAGGAGAAGTTGGCACCCAAAAAGTAGAGCATAGGATTCAACACTAGTAAGTAAAGAGATTTTTGAAATGAAATGGGCGGGGCATGGGGAATGATTATACGCTTTTTGTCTACTATATGGTGAATGATAACTAAATAAAAATACGTTACCACTGCTTATTGACCAACCACCAATCGGTGTTCAATCATCTATTGCACCAGCATTCATTTTTCTTACAATATGATTTATCAATCTCTAGATGAATTTATGATTCTAGTAATAAAAGTGGTAGGAGTAACAGAAATGAATAAAGTTGATTTTCGTGTTTGGGAGAAGAACAAGAGGTCTTGCTTTTCACTCTTTAAAAGAGTAGAATCCTATGTAACAGTGAAGGGAGTGAAATGCCTCAACCCAACAAGAGGAAGCTTATTATTTGGTTATTCTGCTCCTACATTTATGATGGAGTTTACAAGCTGAAACAAACTGTATGTCTTTTATGTCCTGTTTTGGAAGTCACCTTGTTGTCATGTCCACGCAATAATATGAAGGAAAAAAACAAATTGAGGAAATAAGTATTTAAAGGAATAGTAGTTTGAATTCTCTAAATCTAGTAATTAGCGAAGAGAGGAAGTAGATTAAGATTGCTAGGCTAACTTCATTGCCAAGTGTATTAGTTGAAAAATGAATAGCACTTAAGATCAGGAATTATAGGTAATTTTCGGTTGCTTTAATATTCGGCAAGTTGCAGTGCTAGTGTCATTAAGCAAAATGATCGACAAGGTGATTAATCTTGACTGGAGAGGCTACCTTACACCATCATCAGAAAAAAGTCAGAAAGGGATCTTACACCCACATTTCTTTTATCATCTTTTTCACAACCCCAAGCTATCATCTTTTTCCATTCAAAGGATAGAGTATTTTTAATTGTGGGAGTGTTTTTAGTATCTTCTTCAATTAAATGCTAAAGACTCAGTTTGTTTCCATGTAATTGAATACATTAGAACTCATCATTAGGTAGACTCCAACAAAGGATTATTAAAGAGGTGATGCGTGAAAAAAATAAGGTGGAGACCTAGATGAGACTCATAGTTTTTGAAATAATAAGGTGATGGCTAGATTTTCAATTCCATTTTCTCAAAATTCATTAGTTTTCCACTAGTGATCAAAATAATTATATGAGTCCCTTCATGATTATCAATACTTGATGAGCCATATCATGGCTACACAAGTTCATTGTTGATTACTAATGTTAGATAGGTTATACAAATATCACATCATGTTAGTTCTATGGTGAGTTGGTGACTACCAACATTTGGTGGTTTCCATATTTGCTAACAACATTGTACTATATAACCATAATTATTAGTTTATCAGCATTAAATGGGTCATTTGGTGAAATTAAACACTAAATTTTATTTTATTTAGCGTTCAGTCCTCCGATTCATGATTCCTTATCCTAGGAATTTTATTGTTTGATCTGGAATTATTGCCATATGTTTCAATTTTCTTAAATTTATATATTCTCTTAACTTTTTAGAGCCACTATATGTTGTGGTTCTTGTTTCCAGAGTCATACTTCTTTTAAAGGCATTTGATCAGATTCTGATTGACGGAAGCTTTTGCTTTCTTCTGTTTCATTTTCCCCTGCTGAATGCTAACATGGCTTCTTGCTTGGATGCAGATGCACTCCGAACAAGTAAAAGAGAAATGTCAGTTGCAACAAGAGGTTAAATTTCTCAGCTTTAATTGTTTTACCGTATTATGTTCTTAAGGAATCAGGAGTTTTATACTTGTCACTGTTACTGACTTGTATGTTATAATGCTTTCTGGTTTTCTTTTTCATATGCTTTCTAGTCCCACATCGCCCTTTAAAATAAAAATCAAATTCTTGAGGTTGGTTAGAATGAATCTGAAGTCAATACCGTAAGTCCTCACAAAATAAGCATATGTATTTCGTGCCTTGAAATGTTCTGTTAATGTTGTTGAGTGTGTTCCGAGAAACAAAAGTTTAGATGCAGCTATGTTTTTGCTTTCATATTCTACAGATGTAAAAGATTAAGGGAATTGTTTTATTTGCAGGTATTGAACGTGAGATTGCATCTTTGCAGTTAGAGGTTTGTAACAATGAAGTAGTTACATATATCCTGTTGAGATGCACTTTTGAATTTTTAATATATTGATGAGATATAAGGTTGCAGGAAAAAAAATTGGTGGCTGAGATAAAGAAGACTGTTAAAACTGGAAATGAGGCAAGTTTGTCTGTTGAAATGAGTCAAAAAGCGTTCAATTTTCTCTTTCCTTTTTAGGCAATACAGATGGTATTTTGGGATTCCATTTTGTCATTGGAACAGCATGACTTAATGGGGTTTCTCATCGTTCATTTTTTCTTTCCTTCTTGCGCAATACAAATGGTATTTTGTGATTCCATTTTGTCATTGGAACAGCATAACTTTTACTTTATGGGGTTTCTTATCATTCATTTGATTGTATGATGTACTGTACCTTTGTACCAGGCTGCCACTAGAATCTTGGCTCGTCAGCTTGTTCGGCTGAGGCAGCAAATAACTAATCTGCAAGGGAGTCGTGCTCAGATAAGAGGTGTTGCAACTCATACACAAGTGAGGATTTCTAATAACTACATGCATTGATTAATGTTTTCATTGTCACAGCCCATTATCTGTTTTTTTCTAAATGGTGTTTTCCTAACTCATTCTGTCAATCTTTCCCAGGCTATGTATGCTAATACTTCAATTTCTGTTGGAAAAATCGGAAACCAGCACGATCACCTCGCACGAGGGTAGAGTAACTTGTAGGAACTGACGGTTCGCAAATAGAACTCCCGGTTAGAGAATTAGGAGTGAAAACATTGGATTTTCCAACACTTAGGCTCGAAAACGGCCCGTCGGGGGTCCGGATCGGGGAACGGCCCCGGAAAAAAATCGAAAACCGTCACAATCACCTCGCACGGGGGTAGAGTAACTTGTAGGAACTGACGGCTCGCAAATAGGACTCCCAGTTAGAGAATTAGGAGCGAAAATATTGGATTTTCCAACACTTAGGCTCGAAAATGGCCCGTCGGGGGTCCGGATCGGGGAACGGACCCCGGAAAAATAGAAAACCGCCACCACCACCTCGCACGAGGGTAGAGTAACTTGTAGGAACTGACGGTTCGCAAATAGGACTCCCGGTTAGAGAATTAGAAGCGAAAACATTGGAGTTTCCAACACTTAGGCTCGAAAACGGCCCGTCGGGGGTCTTGAACGGGGAATGGACTCCGGAAAAATCAGAAACCGGCACGATCACCTCGCACGAGGGTAGAGTAACTTGTAGGAACTGACGGTTCGCAAATAGAACTCCCGGTTAGAGAATTAGGAGCGAAAACATTGGATTTTCCAACACTTAGGCTCGAAAACGGCCCGTCGGGGGTCTGGATCGGGGAACGGACCCCGGAAAAATAAAAAACCGACACCATCACCTCGCACGAGGGTAGAGTAACTTGTAGGATTTGACGGTTCGCAAATAGGACTCCCGGTTAGAGAATTAGAAGCGAAAACATTGAAGTTTCCAACACTTAGGCTCGAAAACGGCCCGCCGTGGGTCTTGAATGGGGAACGGACTCCAGAAAAATCGAAAATTGGCACAATCACCTCGCACGAGGGTAGAGTAACTTGTAGGAACTGACAGTTCGTAAATAGGACTCCCGGTTAGAGAATTAGGAGCGAAAATCGACGATTTTCCAACACTTAGGCTCAAAAACGGCCCGCCAGGGGTCTGAAATGGGGAACGGCCTCCGGAAAAATTGGAAACTGGCACGATCACCTTGCACGAGGGTAGAGTAACTTGTAAGAACTGACGGTTCGCAAATAGGACTCTCGGTTAGAGAATTAGAAGCGAAAATCGACTATTTTCCAACACTTGGGCTCGAAAACGGCCCGCCGGGGGTCCGAAACAGGAAACGGCCCCCAGAAAAATCGGAAACCGGCACGAACAGTTCGCTCGAGGGTAGAGTAACTTGTAGGAACTAACGGTTCTCAAATTGGACTTTCGGTTAGAGAATTAGAAGCGAAAATCGATGATTTTCCAACACTTAGGATCGAAAACGGCTCGCCGGGGGTCCGAAATGGGGAACGGACCTCGGAAAAATCAAAAACCGGCACGATTACCTCGCACGAGGGTAGAGTAACTTGTAGGAACTGACGGAATAGGACTGTCGGTTAGAGAATTAGAAGCGAAAATCGACGATTTTCCAACACTTGGGCTCGAAAACCGCTCGCCGGGGGTCCGAAACGGGAAACGGCCCCCAAAAAATTCGAAAATCGGCATGAGCATTTCGCTCGAGGGTAGAGTAACTTGTAGGAACTGACGGTTCGCAAATTGGATTATCGGTTAGAGAATTAGAAACGAAAATCAACGATTTTCGAACACTTAGGATCGAAAACGGCCCGCCGGGGGTCTGAAATGGGGAACGGCCCCCAGAAAAATTGAAAATCGGCACGATTACCTCGCACGAGGGTAGAGTAACTTGTAGGAACTGACGGTTCGCAAATAAGACTCCCAGTTAGAGAATTAGAAGCGAAACTCGACGATTTTCCAACGCTTAGGTTCGAAAACGGCCCGCCGGGGGTCCTAAACGGGAAACGGCTCACGGAAAAATCGAAAACCAGCACGAACATTTCACTTCAGGGTAGAGTAACTTGTTGGAACTGACGTTTCACAAATAAGACTCTCGGTTAGAGAATTAGAAGCGAAAATCGACGATTTTCCAACACTTAGGCTCGAAAACGGCCCTTGGAAAAATTGGAAAATGGCACGAGCACCTTGCTCGAGGCGAAATTAACTTGTAGGAACTGACGGTTCGTAAATCGGACTCCCGGTTAACGAATTAGACATAAAAACATTGAATTCTTAACACTTAGAATAAGAAATAGGCCGCCGGAGGTCGTAAACGGAAAACGACCATCGGACAGCCCAGAAACCAGGACGAGTATCTTGTTCAAGGTCAAAGTAACTTGTATGAATTGACGGTTAATGAATCAGATATCCGGTTAACGAATTAAACGAAAAAATCGCCTAAATCTTTACACTCAAGATTTATATATATACATGTTTATCTTTCATTTATAATTTAATTCATTGAAAAGATTCTAATGTTGTTTTTGTCATTGCAGATTGATGGACGCTTTGGGGTCGGTTGCAGACTAGCTAAATGCGTTTTATTCTTTTTTAGTTCATTTCTATATGTATATTGGACATTTATATGAGACTGTAGCATTATTGATTGTAATATTTGTTTAATGAGATGAATGATTTGATGAAAAATGGCGATGGTTATTTGCATGCATTTTTTATATTGATTATAGGTGCATGAACAGGTATATAAACAGGTTAACAGGAAAATTATTTTGAAAAAATAAATATAGTTTTTTAAAAAAATAAAATACTTTTACCGACGTTTTTGTGTCGTCGGTAAAAGTATTGTATTTTTAACTTGTATTTTTGCCGACGAAACCAAAACGTCGGCAAAAGTGTATTTTTTATTTTACGGACGCAAATATAACGTCGGTAAAAGATGTTGGTTTTTTAATTTTATTTTACCGACGCAAATAACACGTCGGTAATAGGTTTTTTTTTTTTAATTTTACTTCACCGACAACAATACAACGTCGGTAAAAAAAATTTTATTTTTTATTTATTTTATGTTTTATGTTACCGACGCAAATATAACGTCGGAAAAAGATTTTATTGTTTTTATTTATTTTCCTTTTCTTTTACCGACGCAAATAAAATGTCGGTAAAACCATTTTTATTTTCTATGTATTTGGCCTATTATTTTACCGACGAAAAGAAAACGTCGGTAAAGTGATTTTTATTTTTTTATTTATTTTGCGTTTTATTTTGCCGACGAACATAAAACGTCGGTAACATTTAATTTAAATTTGTATAATAATAAAATGAATTTACCGACGTTTAAAAAACGTCGGTAAAAGTGAAATAATCATCGGTAAAAATCGACTTTTGCCGACGGAAAATTATTTCGTCGGTAATGGGTTTTGTCCACGACTTTTTACCGACGCCTGGCCGACGAAAATTATTTCGTCGGTAAAGGGTTTTACCGACGTTTTATGGGCTTTTGGCGACGAAAAATTGCGTCGCTAAAACTGCAGTTTGTTGTAGTGATCCATGTGGCCCACTATTTCAATTATTCTTGATGGGCTAGGCGTGATGTACATCGTTGGAAATTTGTAGAGTTGTTATTGTTGGCGCAGACTCCATGTGACAGAACGAGTTCTGTGTGGAAACTGGGAATGAGGGAAGTGGAGATGACTTAGGATTTGTCATACATGGCCCATGGGGATAAGAGAGAGGATGTTGATGACGTGGGGGAGGGTGAGTCCTGTTGTGACAACACATATCTTATGAATTTTAAACACTTGGACCCATTAATTTTAGAAATTTGGAAAAAAGACCCTTTGTCCTTAATGAACTTATTGGACTCCTAGGTTTTATATTCTTGGAAATACATTGAGATGGGACCCTAAGTTTTATAAAATTATAAATTAAAGAATGCTATTACTTTTTATTATTTGCAAATTAATTTCAAATGATATCTTTGATTTTAATGTGTTAAATTATATTTCTTTTACTCCATTATTTGGATTTTTGGACTGAGTAAATACCGTCCGGGCAAACGGTATCTTGCTAATGTGAGGTTTAGTACCTTGTATGACCTCGGGGGAAATCCTAATGGATTCGAGTTCAACCCATCCCTATTGGAAAACCCTTAATTGGGTCTATGCACCATTGATTAAGAGGGGATGTGTTGATCTTTTATCTATTAGAGATTCATGTGGTTGTTGGGTATGAGACCTTATATTTGACCTTAGGATTGGCTTGTGACTATTCCTTGACCTTCGGGTTTGCATACATGATGTTGGTCTATTAATTACATACCCTATATTGATTTGATATGGACCGTGATGTGGTGTGGCAATTATAGAAGTTTATTCGAATGATTTGATCGGTATTCGATTATGGATTATTATGCTGTCAGCCCTTCACTTTGACTTAGGTTTCTGTGTCAGAGCTTTACAAATCATTAGGTCTATTCTACTATGATACGTATATATATATATATATATATATGTATATTGATTGGGTCATATTCGAACGACAGCAGTTGTATTTGGACCACTGATCACCGATTTGTATGGACACTATAATATCCGCATTTCGAACCAGTATATCCGGCCTACTATTTCGATTACAAACCGGTTTATTGTCGCCGGCCTTCGAACGGGTTTTTCTGCTTTATAGTTGGGGCTGACCACCCAAAACAGTAGCTGTGCTTCCGTGTGACTATTGTATTGCTCTATTTGTGTAGATTGGATTTAGATTATATGTTCTTTTCATCATTATGTGGCGTTAATCTCTTATGATCATTACCTGTCATTACTCACATTGATCCTGTATTTTATTTATGAATTATGCTTTCGTATTTGCTGTTTACTTTGTTTATTGGTGCATAGGTACTAATCCCTACCCTACTGTGGAGACGGAGGATGGTCAAACGTTTTAAGCGTTTGAACCAATTGACGAACCTGAGTGGAGAGCCGGAGATGGCTACGGAGCTGTCTGAACCTGCATGAGAGAGAACATCATCTTAGAACTTCTTTAGATGAACTTTCTTTAATGATAAACTTTTCCTTAGTAATTGTTTGATTTATTCTCCAACTTTAACTATTACTTCTTCATTTGATGATTTTGTTGGATCTTAATTATGAATCTTGAATACCAAGTGAATAAAGCTTCCATTGCATTTAATGAAATTTATTTTTGACTCACCACGGTTTGCTATGTGGGTCCACTTTTGGAAGCTTGTGTTGTATTAAACACAGGAAATTGAATATTTATTCTTATTTTTCACGTTATCTCTTGGTTGTAATTTGGGGACGTGACAGCTGGTATCAGAGACAGCACGTTTCTCGGAACTTAAAATTGGATAGAAACAAATAGGACGTGGTGAGGATTTCGATCTCATTAGACAGGCTTTACGTACGCACGGTAAAGTCTATAGTGTCGTTTGTTAGACTATTATTAGGAATCAACTACTTACACTCTGTCGCAGGAAATGGCACACCACGGAAGTCAACCACAGGATAATAATGGAAGTGGGTCGAACTCTAATGACGACCGCTTTAACCGACTCATGGAAGCCCTTATGCAGTCGCAAACTAATCAGATTGAGCAACAAAAGAAGGCTGAAGAGGAGCGGGCTGCAGAGAGGCAGCGAGAAAAAGAAGAATGAGCTGAAGAAAGGGCACAAGCTGATTTAGATCGGGCAAGGTTTCAAGCCCAAATTCTGGAATTGACAATTCGGGCAACTCAGCCAGTGCAAGTAGTTATGCCTCCTAAAGAAGTGGATCCGAATGACCTATATGAGAAATTTAGGAAAAGGTTTCCTCCAGAATTTCATGGTTCAGAAGACCCCATGGTAGCAGATGATTTCATAGAGCAGCTTGAGCAAATATTTGCAGTTTTTCGTTGCACCCAGAAGCAGAAAGTTAGTTTGTCAGCCTACATGTTTCGAGGAATAGCCCTTCAGTGGTGGAATTCGGTTAAAGTAGTAATCCAAACAGACACCGTGACAGAAGAAGATGCATGGAATACGTTCACTAAAGAATTTATGGATAAATTCATTCCTAAGTATGTCAAGGATCAGTGGAAGTTGGATTTTCAGAATCTGAAACAAGGTGATATGTCAGTGCAACAGTATGAATAGTACTTTATTCGGTTGGCTAAATATGCTCCTACGCTCATCACCCCAGAGGAAGAAAAGATTAGACGTTTTCTCGATGGCCTTTCAGAGAATATTTCAGCGGATATTTATATGATGATCGGGGATAATCAGCGTCCACTATTTCAAGATGTTGGTAAGAGTGCATATTGGGCGGAGGGTGCGCTAAAGAAGAGAGCTATGGAGCAACAGGGTAAAATGCAATAGAAGCAGTTAAGGCAGTTGGCAAGTAAGAACGATCAGAATAACTCAAAGCGACAAAAATTTCAAAGTTCACCCGTAGCTAGTCAGAATCAACAATGTGAGCGATGTGGTAAGATGAATCACACAACAGAGCAGTGTTACAGACAAACTGGAGCATGTTTCCACTTTAAGCAGGTAGGACATCGAATGAAAGATTGTCCTAATGGGGGTAGTCAGTTATCAACATCTCAAGCAACGGGATCTCATGCGCCTTCACAACGGCAGTGGAGGACAGCATCTCAGCAGGGACCACACCAGACAGGTCAGCAGGTTCCTCGGGCGCCACCGCAACAACAACAATTTAGGGCTCCTAAGAATCAGCAGTTTATGGGACAAGCTCCACAGCAACAAAGGCAAGTTCAGGGTCAACAGAGGCAGCAGCAAGGAGGTCAACAAAGACCACTTGGGCCAGCGCAAGGACAACGGAACCAACCTCAGCAAGGCAGTGTGTATGCTTTTACACATGAAAATACAGATGGTTCAGCAGGCGTCATGGAAGGTACCATTTTAATTTCAGTGCAGAAGCAGTAATTATATCTCCTTCTAGAGTTATGTTAGTCATTTGGAGGGCCAAATGTCCAAAGGGGGAGAGAATGTGACGTTTTGGTTATTATATATTTTATTTATTATTATATAATTGATTGTATTTTAATTAAATATGCGATTAGTCTAAGTGGGGACCACGCTAGACTTAGGTTGGTGAGTTAGGCTTGTTGGATAGGTATCTTGACCCATAGTTAACCCGGGCCCAGTTTAGTGGGTATAATCCTTCTTTAATCCAAACTCCTAATTTTTTTTAACACAAACTTTATTCTTTTTAGAATTTAAGTTAGATTACAACTCTTATTCACATCCCTATTTATACACCACCACCACACTCTTTTGTTTTCACACAACTCTCTCTCTCTCTCTCTCTCTCTCTCTCTCTCTCTCTTCCAACTTTTCTCTGGGATAGCACATTGGGCTTTGGCAATAGGAATTCTAAACTGTCTCCCTAAATCGCAGACCTCAGGCAAGTACCTAATCATAATTTACAAATTTAATGCTCGTGTTTCTCTTTGATTCGTGTGTGGATGCATGTAGAAACCCCTTTTATGCCATGAGGTTTGATTTTCTCTATTTTGTGATGAGATCTTGCATATAGATGGCCACCATTTGATGGTTCCAAGAATTTGGGGCGTGAGTCGTGGTGTTATTTTCATTTATCAGGTTGTGGGATCCACCGGATGTATTGCGGATCAAGTCCGATCACATGGCCGTACAATCATGAACAACCTTGAAGATGTGACTGATGTAGGGCTTGATCCATGTGGCCCACTATTTCAATTAATCTTGATGGGCTAGGCGTGATGTCCATCGTTGGAAATTTACAGAGTTGCTATTGGCGCAGACTCCATGTGACAGAACGAGTTCTGTGTGGGAACTGGGAATGAGAGAACTGGAGATGACTTAGGATTTGTCCTACATGGCCCATGGGGATAAGAGAGAGGATGTTGATGACGTGGGGGAGGGTGAGTCCTGTTGTGACAACACACATCTTATGAATTTAAACACTTGGACCCATTAATTTTAGAAATTTGGAAAACAGACCCTTTGTCCTTAATGAACTTATTGGACTCCTAGGTTTTATATTCTTGGAAATACAATAAGATGGGACGCTAAGTTTTTTAAAATTATAAATTAAAGAATGCTATTACTTTTTATTATTTGCAAATTAATTTCAAATGATATCTTTGATTTTAATGTGTTAAATTATACATTTTTTTTTACTCTATTAATTGGATTTTTGGACCGAGTAAATACCGTCCGGGCAAACGGTATCTTACTAACGTGAGGTTTAGTACCTTGTATGACCTCGGGGGAAATCCTAATGGATTCGAGCTCAACCCATCTCTATTGGAAAACCCTTAATTGGGTCTATGCACCATTGATTAAGAGGGGACGTGTTGATCTTTTATCTATTAGAGATTCTTGTGGTTGTCGGGTACGAGACCTTATATTTGACCTTAGGATTGGCTTGTGACTATTCCTTGACCTTTGGGTTTGCATACATGATGTTGGTCTATTAGTTGCATACCCTATATTGATTTGATATGGACCATGATGTGGTGTGGCAATTATAGAAGTTTATTCGAATGATTTGATCGGTATTCGATTATGGATTATTATGCTGCCAGCCCTTCACTTTGACTTAGGTTTCTGTGTCAGAGCTTTACAAATCATTAGGTCTATTCTACTATGATATGTATATATATATATATATGTATATTGATTGAGTCATATTCGAACAACTGCAGTTGTATTTGGATGGCTGATCACCGATGTGTACAGACACTGTAATATCCGCATTTCGAACCGGTATATCCGGCCTACGATTTCAGTTACGAACCGGTATATGACCCCGGCCTTCGAACGGGTTTTCCCGCTTTATAGTTAGGGCTGACCACTCAAAACAGTAGCTGTGCTTCTGTGTGATTATTGTATTGCTCTATTTGTGTAGATTGGATTTAGGTTATACGTTCTTTTCGTCATTATGTGGTGCTAATCTCTTATGATCATTACCTGTCATTACTCACATTGATCTTGTATTTTATTTACGAATTATGCTTTCGTACTTGCTGTTTACTTTGTTTATTGGTGCATAGGTACTGATCCCTACCATGTTGTGGAGACGGAGGATGGTCAAATGTTTCAAGCGTTTGAACCAATTGACGAACCTGAGTGGAGAGCCGGAGATGGCTACGGAGCCGTCTGAACCTGCATGAGAGAGAACACCATCTTAGAACTTCTTTAGATGAACTTTCTTTAATGATAAACTTTTCCTTAGTAATTGTTTGATTTATTCTACAACTTTAACTATTACTTCTTCATCTGATGATTGTGTTAGATCTTAACTATGAATCTTGAATACCAATTGAATAAAGCTTCCATTGCATTTAATGAAATTTATTTTGACTCACCACGGTATTCTATATGGGTCCACTTTTGGAAGCTTGTGTTGTATTAAACACAGAAAATTGAATATTTATTCTTATTTTTCACGTTATCCCTTGGTTGTATTTTGGGGACGTGACAGTAAGTTTTCAAAACGAACTCTTAAGTATAGGCAAAGACCCTTCATTTGATTCTTGCGTAATTGAAACCCAAATGTAATTAAAAGCGGATTGGTGCCCCTGAAGTTAAACAACATTTCAGATTTTCAAATGCACAATATCAAGCTAAAAGCCTCTCAACATATTTTGGTAATCATTCTCATCAAAATTCTTCAAAAATCCAACTTCCAACCATTTCATCATCCAAACTCCTCCATTCTCCAAACATCAATAATCATTAACAAAACCCTTCAAAACAAGTAATTTGTAACAAAACAAGATTTACATGCTTAACTAAATGGAGGATTTTCAAAGTAATATAATAAACATATGCACGCAAGTTCAAATTGGAGTAAAAAAAAAAAAAAAAAACTATTCAACCTTGTTAATATGAATACCAATGCACTAGAACAAGAGATTAAAACATTTTAAAATCAAAGATGCATCCAAACAAACCATGCACTAGGAAAGCTAAAAGGATCACTTGCCTTGGCCTCTAGCACCCCAAGATCACTCCTAGATATGACCCATTAGACATAAGCACACCTATTAAACCAAAAACCCCAAGATATAACCTTTAGACACCCAAAAATAGTCAATTTAAAAAACATGTTTAGGGTCCACCAATTGAAACAAACATAATTTAATTTAAGGCCACAACATGACTACCAATCAATCCTTCATTTAAAGGTTGGTTGGTAATGGTTTCCAAATAACACTACAAGAAAAATTACATTTAGCGGCGAATAAAAACCGCCGCTATATGTATGAGAACTGCTGCTAATACCTTTTGTGGCGGAAAAATGTCTGCCGCCACTTTTGTCGTAGAAGATCCCGTCGCTGAATGTATTTGCAATGGAATAGGGGCTGCAAAAAAAAAAAAAAATTATCAATAGCGGCGGTTGTAAACCGCCACTAATTATTATAATCTGCCACGAATGATTCATGGCGTTTTTCATCACAAACTGAACTTGTAGCAGCAGATATCACAAACTTCTGCTGTAACTTGCTGCTGCTGAAACTTGTAGCAGCGGACATCACAAACTACTGTTGTAACTTGTAGCAGCACACATCACAAACTGCTGCTGAAACTTGTAGCAGCACACACCACAAACTGCTGCTGAAAACCCAACTAAGCAACTTAGGGCAAATATCAGTTCAATAGGACTACGACTAAAGAAAGACGCATTTATCTCCCATTTTATAGATTATAATTCATGTACTGATTTTTCTTGTGAGCAACCAGTAAAAGAGAATCATCTGAGCAGGTTGAATTCATCAGATCAACGGTGTGGATCATAGATCAAGCAGCCAACATGAAATAATACTTTCATGATATTCTACACAAACCCAATATGGCATCAACATTTTCCCAAGATGAGAATAGAATGAAACGCGACCGCAGTCATCTAGCAGTTATACCTCACATGTGCCAGGGGATTATGTAGGTCATGAATTATGATGAGGCTCCGACCGCCTCCTTATGCTCCTCCTCGGGAAAGACGATGACGGGACCTGAGTACCAAAACAAGGGTCAAACACGACGGTTTGGCAAATAGGTTTGGCAAATAGGTGAAAAGATAAAACATCAATTGAAATTACCTTGGAAAACATTTAACCCTGTTAAAATAATAAATCTCATAAAACAGGATGATCATCTACTTGAAGCATAAATGCAATATAAAACATATGAGGTATCCAAGGAAAACGGGAAACAACAAGATGGCAACCACATGGAGCTAAGTCCACTATCACCGAAGTGACATGAGCATATCAGGATGTTGACCTCAGTCACTGAAGTGAGTAGATGCAACATAAGTAACATATACATACATATAATAAATACGGGACATGACCACGGTAGCGAACCGGTCATCGGGAACCACAGTAGCAATCTACGGCATCGGGACAATACCACGGTAATAACCGGGTAGCGGGATCCAAACTGCAGCTGGCGGGACGGGAGGGGGATCTCCAAGTCGGTGGATCAAACCGGCAAGGTTATCCAAGCTTAGTGGTGCCGACTCATAGGTCAAATATCATAAATCGAGACATGTACAAAATTCATATAATGCACCTATATAAACGAGCGTAACGGGGTGCTCAAAAGCACAAACATCATTTTAAACGGGAAGTGCAAATCAAGATCAGCAAAATGCTACAGTTGCAAATGCAATGTTTTCGGGAATGGTAAATCATAAATCAAGAGGTTCAGAACAAATACCAGGATTCGAAATTCAAACAAAGTGAATAAAGGTCCCGTATGTCATATACAATAAAAATTGGCACTCTTTAAGTTTGGGAATATTCCGGTTTCTTTGTACACCTTAGGATTATCAAAACTCAAATGAAAACTTGTGATTTAATTTCTCTATTCAAATCGGTGTTAAACAATGGTTACTAGATTTCTCATCAGAATCGGGTTCCCAACAAACGCCTCTCAATCAAACAAACATTTCATTTTTGCTCACAGATTAGTCTCAGGTGAACAGTGCTTATCGCTCGAGCGGACAGGAAGTTCGCTCGAGCGACGAGCTCTCTGAAAATGGATTTCTGGGAGGTTCGCTCGAGCGGATAACGGGTTCGCTCGAGCGAACATGTTGGCTTGAGCAAATAAATGGTTCGCTCAAACTAACAATGTTCTGTGTCATTCTGATAAACTTTCTGGGAGGGTTCGCTCGAGCGGATAAGGGGTTCGCTCGAGCGAGCCGGTTGGCTCAAGCGAATGAATGGTTCGCTCGAGCTAACAAGGTTCTGTGACGAGTCTGATACAGTTCTGGGAGGGTTCGCTCAAGCGAATAAGGGGTTCGCTCGAGCGAACTGTCTACTGGAATGGTTCGGAACTTGCTTTGGACACTTCGCTTGAGCGACCACCAGGTTCGCTCGAGCGAACTGCCCAGAAATGAGTTCCGGGACAGTTCTGCTCCCTTCCATTTCCACTTCTCACAACTTCCTTAGCCACATTTCCACTCCAACATAAGAGGCTCCAATATCACTTTCTAACAGCCTTCAAACTCCACATCAACACTTCCATAATCATCAATCAAAACACCTTCTTCTCCTCCATCACATTCAACTACCAAAAGGAAAGTAAATCCCAATCACAAGGAGTCATTTAAACCTTAATCAAGCAATAAATGAAAACTACCAACCATATTTCCAAAACCATTAAATGAGCTAATAAGAGTCATTAATGCACATTTCTTTCAAATTAATGCCAATCAATAGTAGTATGAAATCATCAATGCATTTTATTAAAATCATTAAAAGCTCAAAATAACCATTCATCCACTTGCCTCAGTCCAAAGCTAAGCAAAAGATCCTCTAAACACCCTCTCAAGCACAAAATCCACAATCTCTACAAAACCCCCAAAACAAACACTAAAATGAGTTAAACAAAGAAATAGAAAGAGGGAGCTTCCAATATTGAAAATGGAGCTCCTCTAAGATCATAAGAACTCAAATCTAAGAGATTAGGAAGAAAACTTACTTGTAGAATCTCCAAATGGAGAGAGTTAGCTCAAAGGGGATCTTGGAGATGGAGATTTTCTTCAACAATGGTATCAATGGAGAGCCTTGAAGGAGAGGAAAAAGAAGATCACATCCATTTCTCAAATGATGTAAGGTGGGTGGTGATTGGAGATGGAAAAAGCAAGGTGAAGAAGAAGAGCGAAGAGAAAAACCCTAGGCTAGAAAGAGTTGCTGGAAAAAGGAGAAGGGAGAAAAGATGGTGCTTATATAGCATTTGCAAGTGGGCTCCACCCCTTAGGAAACTTGAAAGGTTAAAATAGTGGTTTTCGGGACCTCGGATGAAATCGACGAAAAGGAAGAAATGATCGTCGAAATTTCTAGTTTTTCAAAAAGTATATGTTTCGCGGGTTTCGGGAATATCAATAATTGGGTCAAGATTTAGTGTAAAAAGACTGTTTTGCCCTTAAAGCAATGGAAGTCGGGTTTCGGGATTCAGGACAGAAACGGGATTAACATGAAAGTTGTAGAGATCGACGAGATTAATAAAACGAGATAAAAACACAAATCCAAAGAATCTCAATTAATCCCCCAAGTACGCGCAAAGTCATAAAAGGAACCCCCAAAGGGTCCCACTAATTACAATGGCACTCAAAATTCCCCAAAGCTATATTCTAATCCCAATCTAAACCAAAATACACTAAATACACTTAGCACTAATACACTACTTAATCAACACTAATCAAGGTCACTCAGGTCGGGGTCTTACACTCAAGTGAATAAATGGTTCGCTCGAACTAACAAGGTTATATGAGGGACCTGATACAATTGTGGGAGAATTCGCTCGAGTGAAGAAGGGTTCGCTCGAGCGAACCTATTGGCTCAAGCGAACAAATGGTTCGCTCAAACTAACAAGGTTCTGTGAGAGTTCTGATGTGATTCTGGGAGTGTTCGCTCGAGCGAACTATCTACTGAAATTGTTCGTAGCCTTTTCTGGACACTTCGCTCGAGTGACCACCAAGTTCGCTCGAGCGAACTGCCCAGAAATGGGTTCCGAGACAGTTTTGCTCCCTTTCATTTCCACTTCTTATAACTCCCTTAGCCACATTTTCACTCCACATGGGAGGCTCCAATACTCATTTCTAACATCATTCAAACTCCACATCAACAATTCCATAATCATCAATCAAAAGACCTTCTTCTCCTCCATCACATTCAACCACAAAGAGGAGAGAACAATCCACAATCACAAGGAATCATTTAAACTTCAATCAAGCAATAAATGAAATGCTAACAACCACATTTCCAAAACATTAAATGAACTCATAAGACTCATTAATGTACATTTAATTCAAATCAATGCAAATCCATAATAGTATGAAATATATAATGAAATCATCAATGCATTTCATCAAAATCATTAAAAGCTCAAAATATCAATTCATCCACTTGCCTCAAGTCCAAGCTAAGCAAAAAGATCTTCTAACCACCCTCTCAACCTCAAAATCAACAATCTCTACAAAAACCCAAACAAACCCTAAAATGGATCAAACAAAGAAATAGAAAAAGAGAGCTTCCAATAATGGAAATGGAGCTCCTCTAAGGCCACAAGAATACAAATCTAGAAGATGGGGATGATTGCTTACCTATAGGTTCTCCAAATGGGCAAGACAAGCTCAATGAGGATCTTGAAAATAGAGGTTTTCTTGAAAAATGGTATCAAGATGAAGCCTTTAAGGAGAGGAAGAGAATAGTGATCCCCATTTTGATGTTGGTGCAAGTTTGGTGGGAGATTGAGATGAAGAGAGCAAGAAGAAGAAGAGAAAGCAAGAAAAAAAACCATAGGTTGGCTCTTATTGTGCTGGAAAAGGGAAGGGAAGAGAGATGGGTTCTCTTATATAAGCAATGCAAGTGGGCTCCACCACTAGGAAACTTTGTGGAGTCAAAATCATGGCTTTCGGGACCTCGGATGAAATCGACGAAGAAAGAAGAAATGATCGTCGAAATTTCTAGTTTCCAAAAAGTATATGTTTCACTGGTTTTAGGAATATCAAATATTGGGTCTAGATTTAGTGTAAAAAGACTGTTTTGCCCTCAATGCAATGAAAGTCGGGTTTCGGGATTCGGGATGGGAGCGGGATCAACATGAAAGTTGTAGAGATTAACAAGATTAGCAAAACAGGATAAGAACACAAATCCAAAGAATCTCGAGTAATCCCCCAAGTACACGCAAAGTCATAAAAGGAACCCCCAAAGGGTCCCACTAATCACAAAGGCACTCAAAATTTTCCAAAGCTATAACAAAGTTATTCTAAACCCAAACTAAACCAAAACACACTAAACATACTTAGAGCTAACACACGACTTAATCAACACTAATCGAGGTCAATCGGGTTGGGGTCTTATTCCAATTGATCTATGGATATAATTGATGAAGGGCCCTACTTGCAGTAATTGAAAATTTTAAGGTCTTCTTATAATTGTTCCTAAGGCTGGAGTGCAATTGCATTATATAGTGGAGTTCTTTGTAATCAACTGTGAGTCCAGAGTTCACATGAGATTTGGCGTCAGGATATCTCAATTGGAGTCAGTTTCGAAGGAATCCATAGTGGTCCCCATGCTAGCCCTAAGAAGATAAAGTTATTAATCCAATTGGAACTAATAAGGAAATGAGGAGTAGGACATATACTAATAATAGAAGTGAGACTTCTAATTGTGGACCAAGAGGAGGTTTACTAAAACCTATAAATAGATGGTATGGGTAGATGTCCCATACCAAGCATTCATGACCAGTAAAGGACGCCCAAGCCCCTCTCTCTTCTCTTTTCTCTCATCTGGTTTCCTTCTAGAGAGCCTAGGTTTTCTTCTCCTTAGAGATTCCACCATTCACTTTAAGAAATTCTCTTCAAGAGGTTCATAGCGTGGAAGAACATAAAGGCTAAGGAGATCAAATATACGAAAATGTTTCATGGAATCAACTAATCAAGTTCTCGATTTGAGCGCAACCAAGCTCCTCAGGTTTAGATATATATCTAGTTTCATTTAATAGTTCTTGATATGCTTGTTCTTCTTGATCTGTCTTTTTCTTTATGGATCTCTAATCTTAATACATGAGACGAGGGTTTTAGTTCTTGGGATTGAGTTTTTGGTTTTAAAGGTATTTGATCCCTGCTTCAAGTGGGTCAAAAGTTTTGAAAACCTGTCCAGAAGGTCCACCTACTTACAACACCTATAAGGTATCTAAAAAAATGAAAATAGTCCCTTTCCTATCAATTCCGAGTACCAAAACAATGATTTCAGAGAAGAGGGAATGAATTGAGAGAAGAGAGAGTCGGAGAAGGGAGAAGAGATTGAGAGATGGGAATATTTGCCATATTCTACTAGAGAGAGACCTGAGCAGGGCACAGAACTGTGCAGAAGCCGCCACTAAAGGGGAAGGAGGAGGCTAAAGGAGAAATCTAAGATGGAGAGGAAATAGGGTTGTCTTTTTGTCTTTCCGAAGTAGAACATGGGGCAACAACTTACAAGTAACAAGGGCATTCATGTTTAGCACATATCCCGTTTGGGAGTTTTCGCATTCAATTGGGGCGACCGCCCCAGGTCCACATAACGTGGGTCTACCCCTGGTTGGTAGTTTGTTTATTTAAGTTGATGGGGAGGATTCCTAGGGTAGTAAAGTAGATTCCCCCTTTATCATGAAGATGACCATAACTAATAAATTTTGACTATTTACCATCTAATACATTTGTAATCTAGATCACTCTACAATGATCACCATGCAAATTCGACAACGATAAAAAAATTTGTATTCTTCCAATCAGTTTTCCACATGATCATAACCTTTGATCTCAAAAGGTTAACACTCATCTTGACTCTCATATGTTGACATTCAGATCTTTTATCTAATTAGGCAACTAATCATGTGAAGTTAAATAGTTTGTAATGATCTTTTTAATTTCTTTGTTTAGTTATCCTATTTTTTTATGCTTTCCTTTATTATTTTCTAACTTCTGTCGGGGATTCGTATAATATATAAGTTGACTATATCTTGATTGACTACAATTTCCAACTAGAATTAATGCTTTGCATCACCGTGGAGGACCCAGGGTTCTCATTTGTGTGTGTGTGTGTGTGGGGTGGGGGGGGGGGGGGGGTGTTGTTTCGATGGTCAAGGTTTCATCACATCTATTGTGGGGTCCATCCACATCGTCAAGTTGTGGATGTCTGTGTCCATCATCAATTCATCAAGATCATATACATGTTATTAGGTGATGATGTGTTAAGTATTTGCTTGAGCAACTTGCGTTGTATGACGAAGCAAGAAACAATAAAGAACAACAAAAACATGAAAAATAGGTCTGCATTCGTTCAATTGATAAAATAACTGTAGTGGCCAGGATTTTCCATTTTTTAGATTTCAATTTTCAAGGCATTGTTCAACACCTTGAGCCTCATCAAATCAATGATCTAGATCACCCAAGGAGAGTACAAATCCTTTTATGAGGATCATATCATTCTTCCTAAACCCATTTCATTAATCTTGAAAGCTGAAACCTATTTCCATTCAACATAACACTTGTGTCCTAACATTTGAATTTCACAACCAAAGTTCCATACATCATAAGAACAGACTATGAGATATATAGAGAGGCAGTGAGAGAGATCTAGAGAGTTATAGAGGGAGGGCGGGAGGGAGAGAGAGAGTGTAACATCTTGTCCCTTGATCTTCTATTAATTATAATTAATTACTTGATTAGTTTGTAAGTGTGTTTAGAGTCTTAGCGAGTTGGGTTTGACGTGTGGATCACGCGTGCGAAGTTTCGCGCGAGTCCGAGTTCGTTTGGTTATAGTAGGGGGGTGGTTTGTAATTTCAAGAAGTTTCAGGGGCTTTTATTAGATTATGAGTTTTTGTGAGTTTGGGTGCATCAGATAGGTCTCGACACTTCACGAACTCTAGTCTTCAGTCGCATTTCGATATGACGCGTCGAAAAGGCCCAAATGTCATCATTAGAGAACCAAAGGACTATAAACTTAATTTTCCATTTAACCTAACCTAATTTAAGCCCATCACCCCATCTCTTATCCCATCTCTTTCTCCTTTCACTGTGCAACCTCCAGACTCAGCCCCTTCACTGCCTCCTCACTGCCGACGGCCACCAAAGCTCCGACATCGACGACCAAGCCTCTCATCTTCTTCCCCAAGCTCCCAAGATCACTCTCATCCACTTTTCTAAGCTCCCCATCCACTACCCACTTTAAGGTAAGCTCCTAAAGCTTGTAGATTTAGCCAATCTTTCCCTTTGGCTTAGAAATGGATTAGAGAAGCTCACCCCGCCCCTTGCATTTCATTTGTAGAGAGGTTTTGGGTTTGGAAGCCATTTTCACAACTTTGAGCTCAAAAGAGGGTTTTTCCCAAACTTCTTCTTGACTTTTGTCAAAGCTCTTCATCAAGGTAAGTAGCAATATATATTTATGCTTGATGTGTTTGTCTCCCTTGATTTGTATGGAAAAATGATGATTTAGATGTTTATTGCTCAATTGATGATTTAGGGATTTGAAATTATGATAATTAGGCTTTGTTAGCTTAATGAAATGGATTTGGGTGTCATTGGTTGGATTAAATAGACTGGTATGATTAGAATGGATTGCTTTTATCCCTGTTTGGATTGCTAATCAGGTTAAGGGAAGGAGGAAAGGATTGGACCCATTTCACTATAGAAACAGAACTTGGGTTCTGTTTCCGCAGTGTATGTGGTCGACCGGCCAGGGGGCTCAGTCAACCAACCACAAAAGGTCAGGTTCTCTGGAACGTAACCAAAATGTTGTTCATGCTTTTTTTTCACTTACAATTGCCAGACCTGATAGACCGGGTACACGTGGAGGATGTCGACCTGATTTTCTCAGGTCAACTGGGCTCGCTATGTATGGGGTCAATCGGCCAAGGGTCAGATCAACCAGGACAACTGGAAATCCCTTATTGGAAGGGACTTTTTCACCCCTTCTTGGATAGACTTAGGTGGAACTTTGGCTACTCTTTTTTGACTCATTTGACTATATGTGAGGATGTTTTGAGCCGACGTACTTCACGGTTATTCCGATTGTATCAGGATCCAACCTAGCTTAATCTTGAACGGCACGGGACAATGAGATACCCTTCTTTAAATCTATGCATGAAGATTGTTCGTCCAGGTATCGCAAATCCCAGTCCCTTTCGTTGACTGAGTAGGTCGAGATTAACATTGTACTTAGGATTAGATTGTCTATCGCTTATGATTCCAAATTGTACCGTTTGGTTCCTTCTACATGAAATGCCATTGTTCTTTAGCTTCGTTTGTTTTGATTTGTTTAGGATCATATGAAGAACTTAGATGATAAACTTAGGATCCCTTTTGATGTTGCATTTGTTTTGAAGTTTGAATTGAAGTGTTGAGCCTATGCAGCTTTGATTGTAAAAGCTTGTTGAGAACTACCTATGATGATGATGTTTTAAAGAAGTTTGATGATTTTGGCATTTATTTGATGATAGAAAGGTAGTTTCTCTTTTGACTGATGAATCTTGTTCACGCAAGAAAGTCTAGCCCCCTCACTATTGTAAGTTTAGGACTCTTGTGTCAGGCACCACTCAACTATTAACGCCCAACTCATTTAGGGCACCATCTGTGTGAGGACTTTGGATTAAACTTCTATGCAGTATGACTTTTTGCATTTTAGACAGATGTACGCCATCATATACCCGTTTTGAAGATTTTTTTTTTGTTTTTTTTTTTTTTTTTTTTTGTTTTGAAGGGTATCATTGATTGCTTGCCGGGTTTTTATCCTGTGCCTATTGCTTACTCTTCCACAACTCTCATGTTGAGTCAAGAGGGACATGTGGAACTATCTCGTAGTGATTAGCCTATGTGGACTGCCTATTTGTTTAGATGTTTTGTTAGTCTGTTTTATGATTGGAATGCTATGCATTTCTTACAATTAGAATGTTATGCATCTGGTATGATCTTGTCTATCGTTTACTCTCTTTAGTACTGCATATCTTTGGTGATTTATATATCTATCTGCTTACTGACCTTCGCGTCTGATGATACTACTCTTGGTGCATAGGTACCGAGCCCTTCTATCCCAAGGAGGAGACAACGGAAGAAGTTTAGACGGATCAGCCTAATGACTTCCTAAAGTATAGTACGGACGACATTGTATAGCTGTATCAACCTCGTACACTAGTGCCCTCATCCCTTATGCAGGATTTAGATTCATCTTTTGGCTCTTTTATATTTTGATTAGGCCCAAGTTTTGGTGTGGCCTATTGTTGTAAATAATACTTTTGTCTTAAACTCGAACTTTAAATAATATATTCAGTATTTGCTCTTAAATTATACATCTTTAAGATACCACTTGTATTTATTAAGCTTCCACTATTTTGTTATATGTATTTGAGGAAATGTTTACACCTCACAGCAGTCTTCAATCCAGATGGGATATGATTTGGGCCAGGTTACATTTGATTAATGTTGAAAAAAGAAATTTTGGCCCTAATCTCACGCATAACCCCGGTTTCAATTTTGGGGGCGTGACAGAGAGAGAGGAATACATGTCGATTCTGAATTTGGGGTCTTTCTTAGAGGGGGAGAGGGAGGGAGAAGGGAAAAGGTGGGTTCTATTGGGTTTTTCGGGTGGGGGGCTGGGCCAAATGGGTCTTATAGCCCATATGGATATTTTCAGGTTGGGTGGGGGTTGAATCCCCCATACCCATATATGTAGGCCCGCCTATGCTTTGCAATCTACACAACATTATAAAGATGTCACGGATCAAGATATTTGAGAATGTTATTATGTCATAATGATATTTACTTCAAATGAGGACCAGTGTGTGTGCCAAAATTACTTTTATTCCTAAACCTTTAGAACCCATTAATGTTGATAATCGTATTCTTTTTTAAATATTTTATTTTTATTCTATCCTTTAACTTTAGAAAAAGTACTGTATAATTATAATTACTAGAAATTTGATGATTTATGATTTTTTTTATTTGTTATTTCCGTTAGGAATTCATATAATATATTAGTTGTCTATTTTTAATTTTAATTGTTTCTATTTCGACATCAAAGTTCTCCATCTGTAGATAAAGAATAGAATGCTTTACAATATAATTAGCAACGTTATTATGTTCTTTTGCTTTTGTAGAATATACATAATTTTATCAAATATATGTCACGACAATATTTGCTTCCATTTTATAAATTTTAAGCAACATTTAGTACTAATAAGTCTTGCATTTGTTAATTTAAGTTTTTAATTATTATCCTCCTGCATATGTAATTATTTCTTATTTTCTAATCTCAATTTTTATTACCAAATTGCTTCAATATATATCTTTTTTTTTTTCTTATGTTTTTAGCTCCAATGAGCATTGCTATGTGTCAATTTCACTTTGAAAGCCTTTAGAACTCATTTATATTAACAGCAATAAATTAAACTTTCTTATTCAAAGATATTATATTCTAAATTTCCTATATTTTTCTATTTATATATTTTTTACATTATGAATTATATTGCCTAAGCTGAGCTCGGGCATGCTTTGCTGGTCAAGATAACTTGAAAACCTAATCACGTCATAACTCCAACATAATATAATCTTAACTAATCACTAATCAAATATGATAACATACGTACGTGATAAACCCAATCTACTCCAATTCTAATCTAATGGCAATTAGGGCTATAAATAGGTCCTCGATTATCTTATTACCTTAATACTCCGTCCCGGCCGTTAGTAACCGGGTTTGGGTCCTTATTTAGGTTCCAATAAGTAAACAGGTCCGAGTCCACCTTGGTTCTAACATATGGATCCGAGACCCGACATATTACTTCAGTTTATTTTTTTTTAAGAAAAACTCCTAAAAGCTAGTTTTTTTATAAACCATATTTCTCTCCCTGACCCGGATCAAGACCCATCTAAAATACCCATATACAGAACCGGTTCCAATTCCGGTTCCATCTTCTCATTAACGATTCTGGCTCCGGAACCAAGAAACCGGTTCCGAAGTGAGTTTGGATCCGGATCTTGGTCCATCTTCTCATTGACGGCTCGGCCTGGGTCCACCATGGACTCGGACTGAAACCAACCCATTTACAACCTAATGCGAATTCATCCTTCAGACAACATATCATTTTCCAATGTTCTCTATTATAGAGAGTTATTTTCGTCTTGAGGTCGACCTAAAATCTTTTTTGCCAACTAAAATATTATGATCTTAATTATTCAATGGGAAATCAAACTGCAAGGGGGAAATCACCAGCCTCACAGCATCTTTCTCCGACATAAATCTTGTCCCCAGCTTTTCAATTTGAATGGACTCTATTCCTCGTCCTCATCTGTGACTCAATGAATGTAGAATTTTAGGAAGTTACAAAATGAAGAGCAAGGATCAATGGCAATTGCTCTGAGAATTAGTAAAGCCATAGATGAGGTAGGCCTGCATGAGCTGATGAAGTGAGTGTTGTCTTGATTGGAGGCCTTCCTAGAGGAAATGCCTCACACCACTTGGTTTGGTAATCAATGTCCACCTAATATAATCCTTTATTATAAATCTAAAATAATCCTAATATAATCTTAACCTAAATTCACTCAGATATATCCAACTTACTTAAGCTCATAACATAGCCAACTCTACATAGAACATTCTCCTCACTCCTAAGATTAGCCAGATAAAAGAAAGCCGATTCAGCAGATTCAGAAGGGCATGGATGAAATCAGAATTAATTTGACAAGTTGATATTAAAGACCAATTTTGGTGCTTTCCTAATCATGAAAGTTAATATTTATCAATGTCCTAGATTGCAAAAGCGGAATAAATCACATGGTCAGTGTGTTTCTTACCATGCTTGCATATATTATGTTTGTTTATTTTTAGGTCTCTCATACTCTTTGCTGAGTTATTTTGTGGTGATGATGTCAAATCCAATACAAGAGACTGGTAACAGATCCATAACACTACAACATAGGTCAATCTACAGAGCATATGGTGGCCTTCCAAGTTTTGTGATGATTATGTCAAATCCAATACAAGAGACTGGTAACAGATCCATAACACTACAACATAGGTCAATCTACAGAGCATATGGTGGCCTTCCAACTTCTGGGTCTAGTACAAAACCACAAGTTTATTTCAAATACAAGCAAGCAAAGGATAGAAAAACACCCATGTCAGAAATCTCAAGTTCACACCCACCATGTGAACATGCTAAAAAGCAGCAGCCTCACCTTCATCATCCACCACTGACCACAAGGCTGATCTGGCTGAGTTGCGTGCGGAGCAATTTGCGCGAATCTCACCCTGAGTCCCAGTTAAAACACTCAACTGACCCATCTTCACCATTGACCATGCAAACTGCTCAAAAAAGGCCGTCTCGTTGATGGCGAATTTTGTGACAATTGGTCGCGTCGTCTTGTTGCTGTATAGGTCCTGGTCGGAGGTAAAGAGGCCCTGGCGGTTCATGAGGTCGACGTAGTACTTGTTATCAAACTTGTTAGGCGATCGGATGTCCAAGGGTGTAGTGTTCGAGGAATTCTTCTTGGGGCATGTGACCTTGAGGTTCTTGGAAAAGGTCTGGTCCATTGTGGTATCTTGTGTCGGGTAGAGGCGGTCTTCAAAGGACGTACAATGGCTGATTCCAATTGTATGTCCACCTGAGAGTGCCACAAGATCAATGACGTTGAGATTAATTCGGCTTAGAGCAGCAATGAGAGCTGGGGTTGTCTCGTTTGGACCTGGAAGGCTACTGAGGGTTACATCCCTCGTTGCAAAGGTCAGGCCATCTCGCCGGCCCAGAGGAACACGGTAGTTGGGACCACCTGACTGCAATCACAAATACAGTAACATGTTCTGAGGACCTTCATGTATCTACTATGTATGCAGTTAGACAACATTCCACATTTGCTCTGGACATAGTTTGAGTTTCCCTCAGAAATACTTACATCTCTCACATGTGCCATGTGCTTCATACTCTACATAAATACTACATTAAAATGATGAAACATGAACTGAGGGCCATTTTATTTCCATGGAATTGAATTTTGAAGAATTCTAAAAAAGACGTCATATCGAAGTGTTTAAAATTGAAGGAATAAAGGAAGGACTCTCCTTTGGTGGAAAATGACCACTATCACCCTGCCAAATTAAGTCCTAGAAAACTTAGGGTACCATTTACATCATCACTATATTTCACCGCTCATATCTTCAATATTCCTTTATTGGAACCCATTTTAACAAGAATGAATAGGAATTTATAACAATCCAAACAAACGTCCTAAAACTAATCCAAACAAACTCTCCTTCAATGGCTTGAATCCCTACTGGTTGAAGTTGTGGCCTGCGTGAATTGGCCTCTCCTATTACTCTCAAAACCACTACAATGATTATGTCCTCTTAGACGCATGAGTGGATTATAGAGAGGCCCAGATTGGGGTGTAAATGGTTGATAGGATACTTGGGCTATCAGACCTACCCTAATCAAATGTATATACCTGGACCGGGCCTCGACTCTCATGGGCATAGTTGAAGTCAGTCCGACTTGAAATATCTATATGTCAATTTTTTTTTCACTCAAGCTTACAATCTTAATGATTGTAAAAAAAAAAAAAAAAAAAAAAAAAAAAAAAAAAAAACCTCTACCATCTGTGTTGAATGCTTTTATATCAAATAAAGACTGTAAAATCTTAATGATTGTGTAAAATAATATTAATATATTTATTTTTGTATAATACAAGTGTCTTTTATATCAAATGAACTGTAATTTGGATACGGACCTTCACCTGACTAGATTTGATCCGGATCAGATAATCAATTAAGACAAAAAAAGGTCTATTCTCAGGTTTTGGTTCGGTATTTCAAGGTGAACCTATTTTGGTGCATATTCCTAAGCCAAGAGCACCGGTTTCAATGGACTTCATGGGAGATCTCTTATCAAATCTTAGATGGTTTAATTCTCATTGGTTAATCAGTCAACTTGTTATAATATAAAAGAGCATAAAGAGAGATAAAGGAAGAGGAGTTTTGGAGGAAAAAGTCATCTCTCAATTGAGGATTGTGACGCCCCGGAGTTCCCTTAGTTGTATTTTGGGGACGTGACAAGGATCGACTCACCATTTTATAATTATATTAACCCTAATCACATGCTATCAATCAGCAGGATTACAATCAAAATATAAAGAATAAAGAATGTAAATCTTTATACATGGAAGTAAATCTATGAGATATCTTTAGACAAGCTGTACACTACTCAATCCAGTCCCACACGTGAGATATTCTTCTTGGGCCTAGATGGGCCTTTTTATGTTATGAGTTATCTTCTACACAACTAACCTATGAAAGGATCAAATCTTAATTTGAATCCAAGTTATAAGATTAAAATTTGAACAAAAATATCACCCCAACCACTTATGGGAGAAACATGATAAATAAGTTTAGCCATGTGCCTGCCATGTACAAATGGACCTTAACGGACCTGAGTAGTCCATGTGTCCCTGCAGAGATGAAAGTGTATTTAGGACACTTTAGGTAACATTTAACAGTTAAATATAAGTAATTAAGGTTTCTGAGATACTAATAGAAATGGAAGATTTTGCTAAGACATAATGTTTTATTTCAAATCTCAACCCTTGAGCTTAAAAATCTCAACCCATTTAGCTTAGGTCATTCCTATGTGGAGATATAAAATAAAAGTTACAAGTTGATGAAACAAGTTAGTTTTCTATTCATTTTTGGGAGCTTTGCTCAGGCTCAACTCAAAGTAAGGGCCTATTACGGATAATTCTGGGAATGTTTCATTCAAATAATAAATGAAGAACAACTTATTTGGCAGTTAAATTGTGAGACGGGAAATCCAGAGACAGAGGGAGATATTTTATAATGTGCAAAAAGAGAGGGAAAATACCGGCCAAGGAAGTTTTCTTTCGTTTCTTAACAAAATGAAACATTTCCAGAGAGATGCCAAACAAACCCTAAAGTTGGGGAGTTAGCTTGGCAGAAAGTCAAGTTAATCTATTCATTTAAATTTGATGGTGCAATGGGTGAGATGAATCCACATGTGGTCACCTCGGACATGACTATCATGCCGGAGGTTCAAAGATCTCAAAATGGGTTAACTTATGAGCAAAATGCAACATGTTGGCCCAACTTGAATCTGGTATCGCACAATATGATATGTATGGCACATGCTTAGGATATTACAGAAGGGAAATTATAAAAATTTTGATCTCTCGTGAGCAAATGTCAAGTCTAAGGATAACTCTCCAGGCAATATCTTTAGAATTTAAAAAAATACCATGGTGTTAAATGCAAATATTCTATTTTAACAAGAGAAAACAAATGCAAGTATAAAAGAGAGAGACCCACCAGGGCGACGGCATCACGTGCGGCAAGAGCGACTATGTCAGAGCAAGAGACAATCCGACCACACTTCTTCTGGACGAGTTCACGGAGTGCGTTGATGGTAACAAAGGCCTCGGGCCTGAGTGTGAGATTGGGAGGTGCCGTTTTCTCACTTGGACCGCTGGCTGACCCGTCTAGCAACACCGATCCATCACAACCCTAAATCCAAACAGATAATAACAACATCATTCATCAATCATACTTCATTACCATGTTATATTATCTCTACTCAATTAAAATACCAATTACTTTTCGCCTTCATACTAACTGCCCTTTTCAGCATAGAATCAACTCTTGCTTGGAGGCACATTGGCTTTGATATGTATCAAGCTGCTGACTAATAAACTCAAAATGCTTGCATGTCAACAAGTGCGGCAAATTAACTACTTAACAAAATTCAGTATCACCCAACAATCTCATCCCTTAATTTAAGAACATCAAAGTTGCAGAGTCTTGAAGCTTGTTTGTTTTCATGAAATTATCTCTCTAAAAAATTTCAGAATATATATTTCTAAAAGTGACTAAATTGAAGAACCCAATTGCATATGTCCTTCAATTGAGAAATGAATACCCAGCCATCACCTGAATAAATTAAATCCTATTATATGGTCCGTCCTCACCCATCAATTCTTTAAAAGAATTTTGTTGAGCTCATTTTACTCAAAATCAACTTCATGAAAAAAAAAAAAAAACCCATAAAACTTTCCAATTTTTTGCTCGATTTAAACTGATGATGAGTATACAGGGGCCAAGGCTGTGACTATTTTTAAGGAGGCGAGCTGAAGGTTGACTCCTCGGGTTATTTACGTGTGAAAGAGGTTAACTGATAGCAGCCGAGTGCAGGGCACTAATTAAACTGAGTCGGCAGCGTATCCATCATGGCCACAGCGTGGGGTCTTGTGTCAGGTAGAGAACCATGAACCATCTGAATAATTGTAGGGCTCACTATTTAGAAAATCTAAAGTCACATTCAGATGGTCAATCGTTGGAACTTATCATTCTCATTAATTTCACGGATTTACATCAAAATACTACTCCCTTCCCAGACGTCCAACCCCATCAGGTGTTTCACTCATGCTTGACATATTGGTTCACTTTAAACACTACTTTTCCAATTTCATGACCCAAATTTAGATAATATCACTCTTGTAAATATTATTTTTTTTTATACCATATCCCATGATATTATGGAATTTATCAATTTCTATATCATATATTTTCTGCAACTAGTAAATAATTTCATTTTTAATAAAATATGAAAACTGACATTTTGTGAAAAGTACATACAAATTTATCACTATTTGTCGAGTTTTATCATTTAGGAGAAAATCTCCGTAACATGCTTCATAAAATCCATGATATCATCGGATCCAAGCAAAAAAAAAAAGTTAAAAATAAATATTGATTAGAGTCAAACGACTCCCGTGACGTTACCTGAATTTTTATCATGAAATTAGAACATCCAAATTTAAATGGGACTAATACGTCAAAACCCCAAAAAATAATAATAATAAGTAGGGGATGTGAATATCTACAGTGAGGACCACCTGAAAATCCAGTAGGACTCACTCAGGCTGCTGATGAGTGAAGGATGTGAAACTCCAATGCCCTTCCTTCCTTTCAGTGGTATTTCCCAATTTTTAGAGTATAAAGATTTGGGGTGATTTGCGGACCCAAATCCAACACACGCAAATAGCAGCACCACCCGATTACTTGCGAACTAAGCCCAATAAAGAGGGAGAAGGAATACTTCCAGTAGGAGTTTGTAGTTACCTGAACGAAGCAGTCGTGGAAGTGGATACGAAGCAGGGCAGCAGCCAGACCAATGTCCTTCCTAAACACAGTACGCAGATAGTCCTTAACAATCTTTTCCAAGTTGGGACAGCTCGATCTGTAGAATGTAAACGACATTCCCTTAACAAGAGGAGGTGAACTCTGGGCGTCCAGAACAAGGAAGGAGGAAGACACAAGTAGAAACACTAGAGCAAGAGACAAGGAAGCCATGGTTGGAGTGGAAGGGCCTCTTTCGGTTTTTGGGACAAGTATAGCAGGAGGGCAAACATCTCATCTTATAGGCATAGAATCATAGACTTGACCTGATAGAATAAGAGGAAGGACGGTGGAAAATTAAAGTTTGCCATTATAAAAGAGTAGAAAGCTACTTTTCATAGCGGCCTCATCATGGGTTCCACTTCGATCATTATCTAGTGGGGGATTTTATTTTACTTTTTATAACGATTCTATTTGTGGATTTGTTGAAAGGAAGAAAAATATGCATTTGTATGTGGGAAATGAATACTAGATTTGAAGATTAGAAGACGGTCCAAATTGGGTGACATTGGATCAAAATCCTAATGAACATTTTCTGCTTATTTTCTATACCAACCAACATGCATTTAAATGCGTACATTTAAAGCAGTCGTCAGTCATCATAAAAGGGAGGACAACGAATATTTATATATGGACATAGGGTTTCGTGATTCTTTTAAAAAGCTGAGGACTACAGTTCATCTCTCTTGGCCCATGTTAATAAATACATAGTTGCTATAAAAGGACCATAAAATGTAGGAAATAGAGGCGTCTTAGGAATAACACCATCACCATACGAGACAGGCAGGCACCACGCTCGGGGCCATCCCTTCTTACGCAGCGGCCGAGGATTATCCCACGTTTAGATAACCACCCACCCATTCTTCAGAAAAAAAAAAAAAATATTCAACTTGTTCAATCTTTAGCGCCTTACGTATAAATAATAAATAAAAATAAATAATATTTAAAAGTATTTATATTTTGAGGTTTTGATAAAAGCAATTCGCTAAATAAAATTACATGGTGTGAGAGCCAACCGGCCTGCGGGTTCAATTCTCACGGGAGACATCTCAACCGGAAAAAAACCTTATATGTGGTAAAATGTGTACCAACTCGTTTCATCATGGGGTATTGAATTATTTATTCCGACTCTACAAAAGCCTAAAAATTTTATTAGGAGCAGTTAAACTTAATAATTGTTACTATTTATTGGTGTTGGAGGGAACAAGTTCTAAATTAGGACCGAACAAAAAGCCCGTTTCAAGGTATAAATTGTGGTGATTGAGTGGGGTTCACAGTGAAATCGAAATGAAACTCATTTTTTTTAGTTTGTATGAAGGAAAAGATTTCATATTATGCAAATTTGTGGATACTAAATGTATTATACGGGTTACAATCCAATGCATCAGGTGTGCATATATAGTGAAACTGCAAGCTAAACCAATGCAATGTCCTAGTGGAATGAATAGGACTAATTAAAAATCTTAACTTAATTAAAATACTTTAGAACAATTAAACACACACAAGTTCACTTAAATTGCACAACAATGTATAGATATGAACATAGGCGAGGCCACATTGAGATCTGAAAAAATATTTAAAAATAAATTTTCTTTATGGCATGAATTGGCATTTTGAGTTTAACCCCACATAAACTTTTGAGTTTAACCCCACTCTATTTAAGAGTTTCTCCCCCCACATTAGTTAACTTTATACATTTTCTTTGCTGCTATGGTAGAGTGAATAAAAGTCACTATAAAATACTCACAGCCTACGTTAATGGGCCAACTATCTGTTAGATTGTATGGACTCAATCCATCAGATGATATAATAAATTGATTGATTTCTTTATTTATTAATAATATCATGCTTTCCTTTCATGAGATGAACCGGGTCCCATTAGTATATTAGATGTGATATATGTGTATGGATGAGATCCACACACAAGAGACATTTGTCACAAATCTTATACTTAAACATCTTCACAACCGGTGATGAGACTGAGCATCTCATCGATAAGGTTGCAGCGCTTTGATCACTATAAGATAGTGTGATTTGTCTCGATCATCAGAATGTAAGATTCTGGATCACGGTGCTGGTACATTGGATGTATTGAAGGACCATGAGAAGCACCTTATGGAATACTGTCTCGAGTTTAAGGTTTGCTCTCATAATTCCCTAGCAATAGGCTCTCAATCCTGAGACATTGATGAACTCAAGTTTCTATCTATTCATTTGCTTTGAGTCACCAATGAGTGAGGCCAACTGTAGGTCAACACCTCGGTGTCTTGGGTATGTGGTAGTAGGACTGTGGGAACATCCAATAGTCAAGATAGAATCTATCTATATTATCCCCTTGTGCCAATTAATGGATTTATCATTAGTAAGTGCGCACACATCTCGATTAAGAGTTAATTGGATGGTACTGATGATCACTGTGATTAATTAGGGCTCAAAGATAATAAGATGTGGATCTAAATTGGTGGGACAATTTTTAGTCCAGTTAATCCATGGATATTGATAGAGTGTGGTAATCAGGAAGTTTAGGGTCTTCATTGTAATTTATTCCTAAGACTGGAGTGCAATTGCATTTATATAGTGGTGTTATTTGCAATTAATTGTGGGCCCGGATTGCACATGAGATGTGGGGTCACGTGTCCCAGTTGGAGCCAGCTTTCTATGGAATCCCTAGTGGTCCCCACGCTAGCCCAAGTTATTGGAAAGATACTAATCCTACTAGAACTCTAAGATGAAGGAATTAGGAAGTTACTATTTCTATTTGAAGTGGGACTTCTAATAGTGGTAATAGTAAAGTTACTATTTTGTGTAGAAGTAAGACTTCTATTTCAATTAGTACAAGAGAAGGAGGTTGCTTAATGCTATAAAAGGAGTAACAAAGGGCTGGGATAGATACCTTCTTGGAAAAACGTCCAGCCCCTTTTTTGTGCAATAGTTGCACATACTTCTCTTCTCCTTCTAGTTCTCTTCTAGTTTCCTTTAGAGCTTCTAGTTGTTTTCTTTAGGAGATCCCACCCATCTCCTTTAGAGAAGAGATCTGATACGGGCCATAGCGTGGAAGGCTAAGAGGTCTTGGAGATCTAAAGTTGTTTTCTTCTCCTTCAAAGTACAACCGGACAGCAAAGGTATAATCTGCTTCTCCAATCTTTTGTAGATTATTTTGCATGATGTTGCTTGTAATATTGCTGTATATGGTATATGAGTATGAGGGATTGCATCCTGGATATGGTTGATGGCCTTGTGGACGTTTGATCCATGAGTCAAGTGGGTCAAAAGTTTTGAAATCACATCCACGAGGCCCACCTATTTCCAACACTATCTACCAAAATATTTAAAAACTTAATGGGCTCACATTACTAATATGCGCTCTAGCAACGAGCTTTTAGAACTTAAATAAATTGGTGACATTGCTAGAAAATTAGTAGAGAAAAAGAAGGATATCGTCTACCAATTGGTTTATTTGCTTTTAAAATTGGCATTGATTTTACCTATAGCGACTGCGACATTATAAAGAACTTTTTCAACAATGATGTACGTAAATAACAGATTGTGTAACTGAATGGGAGAACAATGGATGAATGACTATTTAGTCACATATATTAAAAAGTATGTGGTTGCTAGTGTTGATAATGAAGCTATTATGTAACGATTTCAACACATGAAATTCTGTTGAGGGCAGCCGTAGGAGTTTATGTATTTGGATTTTATTTTTTAGATTAAGAACTATTAGTAACAACGTATTAAAATTTCTGTTTTTTTTTTTTAGAATTCAATATTATCTCTGTCGGATTATCGAAAATAGATTATTTGAGAATTTTATATTATATTTGTCGAATTATCAAAAGTAGATGACAGATATTGATAAAGGGGAAAACAAGTTTATTCGATTTGTGGAAGATAAGTCTTTTGTTGACCCCACTGACTTGAATTTCTAGAGCCGCCACTGGATATGTAAGATGGAAATCAAGTGATCAAATGTGAAGTGCTAGGTAAATTATGTGTGCTAAACACTCAATGATATTTCAATTAGTTCAAATATTCTACCACGTGTGAGTTGTACTGCAAATCAAAGAATTGTGACTATCTAGCACATATAATCCATAGCAAAAATAAATAAATAAAAACAATAAAACATAAAAGAGACAAAGCCATATAACGATTTATATTGATTCAGTCCTTGACCTACATTCACTGTCAAGACAACCACGCACTGGCGGTCTCTTACCTTTCACTATTAGAGGTTTTCAATAGGTGCACCTTACAAACATTTCCACCTAATTTTTTGATACAGTGGTTCCATCACTAAAGTCTACTCCACCACTCTAATTTTCATAGTAGTTCAATCAAATAGATTTAATCCACTTTACAATGATGTAGAAATAAAAATAAAACAAGAACGCATGCCTCTTTATAAACAAATCTAATTTGATGCATGTTCTATGAAGCTTGAGATTCGACTCCTTATTTAGCTCAACGGTGATGAAGATGCTCTAATTGCGCACAACCAAGTGAGGAGCGAGGTTTAGGTCTATAGTGACTAAGATGTACCAATGGGGTTAGTCCAAACCCTAGAAATGGACTTTTCCACAATACACTCTTTAACGAGCTTTGAAAGCCCAATGATATACCTATGAGACACTTAGAGTGTGTGGAAGATGATCTTAAAGGCTGAAGGAGGTTTTGCATGTGGGGAGCAATTAGTATTCAAGGCTCTAGATTCTAATTCCAATAATTACTCTCTCTTGAGCTTTGAATGCTCTTAAATCTAAATATTTAATCCTAAGAGAGTGAGTGGAAGAGGATTTTGAGGTCTCTAAATGACTTTAATTGAGGGTTAGTTCGTGGTTTAGAAGGGCTCTCAAAATCACATTTTATCTAGCCTCTGAAATGCGCTAATATATATATATATATATAAAATAGGCATGGGGATGGGGGAGATTTCAAGGACTCCCAAGGACCCTTTTCCTTGAAAAAAATCAACACCAACCATGATTTCTATCATCTCCACATGCTCGCTCTGCGAAGTTTTCAAAAAATAAAATAAACCTAGCTATTATCTCTACTCACGAGAATAAAGATGTTAGCCGGATGTCGTATCTACTGGGAAAAAAAAGGCTAAGTTGCATTGTATTCCAAATTCAATTCCTAAATTTCATAAGAGAGAACGAAAGATTGGTTTGAGGTTTTAATTTCTAAATTATCAAATTAAAAATGAACTTTGATTCAATTAAAGAAAGGCCTTAGGGTATGAATCCACCCTAGCTTGTACAATGGCAAGTATAGACCTAAGATTTCAATATCAATGCTTCAAAGAGCCATTTTTGTTACAAACCTCCACGGAGTCACTAAATAGATCATGTGGGTTTAGATTTGGGCATAACCTATCTCTAGAGCATAGATTATATTAGATCTTAACTTCACATACATTCAAGCACCATTACATGAACAATATTCGAATCTACAAGAATCAAATACCAAAGCTGAATATAACATTAGTTGCCAAATCCCAAAAAAATGGATAACATTCACATCATGTAATCAAAGCAATTAATATAAAATCCTAAAACCTATACATCACCAAAAGCACGTGACTAGGGGTTCATCATAGCCCTAAGATGGAGAGTTAATTACTCATGGATAGAGATTGGTGATGGATCCTCGATGAAACCTCCATTGAAGCTCCTTCGAATACCTCCCCCTTCGGTTGCCTCCTCCCTTCTTTCCTAACCTAGAACTCGTACATCCTTTCTTTTTATATGTTTTGCCCCAAATTTTCCTTCAAATCGCAAGACAAAACAAATTCACCCCACAACCGGCGTCCGAACGCCAGCAGGCAGTAACTTTGCTATATCTTGCAAGAATTGGCGTCTGGACTCCAGCAATCATAATTGCCTAGTTTCTCTATGTTAAGGCCATCTTCCTCCAATTAGCTCAAACTTCACTCCCTTCACCTAAAACGCATGAAAACATGAAAATATTACAACTAAGCACATGTCGTATCATCACAAGACATAAAAAAGACGTCATTGAAGGGTTGGTACATTTAGGCGCTCATCACCAACAGAGCCTTAAAAGTTTAATGGTCATCAGTTCATTCGGATCGGTACACAATCGATCAAATGTCCAATAAATTCGGATCTGACCGAAAGTTAGTAGCCATGTGTAATTCAGGGGAGCCGTATGTTTGATCCATTTGGATGGACAAAGGGTGGGCCTCACAAGCGTAAGCTTAAGGAATATATATATATATATATATATATATATAAAACAAGGCTCTCCTAAGCTCAAGCTTAGGATAAAATTTCGTAAAGCGATGCTTGTAGGGCTCACCTTTGGTCCATCAAAATGGACCAAACACATGAACCCCCCTTAAATTGCACATGTCTACCAACTTTCGGTCAGATCCGAATTTACTAGACCGTTCGATTGATTATGTATCAATCCGAATGAACTATTGACCATTAAACTTTTGGGCCCATATGGAGATGATAGAAATCACGGTTGGGGCTAATTTTTTTGTAGATAGGTTGATCCCAAGGATTCCTTGAAAAATCCCCCATATACATACATGTACATAAATATATACATGTACATGTATATACGGGCAAGGCTCTCCTAAGCTCAAGCTTATGATAAAATTCCGTAAGCTTATGCTTGTGGGGCCCACCCTTGTCTATCCAAATGGACCAAACATACAACCCCCTTGAAGTGTACATGTCCACCAACTTTCGGTCAGATCCGAATTTATTGGACCGTTGGATCAACTGTGTATCGATCCAATGGACCTTTTGACCATTAGACTTTTAGGGCCCGGATGGAGATGATAGAAATCACGATTGGAGCCGATTTTTTACAAAGAAGAGGATCGTAGAGAGTTCTTAAAATCCCCCCATCCCATCCCCATGTGGGTCCTTAGGTGGGCCCCACCACATACTTAAACTTACCTTATCCTAAGTTTGAGCTTTCGAAAGTTTTGTCATATATATATATACGGATTTATTCATGTGAGAACTAGTTCTCACATATTATACAAGAACTTTCAGTAGGGCCCAACTATGGGTTCCATTTGGGGATGGGACTAGGGGGGATGGAAAGATCTATATGAGACCACCCCAATATCAAGTTTAACCCCAGACTCATGCCAAATGTCCCTTCATCTGTGGCCTACAAATTTAATGGCTTCGTATTAAAAAGAAGATTCAACCCTTGATCCAACAGTTCAGTCCATTCAAATATGCACCAATCCTTGGGATTATTGACTATTAGGGGGTCCCTATTTGTGCATAGTTTAGATGGGTTGCTAGGTGGGCCCCACCAATAGTTCTCACGAAAGCATGAATAATTTCGATATATATAGGGAAATATTCATGTGCATCTAGCCCTCACCACATTATGGTGAGGGACAACATAGTGGGGCCACTTTATGATTCATCCAAATCATCCACACACATGGAACGCCCTAAACTAAAATGGAGTAATTGAGTTTTTATTAATTCGATTGGATTGGACCGTTGGATTGAGGGTCAAAATTTTCCTTTAATTTAAAGTCGTTAAATTTGTGGATCATGGATGAAGGCGTTAGGGATGTGAGATTAACCTCAAACTTGATATATGGCCTCATCTCATATGACTCTTTCCATCCCCCCCTAAGTCCCATGATCAATGAGGCCCTTGGTGGGCCCCATTGAGTTTGTCCCTCACCATATGGTGAGGGAAGGATGCACATGAATATTGTCCATATTATATATATATAAATATATATATATATGGGGGATGCTCTTATGAGAGCATCTCTTACCTTGATATGAGAGATATGGTGAAGCCCCTCACATTTAAGTTGTTAGCAATGAATATGGATGTGTGGGCCCCCACCCTATCTCTCATATATATACATATATACATATACTCATATGCGAGAAATCTCTCACCTTATATGAGAGATAGGGGTATGGGCCCTCACATTTAAATTGTTGGCATTGGATATGGATGTGAGAGATATCTCTCATAGGAGCATCTCCATATATATATATATATATATATATATAGAGAGAGAGAGAGAGAGAGCGCTACGATAACTAGTCTATATTTAGCTATGATTACCTTATGGTTAACTGAAAATCTCAACAACTAGTTTGACTTCACATTCAAAACTGCCTTTTTAATCTATGGCTAGCCTTTTGACTCGCCGTAGAATGGCCTATGACTAGCCATAAGCTCTCCAAAGTACAAAATGGCCCAAAACAGGCTTGCTAGAAAGGCTCGCCAAAAAAGGGCTTCAACGAGGTTCTTTGGCACTTATGGCTAGCCGTGGCCCTATTATGAGGCACCAGAACTAAGCAACTCGACTGCTCAGTAAGTTATATTCGTCCCTATTGATTTAACTATTTAAATTGAGGGTTTTAGGCCCTTTTCTTGGCTTGCCTAATGTCTAATTTACTTGAATAGGTTGTCACAAATTGGAGAATATGACTTGATAATCCACTAGTCTTTCAAGACTTAATCTTTCGGAGTGAACTTGATCTCCCATGCTCAATCTTTCAGAGGCAAGGTCTGAACTTGACAAAAAACTGATGACATTAGAGAAGTGCAGATTTGACTATGGCACCAACACATGGATCTTACAGCATGAACATCTTAGTTGACCGACCTAATCACCAACCCAAAAGAGCTACACACACCACCTCATGAATGTGATTGATCCCATTTTTTATACCAATCTAAATGTACTAACCATTGGATGATTGTCATATTTTTTTAATATAAAATTAAGATTCTAGGCCATGGAATCAAGGGGTTAAGATGATCTAACAGGCTTGTAAATTTACACAGAGGTAGGGAGGCCATCTAGATCTTTTAATCCCCCCATCCTTTCCTTACTTTGGCCCCACAATGACATATGCACGGGATGCCAGATAATGAATATAATTGTTGACACAAAAAATGTTACTTTGCCTCTTCAAAATCGAAAGCTACATGAAGTTGCATCCTACCACAAATAGGCAATGCCACTTCAAAGCATCAAATATTGTCAGAATCAAACAAAAACTGCAAGATTCTTCAAAACAACCAAAAGAAGAGTACATATGAAGTTTCGGGCCATCTCGACATCACTAGGCCTAACTTCACTCTTCTAGCAGCTGAACAGGAGCTCCTGGTAGCGGTGAAGCTAGAGATTCTGATTCACAAAATAGAGGACACAGCTGGCCTCAAAATGCCACTAGAAGGCTTTATGTCAAATTTCAGGCCATTCCGATATGGTTTGGCCCGAAAAGGAAACAACCGCGGCAAAGTCAGCTCTCTCAGCGGCAACAGTGTCGAAGACATCAGATCTTTGATCAGAGCCTATGAATGGTCTCAAAATACATTCAAAAGGCTTTATGTCAAGTTTTAGGTCAAACCGACAACATTTGACCCTACATCAACCCTCAAGCAACTGAATTAAGCCTCTCGGCAGCAAGAACCACTGAGGTCATCACTCATCAAAAAGAACACATGGGGTGACTTCAAAATGCTTCCAGAGGGCTATATGTCAAATTGCAAGTCATTTCGACAACATTTGACCAGACTTTGACTCTCGGAAGCCAAATTAGGCCTCCCCACGGTGGAGCTCTCTGGAACCATGATTTCCAAACTAGAGCTAATGGATCATCTCAAAATGACTCCAATAGGCTCCTCGTCAAATTTCAGGTCAATCAGACATCGGTTGACCGTACATCCGAGTGCGGTATCTTTCTCGCATCCAAATCAAGTCTATGGCGACAGGACCCCACACGACTTCAAAACTCAAACAAAAACTATGGTTGATCCTATCTACTGCGCAGCAAGCTTCATCTCAAATTTCAGGTCATTCTGACTTCGTTAGTCCTAGTTTTGACCTCTGACGGAAAATCGGCAACTCTGCACTACAAAGTCTTCGGCTTTCTCGAAAAATTAAAAACTTTGCACTCCAGTATGCAAGGATTCTCATCAAGTTTTCTATAGGGAAATCATGCCAATAAATGTAAAAAAATGTCAGAAAAAATACCGAAGAAGAAGGAAGCAGAAAAAACAGAAAAGAGGCCGAAAATTGGCGACCAAAAGGGTCCCGGCAACCACGGCCCATGGCCGCCAGCGACCCTGCTCCATGGTCGCCGGCGACCCTAGAAATCCAGGTCGCCGGATTTCCGCCAAAAAACCCAGTTTTTGGGTCTTTTTCGCGTTTCAAGATGTTTGGCGCCAATGGTTATCCAAATATCTGATTTTCAAGGCACAGAATCCGTCGATCTTCATCAACATCACGGATCTGCCGTCAAAAGCATGAAATCACCATTGATCGCTCTGAGATCGCCAAACCGGCCAGCCAAGAAAGCACACTTTCTGCCCGATCGACTGAGAAATCGATAAGACAAATGGTACCGGCCCACTGGTAGCAATCAATGTTTGAAATTGCATGGTCATCCGACATCGATCAGCATGAGAATTCATCGTCGATCATCGCAAGAAGAATTCCAAAAGACGCGGCGCAGCTCGTGACTCTTTAAATGCCCCGGCGACCACTTAATGCAATTAATGACCCATTTTATGACAACTTAATGTGGTCATTAACTCATTATTTTGGATGGCCCAATCAGAAGAAAGGAAAGAGGAGTTACAAATCAAAGCAATCATGGCATTAAAACCATGAGACTCCTCCCATCATGGAGATTAAAGGCAATTAAAAGCCCTTAATTCTCCACCGGCCAATCAGAAACCAAGAAAAATGAGTTACAAAATAAATGAATTAAAACTTGTAACTCCTCCCTTCATGTGGCTTTAATGCATTAAAAGCCCATAAACCCACCTAATGTGGCTACCAAAGGCCTATAAAAAGGGGGTTTGTTCCAAAGAAAACGGATCTGGAAAAATTGATCTGAGAAATCAATCGGGAAATCAATCCCGAAATCCAAACACGGAAAAGGTCTAGAGCTCTATAAAAGTTGCTACAACGATCTCTCCTTCGTTGAAGAAGTTCGGCACCGACCACAACTACAAGGTGACCAAAAGTCCCTTGAGGGGTCACTTCCCCCAAGGACCTCTCCTTCCTCCTCTATGGCTTAGACGTGGCTTTTTAGCCCATCTACTTAGTTTTTAATTGGATATAGGACCTCCTTTTGGTCTTTATCCTCTAAAAATCTGAGGTTTAAGCCGAGCCAAGCGAATCAAAAGCATCATTTATTCTCAAATGCATGGATAATGGCAAAGTTCACACATGGCTTGCGATCATCAATCTAAACGAGTCCCCACAATCTCCTGAGAAGTTAGATTTCATTTTCTTGCTTTTCATTGTAATTTGTATTTTTCTTAAGAGACATAAAAATCACAACTCTTGTCTTTCATTATTGATAAGAATTGTAAATCGCCTTTAACGGCAAAAATCGCCTTTCATGGCAAAACAAAATGAAATAGTCTCTCACGGCATTCAAAACAAACCATGTCTCTTCTCTTAAATATATATGCAATGAAAAACTAGAAAAAAAGTTGATTTCCTTTTCTACTTGCCAAGGCGGATCTACGGACAACCATTTGTCAATTCCAAGTAGAGTAGAAAATCTGGCATACCCGTACAAAAAAATGTTGATGCCCACTTTGCCTCCGGGTGCAAAAGGGTCAGACCCAACGGACTCCCACGTCCGCCGACCTCGGTAGCACCGAGCGCCAGAAGCCGGATCCATCAATAATTCAGATTAGTATCAAATTAGGTGGAGTACCAATTCATGAGGGTTATTGAGTGTGATAGGGCTGGATTTGATCATGGTGGGTCTCTCTTAGAAGAAATAAAACTGATATTATACACACACTTATACGGAAATCCACCGCCGAGCACATCACTGTATGTATATATAGGGTCGTGCTCTCCTAAGGATGACTACCATGGACATTGTGAAGGCGGTTATGTGGGGCCCGATTAGTCACGGGGACCATGGGATATTGGAAGATCTGGATGTGACCTTCCTATGTGTAAAATTGTAAACCAATCAAATGATCCCAACACCTATGACCCATGACCCATAAGTTTAACGATTTTATATTAAAAAGAAATTGTGACATATAATCCAACGGTCCAATCCTTTTGGATCGGATATAAATAGGGGGTGGGGGTTTTGATGGTCCATCTAGATTAGTACCCAGGTGTGCCACATGGTTGTCCCCATACACATTGTCCTTATTCAAAAGAGCTCAATGAATGATCGAGTAGGACCTCGGACAGACCCAAAACAATCATAGAACAACCAATACAATCACTCAAACTAGCTAGGGGTGTAACAGTTTAGTTAACCGTTTATCTTGAGAAAACCATTAACCGAACCGTGAATTACAATTTTTAATTTTAAAAATCGTAACCATATCCAGGAAAACCATTAAAAACTAAACCGTGGTTAACCGTTAAAATCCCTAATAGAACTGTATGAAAAAAAACCATTAAAAATCGTTAAAAATCATTTTGTCAAGTGTATACTTAAGTGAAGAATTATTTACTTATTTCATTTAGGCCCTTTATTCTTTTTTATTAGTATAAGGGTACGGTTAACCGTGTGCTGGTTAACCAAATTGTATTTTACGGTTCCATTCGGTTAATAATCGTGAGTCGATCTTGAAAACCGTAACCAAACTATGAAGTGCAATTTTTCAATTTTAATAACCGTAATCGTAACCGAACCATGAAACATAGTTATTAACGTGGTTTAGTCTGGTTAGATGATTTTCCGATTTTCTTTTACATCCCTAAAACTAGCATATTACCTCATTTGCTTTTTTATTGTTACAATTTTAGTTTAATATTTTTGGAGTATGAAATATTTGAAAATAAATCTAATTCTTAATGGTTCCAGCGCCCTAGAACACAACATCAAGAGATTTTGATCGGTCCGAATTGGTTCTTCATTAGCACACAGACAAGGGGTGCTATGGCTTTAATTAACACCCCGTACTTGACAATTAATGACACCACGCCTATCATTGATGCAGGTGGTATGAGCTGACATGTAATAATTACATCAACACAACTGGCCCACCAAGCTTTATGACTGGTGAAACTTTCAAAGAATACAAACACGGAAATGAAGTGGAATTTAGAATAAGAAAGAGAACAAGATAGTACTTAAAAAGATTAGTGATTTCTGTTTTCTTCCAAATTAGCTAATAAAAGTAACTGTATAGAGGTTGATACAGTTCAATTTTTTTTTATTTTCGGTTGAAATAAAATCACCCTTATGTAATCAATGGGAGAGTTTCATTACCTACGAGTAGACAATAGATTGTACTTTTGCAGTCGAACTCATGGAGCCCACTGGGTTCATTTCCATTCTCGGGGATTAGTTTGATGGAAAAGTCTATTTACACATACCAATCTTGAAAAAAATTCAGCCTCCTCAAATTATCCTAACCGTTAATTTAATAGATCTTACGGTTAATAGATCTGAAGTTCAATCGAACAGACAATTAAGGTTTGATGAATACAAAATTGCACATAGTGCGAAAAGATGGGCAGATAAGAGCGTGAAGAAACTTCCCTGATCAAAGAGAGGATGGGCTCCAGAGGCAGAGGAACTGTAGATGCAGTCGGCTGGTAAGAGAAAATTATCTTATAATCAATAGGTGTAGGAACATTGGTCATCCATAATGGTCCGGTGGGATAGTGTTGTTTATGGGACAGTTGAGATGTCAATTTCAAGTTCAAACATGAGTGTGTTCGCCGTGTTCATGAATATCTGTCTTGTTTCGATGGTCTATTTTATATGATATGTTTGTAGCATAGATAATGAGAGAACGTTGTCTGTACTTCTGGGACCACAGGTTTCAAAATTCAAAGGTCTCCCTCATTTTATTGCACAAGGAAACTACCAATATTGACCAAAGCTGAAGATGTTGGAATTAAGCCGCCCACACCCCAATAGGAAGAGAGCAACCTCGTTTGAAGAAATGAAGCTCCGAGGTTGAGCCCGGTACTGAAAATTCAACCAGCTTGAAATGATTGCCCAAACTGGATATCTTCAAGTCTTGCATGTGTCCCAAACTAGTTGAGATGCTTAACTAATGAACATCTTTCCGGTTCAAAGATTCTTAAAGTCCAGTATTGTCCAAACAAATCTTTATACAAGGCAAAATTTAAAAGGGGTAATTCTTAATTCTGCAAAGATTTTGTGGAAACAATAAACTTTATTAATGAAAAAGTGGGATGGATTATAGAAAATGGAAAGAGTATATCTATTTGGAATTGTAATTGGATACCATGTGAGGGTGGATTAAGGAAACCTTTGTTAGATGTTTGCAATCCGAATCTTGTTATCAGTAATCTATGGGACCCAATTAGAAAATGGAATGGAATGTCATCAAGGTCATTTTTAACAATGCGCCGATGTAGAATGTAATAAAAAAAATTTATATTCCACAATATTTTAGAGAAGGTAAGAAAATTTGGGCCTATGCAAAGAATGAGGCTTTTACCACCAAATCAGCTTACAACCTCATCACGAAGGATAATGAACAAGATGGCAGGATCGCGATCAATTGGAGAGATTTATGGAAGTAATCTCTTCCATAGAGGGTTCTCATGTGTGGGTAGAAATGCATAAACAATGCAATCCAAGTTCATAAATTCTTTTCCGACAATTCTCTTATTAATAATGCTTTTTGTTCCCATTTGTGGTAAGGAAGAAGAGTTGTCATTTCATGAATTATTTATATGGGAACATGCTAGGGCCACTTGGTTTGGAACTAAATTGGGTTATTTATCTCATAACATATCTTTTAACTCAATTTCTGAATGGTGGAAAAATAATATGGAAACGAACGGCTCTACAAAGCCAAATTTTGATATTCATTCAAAAGTTTGGGTGTTGGTGTTGTAGTGGGCTCTGTGAAATGGTATAAATGATTTCATTTTTAGAGGAAAGGGGATTCATCGTATAAACACTTTAAATTCTACTAAAAGTGTTATCATGAATATCAATTCTTTGTCTGTTAAAATAGGAAAATCTGGAAAAAATACTAGACAATATAATTTAACTTTTAGAATGAAGGATGGATTAGCTGTTATTTTTTCTGATGCTGTTTTTCGTAAAATAGATGGTAAAGATGGCTTCGACTTTGCCATTTGATTTAATGGATTATTTGTGGTTGCAGGCTCGTTGGATGGATTAAAAGTCTCTTCCTCTAAAGAAGCTGAGGTGAGGGCTATTTTAGCAGTCTTAAGTGAAGCTAAGATGTGGGGTTTTCCAAAAGTCCTTTTATCTGATGCTCTTGAAGTTGTTCGGGCAATTAAAGGGAACTTGGACTGGTTTATTGACCCCATTTTGCAAGATATATCCTCTTTGGAGAAATCTTTTGAACTCTTTGAAGTCTCTCATATTCCGAGATAGTTGAATCAGGTTGCATATAGTTGTGTGGAGAAAGTTCATAAGGGGGGTTAGGAATATGGTGTTCTTTGGGTTCTAATTTGGTTGTTTTCCTTTTGTTTGTTCTCTTGGTTGTTTCCGTTGTTGTTCTTATGATAGTTTCTTTTACTAAGAAAAATAGCATGCCAATAGTAGTCAACCACGAGTAAACTACTAAGTGGAGAATAGAAATCCACACTCATTCGGATACATATCTATGTCCCTGACAAGGTTGGTTATAGCTTTGGACACAAATGCACATTTTTCGCTTTCCATTGTTGTATAAGGGTCCATTTGTGAAATATTGATTCCTTTCACACCGCAATCCCTCGTTCATTATATGATTTTATCTCCGCAATTAGAAAGTGCATGTTCCTTAGATTGTTGAGTTTTGTTGCTCCCCCTGTGTGTTTATGTGTCCACTCGATGTGTCTACTTGTGGTATCCATGTGACCTATGATTTTTTCAAAAGGAAATTCATTAATAAGAGAGCCAAGGAATAGCTACAAGAGAAAAAAGGACAAAGACAATCATCCAACAACTTAGCCCTCAGACATAAGGATATGAGAAGCCCACCTAGTCTCTACATCCTTCCTAAAGGAGAAACAAAACTTAGCAAGCTTATGTGCTTGACCATTAAGGGACCTAGGAATGAAATGAAAGTTCGTTTAGCAAAATAAAAAAGTCACAGCTTTAATGTCCAAAATAATGGGGTAAATTGAACAATCCAAAACTCCCTTCAGAGCACGCACCACTTTTTTGGCATCCAACAAAACTCGGTGTTAGATTTATGTTGTTTGCAATTTAATTTCATCACATCATTTAAATTCATATGCTTCTATTCATTTCGGTTCTGAATCCAGAGAGCATGCATTATCAGATATTTGCTCAGTTGGTCACCTGTTGGTCGACCGAAAAAGTTCGATGAACCGACAATATGAACTAGATTTTAAAGTATATGCCCATTGTAATATGACCGTTGGAGACACTTTTCTTATAAAAAGAACCCTTCCTTAGGATTTGTGTCTAAGACTGATGAGACTTTTTGAGACCAATCTTAGGGTTTTCTGAAGATTATTCAAACCCAAGATTGAGGATAACTCAAGGGAGCATGAGGAGAATCTTGAAACAGAAAGTTTGGTTTCTCTAGTTAAACATCTTAGTAAGCTTTGCTCTTCTCAAATCATAAGTTGCATGCTAGTTTAATTTATTGAAAAATCCTTAGTAGCATGTTTACTATGATGCGTTGAATTTATTATATTATCATATCTTTGATTTATTTGTTTTGGTTTCATCACTTAGCCTTAAACCAAGTTATTACTTTATTTTGTAAATCATGCTTGCTTCATCATCTTTGATTTTAATTGATGCATGATCTTACTACTTGGTTGAGTCTTTAGCTAGTTGTTTTCATTCCATGATCTCATAGGAAAACCTTTATGTTTTGAAAATAACTTTGCTCTTACATTACATGTTTTAAGGCTTAAATTTTCATACAACTTGCATTTCTTGATTAATGAAATCTTTACAAGTTGTCTTTTGAAAAGAACATGTGATTTGCAATACAAACTTCAATCTATCTATCTCTGTACTTCAAACTTTGAAATGCTTTAAGCATATATCATTTGAGCTTTCTTTTTAGCCTTGATTGAAGTTTTACACTCAAACACTTTGAACTTTTATATTTGCATTTCATATAGTGTTGTGTGAGTTTGATTTACACCTTCATATCAGTCTAATTATGATGCATTGTATTTAAGTTTTAATTGTATCTCATTAAGTGTTTGTATATACACTTTCTTGAGAAATCAAATTTGTGTAAAGGTTAGGGGTGAACCTGAAAACCCAAGAGGTTATTGCTTAGCCTAGAAAAGTATAGTGTATAGGTTATTGCTAAGCCTAAGAAAAGCATTGTGTAGAGGTTGTTGCTTAGCCTATTGGAAAGTATAAATAGTGAAAATCCAGTGGGGTGTTGGATCACAAACCGGTAGTGGATGTAGGCATTGAGACCGAACCACTATAAATCATTGTGTGATGGTGTATGCTTTGTAGTGATTGTTTCAGTTAACTTCCGCATTTATTTATTTAATTACCACTTGTGACTAATTGAACTAAAGAATGTAAAATTGGGCATTATTGGTCACTAATTTGTAGCTCACCCTATTCACCCCTCTCTAGGGTTAAGGATCTAGGACTTTCACTCGGATCCTCACAAATCCGAACTTCATTACTTTTTTCCAAAGCGGCTAAGACTGGCCTCACTTCGGCCTCTTTTGAAAATTAGGTGACTTTAGGTCCTTAAATAGTGTGAGACCTCGATCCGCTTGGGTAATCCCTTAAGGCAAAACCAAGTCAAGTGATTTTGTGAGCCAAGAAAGGGTAATCTGCAGTGGTAAGGGTGGAGTGCTTCGATCAGCACCGTAAGACTTTGTCTAAATCCTACATCGAAAATATCCAAATCCTGACCCTATGCTTATAACTTAAACCCCGTCTTAACTCAGCATGATGTGTTTTAAAGTCGTGTAACCCTAGAAACAATAAGAACTCCGGGATTAAGCGTACGCGAACGGGAACAATAACGAGGTAGGTGACCACTCAAGAAGTCCTCGTGCATGCACGTGGGCCGAAACGAACAATATCATGCTGAATTAGGCGGAACTGTATTAGATAGCACCTGCATCCACCATAACCCCATTTAGAATTATAACAAATCCAAAGAAAGCAAAACCCCCTTTAACCTTAAAAGTTGTACATCGGAATAACCAATTATTATAGAGGGATCTAGGGATTCTTATCTATGAATCATGAAATCATTCCTAGCTTTCCAAATAGTCCACCACATGGAAAGTACTATCCCCATTTGTGAGTGATCATCCCAAAGGGGAATGGCTGAAAGTTCATGCTCACAATTATTCTTCCACCATTCTTTTAAATCAACATGCCTAATCGAATTAGACATAAGGCCACACATAGACCCAAACCAACTCGCCCCAACATAATCACAACTCTAAGAGTATGGCCAATCGAGTCCTCCTCTTTTTAACAAATAGGACATAAATCACTCATAGAATTAGATCACATTTGGCAACAAAATCTTTAGGAAAAAGATTTTCGGTTTTCCTAAAGTTGTAGTAAATCCATGTTTGGCAGTTGTAAATTCTTGAAGATTTGGACAAATGAAAATCTTCATTTGATAGGATTTTCAAATCTGACCATGCCCCATAAGATTTGAAAATCCTCACTTAAGTGGATTTGCATACCGAACCCTATTTGTTTTTAGCTATATTCATCGATATACACCAATATCAATGTGAAATCCTCAACTATACAAATCCCCATCGAGGAATCCTTGCTCTAGTGGTAGTGAAGAATCATAAGATCTATAGATTCCTCGCCTGTTACCAAACATGCCCTGAACTTTAGATTTAATAGTAGTCCTTATCGGGATAGCATTCTGAAGACATTTCCATCCGAACAAAAGAACCCTTTGAGGAAGAGGGAGTTTCCAGAAGGCCTTCTAGTCGACAGGTGAATTGAAATTCATTTCATAACTACCACAAATAACTCTATAAGTAGATTTGGTAGTCAAGCTGACCATTTTCTGAAAAAGGCTAAATTTTTCTATCCTTACCAAGAAATTTAGGGATATATATCTTACCAATATCCTCAACATCCTCCGAGTTATGAAAGAGTTCTTTAAGAACATTAGGCCCCATTTTTCGTCGTTTCATGGGAGCATTTATGCTTTCCCGCGGATTAGAAAATGAGAAATAGTGTTTGGCTAACCAAGAAGCCTCTTCCCTCAAAATTTTCTCACGGAAATCTGCTCTCTTAGTACAAGAAAATCGGAACGATTGATGTTCATTTTTTTCATTTGGAATGACAACCTTCTAACATCTTAGCAAGAAGAAACTGAATATCTAATAAACCCTTCTTTCTTTATTGGCATTGTACCCCAACTTGCTCAAGGTTCTCATGGTCGCCTCCCCTGCTCTCTCGTCGCCTCAATTGAGGTCATCTTCCCCAACCAGCCAGATACAAACCACCCCCCCCCCCCCCCCCAAAGTAATTGCACAATCAACTCAACTGAAAAAAGAGCATCAAAACGTAACCTAATCGCATAAGAAGTCCTAAATGCAGCAGAGAAATCGGAAAAAAAAAAAAAAAAAAAGCAAGGAACAAGGATAAAGAGCTTAACAGAATCTCCACAAATAGCTATTGGGTAGAGAGACGGAGAGAGCTTTTGTCCGGGCTGGATGAAGAGACGTATCTGTTAGGTTTTTGTTTATTGGCTAATTCACGGGTTGGACAAAACTCTGGGTCTTTTGAGTTGTAACTTTTCTTTTTAGAAAAGGAGTCCGAAGATAGAAAATTGGAAGGACTCTAAGAAGAAAATCTAAAAGAATTAAAAGAAGAAAACTGGAAGAAAAAGTGCTAAAACTCCGGATCAACCAAACTGGGACCCGCTCGAGTGACCACATAATTCCCTTGAGCGGACATGAGACAGAATCGCGAGATGCTTGATAGAAGTTTTATTTGCGCTGAGACAGAACCCCATCCGCTTGAGCGGACATGGCGGCGGAGTCCAAGTTAAATTAGAAACTTATTTCTAACTATGCTTAAACTGCTTGTTTTAATCCTAATCAAGTTAAGTAACCTTAACCGCGTCCTAAGGGCTATTTAAAGAACTCAAAAAATATTCTAAAGAGACACCTCACCTCTCAAATTTTTGATTTAGAGATTTGATTGAGAGAACTCTTCTCTAGAAATTTATTAAGAAGTTGTGCTGCCAAGTTCTCTAGAGCCAGTCTCTTCTGCATCATTTGTAGAAGATCATCTTCTTGCGTAGAAGATTTGAGGAGTCAAGCATGGAACTGAGTCTGTTGCAATCAGGGGTGTGAAGTTGTTGAAACGTGAAGCGACACAAGGTAACTTCAGTCCTTAAGTAGGGGATATTTGGGGAGGAAATCTGAGTTTTTTGTAATTGTGGAATTCATAGTGCTTAATTATTGATCCAGTTCGGATCTGTGATTTTTCACCTAGTTAGGGTTTTTCATGCTAAATCTGGTGTCCTTGTGGTGTGTGCATTGTGATTTTATTTCTGTTGCATCCTTGTTTATTTTTGCACACTACTGGATTGATTTATTGAGTAGATTGTCGCAACCCCGGACCGGGTCAAGGGGACCTAATCCAGGACTAGGACTAATTTTCAATGATGAGTGGTTAATGCCATAGGACATATAATAAATTTGTTAATACATCCACGGGCTAATAAAAGATGAGATATTACCTGTGCACGTGATTTCCCACATGTGTCCGCGGTGAGGATATCACAACAACATAAATATTTCTTTTAAATGCAGAAGCGTGTAACAAAACTAATTCACACATTCATATCCAAAATAGCATGACTATAACATATTTATAACAAGTATCAGAATGAACAATAATCATTAGTGTTTTCCCAAAAGTGATGTTAAAGTTTATACAAAAGATTAGTTAATTACATTTCTCAAAAATAGAGGCCAATAAAGGCCATTGCAACTAAACAGTTTCCCCAAAAGAATAGGTTATCCACAGACCCCAAAATGAATTGTATCTCGAGCTAACTGAATGTCTATACGACATCATCGGCATGCCATTCAACTAAGCGCTGCGGTTCTCCGACCACCTCCTCGTGCTCCTCCTCAGGATAACCAACGACTGGACTTGAGTACCAAAGTAGTGGGTCAAATACAACGGTTTGGCAGGTGGGTGAAAAGATATGACAATTCAATAATAAATACATTTACCTTGGAAAACATTAAGAACTTGTTTAAACAATAACTTTCATAAAAGAAATGAATCATTTATTCAAAAATATATGTGTAAGGTAAAACATGTAAAGGTAACCAAGGAAACGGGAAACAAGCAAGATGACAACCACACGAAGCTAAGTCCTCTATCACCGAAGTGACATGAGCATATCAAGGCGTTGATCTCAGTCACCGAAGTGAGAAGGTATAACGAAATTTACATATACATATATAATAATTAGGGACATGACCACAGTAGTGAGCCAGGCATCGGGAACCACAGTAGCGAGCCGGGGTATCGGGACAAGATCATGGTACTAACCGGGTAACGGGATCCAAACTGCAATTGATGGAATAAGAGGAGGATCTCCAAGTCGGTGGATCAAACTGGCAAGGTTGTCCAAGCTTAGTGGTGCCGACTCATAGGTCAAATAACGAAAATCAAGACATGTATAAATACATCAAGTGCAAGTAAATAACCGGGTGAGACAAGGATGCTCGGGGCTAGCAACTATAACAAGTATAATATCAATGCTTTCGGGGATAACAAGTCATGTAGTATAAAACTCGGGAACAAGAGGGTACACTTTAACTTTTTAAATTGCAGGCAAAATATTGGAGTTCAAGATTTGTCCAAGGTGAATGGGGGTCCCGTATGTTGATTTTAATAATAACTTAGTACTCCTTGAGTTTGGAGACATTCCAGGCTCCTTATACACCTTATGAATTTTTAAAACTTCAAATGAGTCTTCGTGATGTGGCTTCTTTCTCAAACGGGTTTCAAACAATGTTTATAAGTTTTTTCCATCACAATAGGGCTACTAACAAACCTCTCTCAATCATTTAAACATTTCATTTTCGCTCTTAAAATAGCCCCAGATGAACAGTACCCATCGCTCGAGCGGACCAGAGGTTCGCTCGAGCAAAGTGGTCTCTGGATTGGCTTTCTGGAAGGGTTCGCTCGAGCAACCTGAGGTTCGCTTGAGCGAACTCTTCCAGTTCAGGTTGGCTCGAGCAAATCAACCATGCGCTCGAGCTAACCACTCTCTGGAATGAGTTCTGGGAGGGTTCGCTCGAGCGAAGTAAGGTTTGCTTGATCGAACTGTCTACTGGAATGGTTTGAACCCTTTTCTGGACAGTTCGCTCGAGCGACCTGTCAAGTTCGCTCGAGCAAACTATCCAGAACTGATTTTGGGACAGCTTTGGTCCTTCCATTTTCCTCTTCTTATAACTTCTTTGAGCTTCATTTCTACACCATAATGGGAGGCTCCAAAACCCTTTTAAAACATCATCCAAACCACATCAATACTTCCACAATCATAAAATCAAATACATTCTTCTCAATCACATTCAACCATAGAAGAGGAGAGAAAATCCACAATCATAAGGATTCGTTTGCTACAATCAAGAAATAAATGAGGGCTATAAGGTAACTATTTCAAAACAATGCAAGTCAATAAAAGCATAAAAGAGGTAGTGAAATCATATACATCTCATGAAAATCATTCAAAGCTCAAAATATTTAGCCATCCACTTGCCTTAGGTCCAATCTAAGCCAAAACAAGCTCTAAACACTTCTCCAAGCCAAGATCACTAGCTACAAACAAAACCCAAAAAAAAAAAACAAAAAAACCCTAAAAGGGTCAAAACCAAGGATAAAAAGAGAAAGCTTCCAATAGGGAAGATGAAGCTTCTCTAAAGCTAGAAGAACACATGTACAAAAGAAAGAGATGAATATCTTACTTGTAAGTTCTTCAAAACTCTAGGTTGGCTCAAAAGAGGGTCTTGAAATGGGTATCTTCTTCCACAATTAGCATCAATGAATAGCTCTCAAGGAGAGGAAGAGGTATTTCTCAAGAGATGCAAGATTGGTAGTGGTTTGGGAGATGAAAGAGTGAGGAGGAGAAGAGAAAGGGGAAAACCCTAGATTGGGTTGGGTTTGTCTTGGAAAAAGGAGGAAGGAAGAGAAGGGTTCTCTTTATATAGAAGTGGGGAGTGGGTTCCACTACTAGAGTTCTTGGGAGGCTGAAATCACGACTTTTGGGATCTCGGATGAGTTCGACGAAGAAGGGAAAAAAGATCGTTGAAATATCTAATTTTGAAAAGGTATATGTTTCGCGGGTTTCGAGGATATCAAATTTCGGATCCAAATTTGGTGTAAAATGACTATTTTGCCCTCAAAGTTAGGAAAGTCAGGTTTCGGGGTCTCAAACGGGAACGGGATCAACATGAAAGTTGTAGAGATTAACGAGATAAGTAAAACGAGGTTAAAATACAAGTCATTGGAATCTCGGATAATACTCCAAGTATACGCAAAGTCATAAAAAGGAACCCCCAAAAGGCCCCACTAAGTACCAAGGCACTCCAAAAATCCCCAAAACTATAACAAAAGCTATTCTAATCCCAACTAAACCAAAATCCACTAATCAAGCTTAGAACTAACACACAACTTAAACTGTACTAATTGAGGTCACTTCGGTCGGGGTCTTACATAGACCAATCTAGGGATCTCATACCCTAAACCTTCAGTATCCCTATGTAGAATCCTTTTAGTTTGTATCTATAAGATGGATGTATTGATATTGAATAGAATACAGTTCAAAAACATGCCAAACATGTTCCGCTAATCCTATTTCTTAGAACAAGTTCTAAAACAACACTGCCAAACAAAATTCAACTCAATCCATTATCATAATTGGAACATTCTCAGCATAACTTATTCTTAGAATAGGCACATTTTCAGAATAGGAATGATGCCAAATGGGCCCTTAGCGTCCCATTTACTTTCTCCATTCCATAAGCCTTTAACTTTAATATCAGAGTTGATTCTAGAGGAAACAAGCTTTCTCAAACCATTTCTACAAGGGATCCAATTACAGCTCCACACACAAATATTCTCTCCATCGCCAATTATCCATCTAACCTTATCATTAATGAACTCAACCACCACCACGAACCCCTTCCAAAACTAGGAGTGTATTTAGCCTCAAGAATTTTTGGAACATAATAGGGGTTTCATTACTTAAGCGCCTCCAGTAAGTTTTGGCTAAAAGGACAAGATTATTATTTTGATATCTCTCACCCCTAAACCCCGTTCGGGAATCGGCTTACATAATTCAGCCCACTTGATAGTATGAGATTTCCTTCTTCCTTCACTCTCACCCCCAACAGAAGACCCTAAACATTTTATCAATGGAGTACCTGTGGTTTTAGTTAGGAGGCGTGGAACAAACATATTAAACACAGGAATGGCAGATGCCATTGACTTGATTAGGGTATTGCTACAAACTTGAGATAGCAAGGAGATTTACCATAAGCGTATTTTATTTTTAGTTTTATTTGTGAGAGATTCAAAGCTCAAATGCCTATTTCTTTTAATGGACAAGGGATTACCAAGGTACCTTTTTTTTTTCTTTTTATCATTTCTCTCTCATTCTCATTCCAAGTCGGTCATGATTTGTGCTTCTAAACCATCTTATTGAAACTGTCTGTACTTAATTTGTTGTTTCCTTGAGTCTCTATGCTTTAATTGTATAGATTGATTTACTTCCTAAGCGAGTAAGTTCACCCTCTTTCCCCTCCAGTTTGTACAGGTTAAGGGTTGTAACTTGTAATTGGGATCATGATGGGAGTGTCGCATGACTCAAGTGAAATTAGGAACTGTGTTAGAAGCTTTTGGGTTGAATCTATTATTCTATTGGTTACTTTATTAATTAGATTTGGATTCAGAAGTTGTGTTTAAGATTTAGTTTGTATAGTTTAGTAATAGTTGTTTCAGTTATATAATTAAAAATTGAAAAGTTAGATATGCTTCAATCATCATGTCAAAGTACGTATATGAGCGGGTTTTAATTATTTTCTTTCTTCATAATTTTTAGTAAAAATACTGTTAGTAATTCTAATCCAGATTTGACTTCCTCAAAATATAAAGGTTTTTTTTACTGCATGTAGGGGGGTGAGCAAAATTCAAATGCTTATGTAATTCCGCTTCCAATTCGTGGGGAGATGATTATGGCAGGGGTAAACCGATCAAATTAAGGTAATTTTAAGTGAGCCTATTTAGATGGGTCGCATATGAAGTATGAACTCAGCTTTTTAGGAGAAAAAACTGTAAATCATAGTCCGAAAAGGTCGACCAGGTTTATTTGAGTCAACTTTGATAAATTAGAAAGTGCTCATGCTCAGTCAATAAGTTTGGCTGTACATGACTTGATCAACGTCTTTCATAATTTAAAAGAAATTATTAAACTATTGTTACGTTCATAGGTATATATGAAAAGATTTGTTAGGTGGTTGATGTGGTGGGTAAAAATGTTTTAGCTTCCCATGTGTCATGTATTTGGAGTTTTACCATTGGTCTTGCAAAGTGGGGTCAGGGTTCCACATCATAAAAAAAAAAAAAAAAAAAATCTAACTCAAGAAGAAAATACGAAAACAATATAAGGTGGGGACCCTCACATCCATATCCAATGCTAACAACTTAAATACGATGGCCCCCACCGTATATCTCATAGTAAGGTGAGAGGTGCTCTCAAAGGAGAATCTCCCTATATATATATAACGCGAGAAACACATCTCTGTGGGCATTGTTACAAATTTTGTGCTCAAAGAAAATGTTAGAGAGAATTTCAAATTTGGAGCCATTCCAAGGGAACACATTACATAAAATAGATTAATTTCAAATAATTATAAATAATAAAGATACAAAATAAATTCATAATACTGTTTACAAATAATCTTATAGGTTTTTCTCTCATTTTTTTTCCAAGTCTCTCAAAATCTTCATTTCTGTTGATGATATGATTACATCATAAAAAACTACCATTTTATGTACATAACATGATATTATTGCAAAGCTTTCTATGGTCCCCATACTTGTAAAACTGCTCTTTGGGCATCCCAATGGTGATGAGGCACCATACAATAATGATTCAATCACTAGTGGTAGCACTGATGGTTAGAGTGTAGGGTAGAGCGGCCGAGTGGTGTATGAGTCTCACTAGAGCAGATTAAAAGAAAAGGAAGTAAAATTAATCATGTCCAGATGAAAAATATATGCTTAAGCGAAGGATTAAGACTCATTCCGATTGGTCTAAACTTTTGCCTAGTTACAAAATATAAGGCGAACATGTTCTCAACGGTTTAGATTTAATTAGGTTGGCCTTTCATCATTTCCGGCTTTTGATTTTAAATGCCCATTCCAATAGCTTTTTCCGAAACCGTGGGCTCGGCATTGTTAAAGGCTCTTCAAAACCATTGGCTGGAAAGTCAAGACTTTTATCAGCTTTGCAGCACCTACTGCAATCGATCCGGACCATCGTCGCATTTACAATTCTTTTTAATTGAGGACTAGGTAGCCGCTGACCTGGTTTTGTAAAGTTGGGCAAAAATTTTTCAGGATGCACATGGAAATCCCTCGACGTGTGGGATTCACCTGGATCATTTTTTGGTCATTATATCAGCATGTGAATTACCATTACTTAAATTTGATGCTTATTTGAATTTCGTAAGCCATTATTTGATCTTATAAATTTTGCACTTGATCTGAGACCTATCAAAAGAGATTAATCACACACAAGAGAATACAGAGAGTTACATGGTTCGGCTTTTGACCTACGTTCACAGAAAAGACAGTAAAATTCAATATGCAATTAGAAGAGGTGTCCATTATAGAGATTCTTAGCCTCTATTTATAATATCAGTCCCAAAATCCTATTACACCCAAACACTACTTCTAATCACAGTAAACCTACAACAATAGACATACTTCTAATTACAGTAGAACATGCACAAAGCATGAGCCCGATTTACCAGATTTATTACTTTTATTGAGCCATACTTATCTATTGTAAAAGATTTGGATTTGATGCCCTCAAAAACTCTGTTGTTCTCCTTTTTTTTTTTTTTTTGCCTTAATGATAGGACATGGGATGACGTTTAAACACCCTAGCTACAATATTATTCCACTCTGGTGACAATCTAGTGGCTCCTCAAAATGACTATGATTTCAAGTATAGAAAGCCATATGCTTGTTGGTGGTATAGAAAGCCATATGCTTGTTGGTGGGATGAAAAAAATTGTGCTAAGAAGCATTCCTACCAAACCCATGATGTAGGCTTCGCTTGATGATTGCCAATCCAAGGATTCGAGGGCTTGAACTTTGAAGGGATTGAAAAGGCTCATTATGGATATGATGTGATTCAAATATTTGCTACGATCTGATGATTATCGTTACCATTATTGTGCATTATGGGTGGGTCAATTATTTTTCTATTTATATTGAAACGATCAAAATAACTCAAAGCTCCATACCTTTTTTCTTTATTTTTTGGGTAGAAAGAGACATGTTTGTTGATACCGAGAAAAGGAGGTAGATTTGTCCCAGAAAGTATAGCATGTGGAAGTTTTTGTTTTTTTGGTAAGAACCAAGGAAGTTAATTGTGCCAGTCACACGACAGACTTATACAACTATATATGAATAATAGTAAAACAAAGAAAAATATCTTTTATTAATCATGACTAGTACAAATAATATTAACAAAAGGAAAATCAGACAGGCAAGGAGACTCATACAACCATATATGAATAATAGTAAAACAAAGAAAATATATTTATTAATCATGACTTGTACAAATAATATTAACTAAAGGAAAATATATTACTCATCCTATATGCCTGTATCTCCTGTTTGGGCTCGGTTGGGCTGAGTTTTAAGCTTTCTATCAATTGACCCAAGCCTGAGCTAGATGTTCTATGGGCACAATTTTTAGATCCAAGCCCAACTCAAATAAAAATATATTAGGCCCAAAGCAGGCTGGCCGGGCTGGTCCATCACATGAGAACCTATAATTTATCTTCTCAAAGGTGCAAACGTAAATATTATTTCATAGTGAATTTACCAAAAGAAGAGGGAGAAGTAATATCATGCTCATGGTCAAGTGGTGATGGCACCTCGGTAGCAAACGTATGCATCCAATGATCAATTCCAAGATCTTCACATTGATATTATCACTCCTTGCGGATAGGGCAATCAATCTAAAAAGAAAGAAAAACTTTTGATTTATTCTTCGTGCTCAAAATTTAGTATTGCAAACCATTAAAAACGTAAGGGTCCCACCATTCACAACCCACACTTAAGAAACAAGCAGGGTTAAACTGTAAGGACTCCAGCCTCTATGCATGTGGAAAGATTAAGAAAATGAAAGTTGAGAGATTCGGCAGATCGTAATTCAACCTACCTTGTGGAGCCTGCCTCAGCCTACTCCTAATATAAATGGTTAATAGTAAGGAATATAAAGAATGTTGTTACATATTCCATTTGATTATTGCTTCAATTACTAAACCAAAGCATAAAAAAATGAGTGGTTGGGCTGAATTCTTTTGATTAGTCTCCGCATGAAATGCATAGGATTAAAAAAATGAAAGCAACTTGGGAGAGTAAGTTTTGGGCAGTCAAATTTGGAATATGATAATAAAACGAGTCAAGTATGTAACGCCAGTCACCATAAATGCAAGTGACATGAAGTGGGCAGAGTTGCCAAACATGCCAGGTGAAGTAGTCCGACAAGTTCCGTAGAATAAAAAATTGAGATGGATTCTAGATAGACTGATAATCTGACTTGTGAATGTCAACATGTTACGGCCACGGACTGACGCCCAGATAATTAAGTCCTTAATTCGGAGAACGCGGCGCGACGGGCCAGAAAATTCCGCCCACACACGCTAATTATTCTCCCACAGGATTCTGCAGTGAAGATCCCAAACGATCCATCACGACCAATGAATCAATTTCACATCAATGATAATATGCGGAAGCATATAGCAAAATAAGAATCACATATAACATAAGATAAGTGCACAAGTTCGATATCAAAAGAGAAATATATACATAGCATAACCAAAGGTTAATTAAAGTTGTGATGATAAAAGTAATTTAAGTTATACATCCCAAACAAAGCCAACAGATGCCATAAACAAAGTTCCCAAATAAAGTCATTCTCCAAAAGATATTATCGAAGCTCCAGACCAAACATGACATCTATAGGACATCATTTGGTTGCCACTCGGGCTCCTCCCGGGGCCCTACTGCTTCCTGCGCGCACTCCGCCTCAAGGGCTGCGGGTCCAACATCTGACACCAAACAAAAGAGTATCAGACACGACGGTCTGGTAGGTGAATAAAACAGATATGATATACAAGTTTTATGGATATCATGTTTAAAATCATAAAGATGCTGTTAAAACAAATCATATATAAGGAATAAATCAAATGAATTATTTTTGTGCAAATAAACGAATTTCATAATTTAAATATTTTGAACTAACTGATAAAAAATCAAAATATTGGCAAACCACATTTAGCTAAATTCTCCTATTAACGTGGTAATAAGAGCACACAGACAGAAACCGTCGCCATATAAAATGGCCGGAACAAATAACCGTTGTCAAATGAGATGGCCGGAACAGACAGACATAAACCGTTGCTACTACCTGTGTGACCGGAAAACAGAACCGTTGCCATGGTCGGAGCAGACAGAGTCCAAACTGCAGTTGGCAAATAATTTTAAGATCCCAAGCCGGGTGATTAGCCCAACTACGTGACCTAAGCTTAGTGGTGCCATCCAAAACCAAAACCTGAGTCGATACAATCAAATCATAGTAATACATTTCTAAAATCGATAAAAGGAACTACTCCGGACAAATACATACTGACAAATTCTAACGAATCGGATGAGTAGCCTTACCGATGATTTTAAACGTAGTGAACCAATCAATTCTATTACAAAACGATTTATGAGAAAACATATAATTTGTCTAACTTGGAATGAGATGATTAAGATGATTGATAATGTTTGATGGGCTTACCGGGGGCCGTCTCAATACACACTTTGTGTCTCTATGTGGATTTATGAGTGAGGGAGTTGGTGTCACTGAAGATTTCCGACATTCGAGGCATAAAGGGTATATTAAGACTAATGGAAAATCCCCGGGTAATTTAATTACTAAACTTTCTCCATGGGTTTTATTCAAACAAAGTGATTCGGGCTCAAATTCTTAATTCCCGATTATTAATAAGTCATTAGGAAACTTTTATACTCGAACCGGGTCTTAAATTACTCAACAGGCCCAAAAAAAATGCACTTAAAAGACACCTGGGCCAAAAACCCAGGCCCTGGACAGAACCCAGGCTCACTAGAGCGAGATTGGTGAGCCTTCCCAGAGCCTGGGCTAGCTATCTCGCTATAGCGAGGGTGGGCTCTGGAAAGGTACGCAAAAATGCAGTCCGGCCTTGTTTCCTTCATTTCCTGCACTTTCCAACTCTCCCACAACCTTCTGAACATTCCTATCATCCAACAACATTATCTCAATCACAAAAGAAACAAATCTCATTCCCAGATCATTTACAACAAAAATTAAAATTCATCCAGCATGAATGAATTTACAGGATTTCTAACAAATCAAGTTTGCATTCTTATGAGCTATCAAAACCTTGATTATCTCAGCTATAAATGTCATAACATCCTGCATAAACATTTCTCAATATATTGCATAAAAACTTTATGAGATGAGCAACATATAAAACAAGAAACAAATTGAATGAATTAAAATCTTCTCCCATATCAATTCAGAGGGAAAAGCACCAATTTCAAAACACATGCATTCATAACTGAGTTATTCACTTGCCTCAACTGAAATGGATCTCAAAATGGTTCAAACAACTCCTACTCAGCTTAGCTGCAGACCTACACCAAAACTCCATGGAAAACCACTAAAATTTCACCAATTTCGAAATTAAAAAGAGGTTCCCAAAGAACTCCTTTGCATGCATGAAGAAAGGGGTCTAATGGTCCCTTAAAACCAGAATTTCAAGAAAGAAACCAATGCTAACCTTCTTACAACTCTAAACAAGGAGAAGGGCTTGGAGAAGAGGTGGGTTCCAGCTGAAATCCTCCTCAAACACTATCAATAAGAAGCTTGGAAGGTGGGGAAGAGATTGGTGGGATTTGTTTCTCAATGTAGGTGGGTTTGTTGTACATGCAAGAGGAGAGAAGATGGGAGAAAAGAGAGAAGGCTCTCTCCCTCTTTGGTTTAGTTGGAGGAATGAAGAAGAGGGAGATACAACATGGGTTTGGGTTTTTAAGTTGAGGGAGTGGGCCCCAATGGCCCTGAAAACTTCACATGGCTGGATCTATCATTTGTCGGTCCCGAATGAAATTGAAGAAGCAGAGAAAAATGATCGTTGAAAAATCTAATTTTCAAAAAGTATATTTTCCTTCTGGTTTTCAAATTTCGAAATTTATACACAGATTTAGTGTAAAAAGATGAATTAGCCCCTTTTTCTCGAAAAACACTATTTCTGGAGTTCGAATGCAAACGGAATAAACATGAAAGTTGCTGGAATCAAAATAACAAATCCAAAAATGTCGAAATCCATATTTTTCAAAAATCAAATAAATCCAATAAATCAAATCCCCACTCTAACACGCGTCACACGGGCCACCCTGGGCCTGGTCAAACCAAACACAACGCGCTCAAAATTCCCAAAGCTATTCAAAATTCTAATCTAACTAAAAACTCAAGCCAATCGTCCTCTAATCCCGCTTAGTGACTAATCACAGTTAAAATAATAATAAATTATACTAAACCTGGGTCGGGGTATGACACAACAGATCCTCTTTTCTGTTTTAATTGAGATTCTCCGGATGGGCCCTGTAAAATTCAAACAAAGAAGTCTCGATTAGTGGGACCGATCGAGTTCCCTCCGATGTTTAAGTCAGCAACCGAGATTGGAAATTCATGTAATGTTTAGTTTTTTGTATGATTTTGGCGTACCTCCTCATCAAATCCTCTCCCTCCTCTTATGCAATTTCCCCCTGGATTTCATATGCCCGTTAGCACACGTTTCCAACTTCCACATCATGGTGATTGGATTTCAAACGTGGCTCATGATCATGGGATGTTTCCCCCTCAATCTTGGTCTCCTTTTTCTCTCTTCTGCCAGTTGTCCTTGGCACCTTTCCCACTAAGGTATGTGAGAGGATCATGGCCCATGCTCATGGGATGTTTCTTTCCCCTATAATTGCCCCCCAAGCCTCCTTTCTTCTTTTTCATTTTCCGAGAAGAAAGGGGGACTTGAGATTTTTTTGGGACACGCGGTGCTTTCGAGGCTGCTCGACGCTTTGCGGAGTCTAACGCTACTAATTCTTCCAAAGCTGCGAAGGTTGCAGAGTCTAAGGCGGTCATTGCTTTGAGTCGCCTAACCGCAAGTGAGATGGAGCTCCAGGCTCTCCGTTCCAAGCTAGCCGTGATGGAGGTGGAGATGCGGGATGTTATGTAGAAGTCGAAGGATGCAGTGTTTGAAGAGGTTGAAGCGATCTATCTTGAGCAGGTCGAGCAGATTAAAGCCCTCGTGTTCAAATGAGGTTATGACGTGGGTCTCGGTGATGCTGGCATACTTGAGGATTGCCCCCTCTGGGCTAAACACGCAACTCAGTCCAAGGATGCTTCTCCCCAACCACTACCTACTGAGGTTCCTGTATCGGCCCCGGTAAGGGAGGCCAGTTCACCCGTGGCTACGTATGGAGGCACTTCCCCAGCTGCCAACCTTGCTCCACATGCCTCTGATGTTCCCAGTGATATTTGAAGACTTATTTCTATTGCCACTGTCGGTTCTATCCGAACTCTCTTTTTAGTCTAATGCTCGCATCGTCCTGCCTAGCCATTAGTAAAAAAGGAGATCAGTGCAGCATACCTAGTTTGGGATCTTCCCAGTTAGGATGTTTCTCCTTTAGCACGAAATAGTTCGTTTATTGTTATCCCTTATTTTTAGGCCTTGTCCTTATCTTGGCGTGGTTGTCCTGATAGGGTGTGCCCCTACTGCAGGTCCCCAACCATTTACAAGTTTTATGGGAATTTCATCCTTGGCACAAGAATATAAATGAGACAACTTCCGTAAATGGAATGCAAGAGTGGCAATTTCTTTGGTACAAAGATATAGAATTTCTTTAAATTCGCTATGTTCTAAGACCTTGGCAACGCTTTTTGTTCGAGCGTCTCCAGGTGGTAACTCCTGATCCTCCGATAGAGGTAACTTTGTATGGTCCTTCCCAAATCAAACCTAGCTTGCCGTGACTGGGGTCTTTGGTGTTCGGGAGTACCTTTCTCAAGACTTGGTCTCCGACCTCGGATGTCCTTGTCGTATATTTTTCCTCCAAGCTCCAAGCTAGTTGCTGCTGGTTGGCGGCCAACTTGATCAATGCTCGCTCTCTCTTTATCTTTCTCATGACTATATGCCTCCATCCTTGTGGTTGGCAACCCAATCTCTAAGGAAAATACCGCTTCCATTCCGTATGCTAGAGAGAAGGGGGTTTCTGTTGTTGACCTCCGCGGGGCGGTTCTGTAGGCCCATACGACGCTAGGAAGCTCATTCACCCATCCTCATTTCGCCTGGTCCAACCTTTTCTTTATGCTGTCCAGCAAGGTCTTGTTGGAGCTTTCTGCTTGGCTATTACTTTGTAGGTAAACAGGGGTTGGAAAGTGATGAATAATGCCATATTGTTCGCATAGATGCAAGAATACCTTACCCTCGAATTGTTTCCCATTGTCGGTCATCAATGCCCGGGGTATTCCAAATCTGTCGACCTCGGCATGGGCCTGACGATGTCAATCCACCACTTGTCAAATGGCCACAGACTCTCTATTAAGTTTAACTGCTCGACAGGTTGATAGATGTCTTTGCCGAAGCGTCGACATCTTTCACACCTCTATACGAACTGCAAGGCATCCTTCTGCATGTATGGCCACCAATAGCCCTGCAACATAGCTCAGCGAGCCAAGTTTCGTCCTCCGATGTGCCCCCCACAACACACCTCATTGATTTCTTATAACAAGTTTTCAAAAACAGCCGGGTTGACGCATTGTAAGTACAGTCCCAAGTAAGACCATCGATAAAGCTTGTCCGTTGGTGATAGCCAAAATCTGGCTGCCTTTCTTTTGACTTTCCAACTCTCCTCGGAGTCTTCTAGGAGCGATCCGTCCTGCAGGTACTCTATTATCATTGTCATCCAGCTTGGAGTCTCTTCAACCTGGTCAGCACACTTGACGTGTCGACCTCCGGTGCTCGGCTCTAATTGGTTGCCTTTCTTCTGACCTTCCAACTCTCATTGGAGTCTTCTCGGAGCAATCTGCCCTTCAAGCACTCTATTATCGGTGTCATCCAGCTTGAAGTCTCTTCAACCTGGTTAGCGCACATGACGTGCCGACTTCTGGTGCTCGGCTCTTATTGGTAGTCGACGATGACCTCTCTCTTTAGCTCGGATTTGATGGCTGTAGCTAATCTGGCCAAGCTATCAGCATGTGAATTTTCCTCCCGACCAATCTACTCTAACTTAACATCTCCAACATCTTGGATCAAGCGCTTTGCTTCTGCGACATATCAGCCATCTGATCATCTCGAGCCGTATATTCCCCGATTAGTTGATTAGCAACTAACTGTGAGTCGCAGTGGACTGTCAGTTGCCTGATCCTGAGCTCTCTAGCCATCTTGAGTCCGGGCAGTAATGCTTCATACTCTGCTTCACTGCTCGACGTGTCAAATCCCATCGTGACAGCCCATTCGATTACCGCCCCCTCTGGCATTATGAGCACCACACCGCCGCCTGATCCTCGTGAATTGGACGCTCCATCCACATATAGTTGCCACTGCTAGTCGGTCCTTGCTCTGTCCACTTGCCAACCTGACTCATTTTGCTCGGGCGTCTCCTTGTAAGTGAACTTGGCTATGAAGTCGGCCACCACCTGACCCTTTATCGCGGTTCTGGGAACTATTTTGACGTCATGTTCGCTGAGCTCTATTGCCCATTTCACTAGTCTCCCGAAAAGGTCAGCCTTTTGAAGAATCGTCTGAAGTGGATGTTCAGTCAGGACTTTGATTGTATGGGCTTGAAAGTAGTGCCTTAGCTTTCGAGCTGTACACACCAAGGCCAGGGAAAGCTTCTCAAGCGGTAGGTATCTCATTTCGGCATCTAGCAGGGTTTTGTTGACGAAGAAGATCGACTGACGCTACTTCCCTTGCTCCCTCATCAGGGCTGCACTGACTGCGTGCTAAGACACTGCTAAGTACAGCACTAGCTCTTCCCCAGGACTTGGAATGGAAAGGACAGGAGGGAAGCTCAAATATTGCTTGAGCTGCGCAAGTGCTTCATCGCACTTTTCGTCCCACACCTTCTCTGCCCTTTTCTTTAGGGAGAGAAACATTGGTCGGCATTTGTCCGATATCTTTGCTATAAAGCGACTTAAGGCAGCGAGCATAGCTATCAACTTCTGTACTTCCTTCCTTGAACCGGGTCGCTCCACCCTTTGCACGACCAAGACTTGGTCAGGGTTGGCCTCTATCCCCTTCTGAGTCATAATGTATCGCAGGAGTTTTCCCGAGCTAACCCCGAATGAACATTTCGAGGCGTTCAACTTTAGTTTTTATCTCCGTAGAATGTCGAACACCATCTTCAAGTCCTCTTCATTAGTGACATTTTCTTTGCTTTTTATCACCATATTATTAACATAGGCTTCCACTGTCATTCCAATCAAATCCTGAAATATTTTTGTAATTAACCTTTGGTATGCTGCTCCTGCATTCTTAAGTCCAAAGGGCATTCTTTTGTAACAGAAGGTCCCCTTTGATGTTATAAATGTTGTTTTCGCTTGGTCAGCTTCCTCCATTGCGATTTGGTGATACCCCCGGTATGCATCTAAGAAGCTCATTCGTTCATGTCCAGCCGTGGAATACATAAGTTGATCAATTTTTGGGAGTGGGAACCTGTCTTTTGGACATGCTTTGTTCAGGTCGGTGAAGTCCACACACGCCTTCCACTTCTTGTCCTTCTTTGGCACAACAACCATGTTGGACAGCCACTCGGGGTACTACACCTCCTACATGGCATCCGCTTCTAGCAGCTTGTTAACTTCCTCGTTTACTGCTGCTCAGCGATCTAGGACAAGCTTCCTCTACTTCTGCACCACCGGTTTAGCTCTCGGGTCCGAGCCTAATTTATGGCTAATGACGTTGGGGTCAACTCCTGGCATCTCATGCGGAGTCCCAGCAAAAACATCAGTGTTTTGACTGAGGAGTCAAGCCAAGCTATGGCCTTCCCAATCACCCAGTATCGCTCGGGAGATGACACTCCTCCCTTTTGAACCGCAATCCTTTTCAGCTTTTCTACAGCCTTGTCGGTCAGGGCGGCAATTTGACCTTCGACCTCTGACCGACTCAACGATAGTATTTTGCCTTATAAAATACATGGTCTGGGTTGAAAATAAAAACACAGAAGTACTGTTTTCTTCTTTTCCCTTTCTCGTGAGCATTCTGTGGTTCCTGGAGATTGATGAACTTAGTGTGCGACCAAGTGGGATCTATTGTGAAGGCCATTGTATCATGAGGGCAGTTCCTGCAAAGATCCTGTTCGCATCTGGATTTATCCCAGCAGAACGGAACTCGTCCTAAAGAAAGTGTCGCCAGACGTGCCTCGGTCACGAGCTTCTGCCGCTGGTTTCTGTCGATTCCCGAAGATACAACTTTCTCTCCAAAACTACAAATCGGTACTGCTAGCTACTATTTTACTTTTACTTCAGTTCTGTAGCCTATATATTACAACATTTTTAGGACGATTTTCTATGGCTACCTTTGTTGTTAAGTTTATGCATCAGGACTTGGTTCGGTTGAATAGTTTTGATGGATTCAACTTCCGACGTTGGCAACAGAAAGTCTTATTTCTGTTAACATCTCTGAAAGTAGCATATGTCTTAGCTGAACTATGTCCCGATTGTGAAGAGAAACCAGGGGGCTCATATGCACGAAAAAAAATGGAAAGAAGATGACTATTTGTGGAAAGGCCATATCCTAAACCTGGTTGCAGACAACATTTATAACTGATGCCCGAACTATAAAAAGACTTTGGAAAGATCTTGATAAGAAGTATAAAATAGAGGAATCTGGGAATAAAAAATATGCAGTGGGTCGGTACTTAAATTTCAAAATGATAGATGATAAACCCATTCTTCCTCAAGTACATGAGTCACAAACTTTGGTAAATGAAATTGTCAAATAAGGGATCCGAGTTGATGAACAGTTTCAAGTTGCAACTACAATTGAGAAACTTCCATCAACTTGGAAGGATATTCAAAAAACTTTAAAGCATAAACGGAGGGATTACTCACTAGAGCGTTGGATTGAGGATAGAAGAAGAAGCCTGGATGGATGATCAGAAAAATCTACTTGAAAACAGTGGAAAAATAAATGTGGTTGAACCAAAAGGTAATGGTGAAAAAAAAGGAAAATTTGATCAACATCTGGGCAGGAACAAGAAAAGCAATCTTTTTTTCAAAAATAAAAAACCAATCCAGTATAAAAAAAAAAAGGTTCAAACAAACATCAGAAAACAAGCCGCAGACAAAGGGTGGCCGTTTTGTTTGTGGGAAACTAGGTCACTTTACAAGAGAATGCCACCACTGGAAGAAGCTTCCATAACAGTTCTAATACAATAAGCCTCAAGCTAATATCACTGAGGAAGAACACTCTGTGGCTGTCATCTCTAAAGTAAGTACACTTAGCAAACGAAAGAGCGAAGGATGGTGGATTGACACAGGTGCAACCACACATATTACATTTGATAGATGTCCGTTTAAGACCTATGAGGAGGTCAAGCAAGACTATAAGCTTGCCCTGGAAACTACAGTTACTACACAAGTAATTGGTAAAGGGAAGGTTGAACTTCAATTCACTTCTGAAAAAACTGTGACTTTGCTGAATGTGCTTCATGCTCCAAAGATAAGAAAAAATTTAGTTTCTGGTTTTCTTCTCAACAAAGCAGGCTTCAAGAAGGTAATAGAGTCTGATCAGTTTGTAATCAGTAAAAAGAGTATCTTTGTTGGTAACGGTTATGCTTGTGATGGTATGTTTAGGTTGAATGTTATCAATAATAATGCATCATCTTTTGCTTACATAGTTGCTTCTGTTTATGATTGGAATGGTAGACTAGGTCATATTAATTTTAAAAAATTAAAAAATATGAGTAATGATGGATTGATTGAGAAATATAAAAATGAATATAAGAAATGTGAAATATGTTCTCAATCCAAAATTACTTGAAAGCCTTTTCATAGAGTGAAAAGAGAAACTGAGTTACTTCAGTTAGTACATTTGGATATATGTGATCTAAGTAACACTATGACAAGAGGTGGAAAATTTTACTTCATTACTTTTATTGATGATTGCTCTAGATATACATATATATACTTACTTATAACTAAAAATGAAACTTTATCTAAATTTAAAATTCATTTGTCTGAAGTTGAAAATAAATTAAATAGAAACGTAATAATATTTAGAAGTGATAGAGGTGGTGAATACACTTCAAAGGATTTTCTAACCTTCTGTGAATCCAAAGGAATTAAAAGAACCAGTACTGCTCCTTACACTCCTCAACAAAATGGGATAGCATAAAGGAAAAATCATACTTTGATTGAAATGGTTAATTGTATGATGATTTCATTCGGTTATCCAAAAAATCTGTGGGGTGAAACTTTGTTTACTGCTTGCTTTATCTTAAATAGAATCTAGCATTCTAAAACAAATTGTACACCCTTTGAGATTTAGAAGGGGAGAAAGCCTCACCTTAGATATTTTAGAGTTTGGGGTTGTCTAGCCCATGTTAGGATAGTTGACTCCAAAAGGCCCAAGTTAGGACCCCACTCATGGGAATGTGTGTTCATAGGTTATGCACAAGACAGTGCTGCCTATAGATTCCAAAAAATTGGAGACCAAACTCTAATTGAGTCTAGAGATACAGACTTCTTTGAAGATGTTTTTCCTTTCAAAACTAGGGTTACATCTGAACCTACCTCAACTAAAAGAATTCTGAAAATTCCAGAAGAAAAAGAGGAACCCCAACTTAGGAGAAGTAAGAGAGTTAGGAAATCCACTAGTTTCGGTCCTGACTTTGAGACCAATCTAATAGAAAAAGACCCATCTACTTATAAGTAGGCAATGTCTGCCCATGATGTTGCCTTTTGGAAGGAAGCATTAGATGATGAAATAGAATCCATTTTTGCAAATCATACTTGTGAACTAGCAAACTTACCTTCTGGTACGAAGCCTTTATGATGCAAACAGGTTCTTAAGAAAAAACATAGGCCTAATGGAACAAATTCAAAGCCAGGTTAGTAGCCAAAGGCTTTAGACAAAAGGAGTGGGTATATTTCTTTGATACTTTTTCACCTATATCAAGAATAAGTTCCATTAGGACTTTGATTTTTATAGCTGCTATGCATAATTTATATATTCATCAGATGGATGTAAAAACGGCTTTTCTAAATGGTGGTTTAGAGGAGGAGGTTTATATGGATCAACCAGAGGGTTATGTGATACAAGGACAATAGCATAAGGTGTGCAAGTTGTTAACGTCCTCATATAGGCTAAGACAAGTACCAAAATAGTGGCATATGAAGTTTGATGGTGTTATTCTTTCAATTGGCTTCAAAATAAATGAGGCTGAAAAATGTATTTACTATAAAACTAATGGTGAGTCTACAACAATTTTATGTTTGATCTTTGGAACCACCTTGGATTGTATCAAAGAAACAAAGTCACTTCGCTCCAATCATTTTGATATGAAAGACTTGGGAGAAGTTAGTGTAATACTAGGAATCAAAATTATTAGAGATGACACTGGAATTAACTTGTCATAGTCACATTACATTGAAAAAGTGCTGAAAAAGTTTGATCACTTTAATTATAAACCGGTATCAACTTCTTTTGATATAAGTATTAAATTAGTAAAGAATAATGATGATAGTGTAGTGCAACTTGAATATGCAATTGTGATTGGTAGTCTAAAGTATGATATGAACTGTACTTGCCTTGATATAGCTTATGCTGTGAGCAAATTAAGTAGATACACTAGTAATACTGGTATTGAACATTGGAATGATGTATCTAGAGTACTTCAATATTTAAAGCACACTATAGACTATACACTGTGTTATTCTAGTTTTCCAGCTGTAGTTGAATGTTACAGCGATGTTGATTGGAATACAGACTTAGACGATTCTAAGTCTACCAGTGGCTATGTTTTCATGTTAGGAGGTGCTGCAATATCATGAAAAAAAAAAAAAAAAAAAACAAACAAACTACCATTACACAATCCACTAAGGATTCAGAATTCTTGGCTATGGGAACCGTTGCTATGGAAGCCGAATGGATTAAAAAAAATTTATTTGATATTCCTTAGTGGACTAAACCTATTCCTCCTATAATTATTCATTGTGATAATACTGCAACAATTATAAATGCACACAATGCCACATACAATGAAAAGTCTAGGTCTAGACAAGTAAGATTGAAACATAACTATGTGAGATAATTACTCGGTGGAGGAGTAATTGCAATTGATTATATATGTGAAATCAAATGACAAATTAGCAGATCCTTTGACAAAGGCCTTACAAGAGAAAAGATAAAGGAAAAAACCAAAGGGATGAGTCTTAAGCCCATAAATCATCAATAGCAGTAACCTAACCTAATGACCGGAGATCCCGAGGACTAGGTTCAATGGGAAAAACAAGCTATTTCGGTGATGTAAAGTACTGACATTTACAGTACTCATCCCAATTCTGTGAAATTATTTGTTGGTACATGACCAGTAGCGAATGAGGTTGGATTTAATCCTTAATGAGATCTATAGCCTATATGGTGGGGTGCAAAGCTACAAGAGCACTCTTGATAGACTCACCTATATGAGCGTGGAAGTGGGGCCGCTTCCTATGAGAATTTGGGCAGATTCTCTAGAGCACTCATGAAATCTGGGATGAAGCGTATGGTCGTAAAGTGCTGACCTACGGACTCCACGTATATTAATCTTGACGTATTTTTTGAACTAATATAAAGAGTTGAAGTTCAATACTCTGGTCACTTTTAACTCCTAAAAGTTTAAAAAATATGTCATGACAGAAGCTCCGTCACCTTACCAGTATAATGCTCATTGAATATTTTGAAACAGGGGGAGATTGTTGGGTTTTTAAGTTGTTTCAAAAAATTCAAAAGGTATTTTGACTTGAAAAGTTGTTGTCATTTTGCTCTTTTGCTTTAGGTGGGAAGTGTAGGCTAGTTGAGAACATGCCATCCCACATTGCTAAAGTTCACTTCTTAAGAAGGCTTTAAAAAATTTTCCATTTCCAGTACACTTTAGAACAATTGTAACCTTTTACCATAATCCGTATGCGCACACTCGAGTCCAACTCGACCAGGGGTTTTGGGTTTGGAAAATGTTTAACCGGGTGTGCGTCCACGACGCGCATCCTGCGCCTTGCAAATCCAACCCAACCTGGCCCGGAGGGACCCATATTCTGATATATTTCTAAATCATTTTTCCTTCAAAACAACGTTAATTTAAAAATGCAGTTTTAATTGTTGTTTAACGTTGTGGATTAAATGCAAAAATTATTTTTAAATGTTGTTTTCACGTTGTGATTAATCGTTGTTTTAAAGGCTCAACGACAGTATTTTGCCTTATAAAATACACGGTCTGGGTTGAAAATAAAAACACAGAAGTGTCACTCTGTTTTCTTCTTCTCCCTTTCTCATGAGCATTCTGTGGTTCCTGGAGATTGATCTGAACTTAGTGTGCGACCAAGCCGGATCTATTGTGAAGGCCGTTGTATCCTAGGGGCAGTTCCTGCAAAGATCATGTTCGCATTTGGGTTTATCCCAGAAGGACGAAACTCGTCCTAAAAAAAGCGTCGCTAGACGTGCCTCGGTCACGAGCTTCTGCCGCTGGTTTCCATCGATTTCAAGAGATACAACTTTCTTTACAAAATTGCAGATCGATACTGTTGGCTTCTATTTTACTTTTACTTTAGTTCAGTTGCCTATATATTCGAACAGTACATGTCGATGCTGAATTCGGGGGCTTTTTGAGAGAGAGGGAGGGAGAAGGGTAAAGGGGGTTCTATTGGATTTTTCAGATGGGGGCTGGGCCAAATGGGTGTTATAGCCCATATGGATATTTTCAGGTTGGGTGGGGGTTGAATCCCCCAAACCCATATATGTGGGCCCGCCTATACTTTGCAATATATTAAGATGTTACTGATCAAGATATTTGAGAATGTTATTGTGTCGTAATGATATTTACTTCAAATGAGGACCCCTGTGTGTGCCAAAATCACTTATATTCCTAAACCTTTAGAACTCATTAATATTGATAATCGTATTTTGTTTTAACTATTTTATTTTTATTCCTATCCTTTAACTTTAGAAAAATTGTTGTATAATTATAATTACTAGAAATTAGATGATTTATGATGTGTTTTTTTTTATTTGTTATTTCCGTTAGGAATTCATATAATATATTAGTTGTCTATATTAATTTTTAATTGTTTCTGTTTAGACATCAAAGTTCTCCATCTGAAGATAAAGAATAGAATGCTTTACAATATAATTAGCAACGTTATTATGTTCTTTTGCTTTGTAGAATATACATGATTTTATTAAATATATGTCACAACAATATTTACTTCCATTTTATAAAATTTAAGCAACATTTAGTACTAACAAGTCTTCATTTGTTAATTTAATTTTTTAAAATTTTCCTCCTGCATAAGTAATTATTTCTTATTTTCTAATTTTAATTTTTATCACCAAATTGCTTCAATATATTTCATTATTTTCTTATGTTTTTAGACTCCAATGGGCATTGCTATGTGTCAATTTCACTTTTATTCTTAAGCCTTTAGAACTCATTTATATTAACAACAATAAACTTTCTTATTCAAATATATTATATTCCAAATTTCCTATATTTATATATATATATATATTACATTATGAATTAAATTGCCCGTGCTAAGCTCGGGCATGCTTTGCTAGTCGAGATAACTTGAAAACCTAATCACGTCATAACTCCAACATAATATAATCTTAACTAATCACTAATGAAATATGATAATATATTTACCTGATAAACCCAATCTACTCCAATTCTAATCTAATGGCAATTAGGGTTGTAAATAGGTCCTTGATTATCTGATTACCCTAGGGCTCCGTCTCGGCCGTAAGTGACAGGGTTTGAATCCTTATTTAGATTCCGATAAGTAAACAGGTCCGGGTGCGAGTCCACCTTGGTTCCGACCTATAGTCTTGAGACCCGACATATTACATCAATTTTTTTAGAAAAAAAAAAAAAAAATCCTAAAAGCTAGTTTTTTCTAAACCATTTTCTACATGACCCCCGGATCTGCTCCCATATACCCATATACAGAATCGGTTTCGATTCCGATTCCATCTTCTCATTAACGGTTCTAGCTCCGAAACCAAGAAACTGGTTCCGAAGCAAGTTTGGATCCGGATCCAAATCCATCCTCTCACTGACTGCTCGGCCCGGGTCCACCATGAACCTGGACCGAAACCAACCCATTTACAACCTAATGCGAATTCATCCTTTAGATAACATATCATTTTTCAATGTTCTCTGTTATAGAGAGTTATTTTCGTCTGTAGGTCGACCTAAAATCTTTTTGCCAACTAAAATATTATGATCTTAATTATTCAATGGGAAATCAAGCTGCAAAGGGGAAATCACCAGCCTCACAGCATCTTTCTCCGACATAAATCGTGTCCCCAGTTTTTCAATTTGAATGGACTCTATTCCTTGTCCTCATCTGTGACTCAATGAATGTAGAGTTTTAGGAAGTTACAACTGAACGGCAAGCATGAATGGCAATTGCTCTGAGAAATAGTAAAGCAATAGATGAGGTAGGCCTGTATGAGCGGATGGAGTGAGTGTTGTCCTGATGGGAGGCCTTCCTAGTGGAAATGCCTCACACCACTTGGTTTGGTAATCAATGTCCACCTATGTTCACACTATTACTTTAACCTAATATAATCCTTTATTATAAATCTAAAATAATCCTAATATAATCTTAACCCAAATTCATCTCAGATATATCCAACTTACTTAAGCTCATAACATAGCGAACTCTACATAGAACATTCTCCTCACTCCTAAGATTAGCCAGAAAAAAGAAAGCCGATTCAGCCGATTCAGAAGGGCATGGATGAAATCAGAATTAATTTGACAAGTTGATATTAAAGACCAATTTTGGTGCTCTCCTAATCATGAAAGTTAATATTTATCAATGTCCTAGATTGCAAAAGCGGAAAAAATCACATCGTCAATGTGTTTCTTACCATGCTTCCGTATATTATGTTTGTTTATTTTTAGGTCTCTCATACTCTTTGCTGAGTTATTTTGTTGTGGTGATGTCAAATCCAATACAAGAGACTGGCAACAGATCCATAACAAAACATCATGGGTCAATCTACAGAGCATATGGTTGCCTTCCAACTTCTGGGTCTAGTACAAAAACACAAGTTTATTTCAAACACAAGCAAGCAAAGGATAGAAAAACACCCATGTCAGAAATCTCAAGTTCACACCCACCATGTGAACATGCTAAAAAGCAGCAGCCTCACCTTCATCATCCACCACAGACCACAAGGCTGATCTGGCTGAGTTGCGTGCGGAGCAATTTGCACGAATCTCACCCTGAGTCCCAGTTAAAACACTCAACTGACCCATCTTCACCATTGACAGTGCAAACTGCTCAAAAAAGGCCGTCTCGTTGATGGCGAATTTTGTGACAATTGGTCGCGTCGTCTTGTTGCTGTATAGGTCCTGGTCGGAGGTAAAGAGGCCCTGGCGGTTCATGAGGTCGACGTAGTACTTGTTATCAAACTTGTTAGGCGATCGGATGTCCAAGGGTGTAGTGTTCGAGGAGTTCTTCTTGGGGCATGTGACCTTGAGGTTCTTGGAAAAGGTCTGGTCCATTGTGGTATCTTGTGTCGGGTAGAGGCGGTCTTCAAAGGACGTACAATGGCTGATTCCAATGGTATGTCCACCTGAGAGTGCCACAAGATCGGTGACGTCGAGATTAATTCGGCTTAGAGCAGCAATGAGAGCTGGGGTTTGCTCGTTTGCACCTGGAAGGCTATTGAGGGTTGCGTCTCTTGTTGCAAAGGTCAGGCCATCTCGCCGACCCAGAGGAACTCGGTAGTTGGGACCACCTGACTGCAATAACAAATACAGTAACATGTTGTGAGGACCTTCGTGTATATACTATTTATGCAGGTAGACAACATTCCACATTTACTCTGGACATAGTTTGAGTTTTCCTCATAAATACATACATCTCTTACACGTGCCATGTGCTTCATACTACAGGAATACTACAATAAAATGATGAAACATGAACTGAGGGCCCTTTTGTTTCCATGGAATTGAATTTTGAAGAATTCTAAAAAAGTTGTCCATATGAAAGTGCTTAAAATTGAAGGAATAAAGGAAGGACTCTCCTCTGTTGGAAAATGACCACCCAAGTATCTCCCTGCTAAATTAAATCCTAGAAAACAGCTATTTATTTCATTGCTCATATCTTTAATATTCCTTTATTGGAACCCATTTTAACAAGAATGATTAGGAATTTATAACAATCCAAACAAACGTCCTAAAACTAATTAAAACATAAAATAAAATAAAAAACTCTCCTTCAATGAGCAATGGATTGTAGCTTGAATCTCTACTTTGGTTGAAGTTGTGGCGTGAGTGCATTCTCTTCTCCAATTACTCTCAAAACCGCTACAATGATTATGTCCTCGTAGACACACGAGTGGATTATAGAGGCCAAGATTGGGGTTTAAATGGGACAGGTTTTGGTCGGATACATCGTGTATCAGATCAACCTACACTAATAAAATGAATTTACGTGGACCGGGCCTCGACTTACATGGACATAGTTGAAGTCAGTCCGACTTGAAATATCTATATGTTAAAAATAGTTTTTTACTCAAGCCTAAAATCTTAATGATTGTAACAGCAAAACTCTACCATCTATGTTGAATGCTTTGATCATGTCTACTACTGTGTAAAATAGTGTTAATATACTTATTTTTGTATAATACAGAGTCTTTTATATCAAATGAACCGTTATTTGGATATGGACCTTCACCTGACTAGATTTGATCTGGACTAGATCATCAATTAAGACCAAAAAGGTCCATTCTCAGGTTTTGGTTCAGGTATTTCGAGGTAAACCTATTTCAGTGGATATTCGTAAGCCAAGAGCACCTGATTCAATGGACTTCATTGGAGATATCTTATCAAATCTTCCCTCTTAGATGGTTTAATTCTCATTGGTTAATCAGTCAACTAACCTATGAAAGGATTTAATCTTAATTTGAATCCAAGTCATTATAAGATTAAAATTTGAACAAAAATATCACCCCAACCATTTATGGGAGAAACGTGATAAATAAGTTGAGCCATGGGCCTGCCATGTACAAATGGACCTAATGGACCGGGGTAGTCCATGTGTGCCTGCGGAGATGAAAGTGTATTTGGGCCACTTTAGGTAACATTTAACACTTAAATATAAGTAATTAAGGTTTCCAAGATATTAATACTAAGACTTTCAACCCATTTAGCTTAAGTCATTCCTATGCGGGGATATAAAACAAAAGTTACAATTTGATGAAACAAGTTAGTTTTCTATTCGTTTTTGGGAGCTTTGCTCAGGCTCAACTCAAAGTAAGGGCCTGCTAGGGATCATTCTGAGAATGTTTCATTCTAATAATAAATGAAGAAAACTTATTTGGTAGGTAAATTGTGAGACGGAAAATCTAGAGACAGAGGGAGATATTTTATCATGTGCAAAAAGGGAGAGAAAATACTGGCCAAAGAAGTTTTCTTTCGTTTCTTATCAAAATGAAACATTTCCAGAGAGATGCCAAACAAACCCTAAAGCTGTGGAGTTAGCTTGGTAGAAAGTCAAGTTAAGACATTCAATTAAATTTGACGGTGCAATGGGTGAGATGAACTATGTGGTCACCTCGGACATGACGATCATGGTGGAGGTTCAAAGATCTCAAATAGGTTAACTTATGAGCAAAGTGCAACATGTCGGCCCAACTTGAATCTGGTCCCTTTATTTCATTGCGTTGAAATGTTAACCTAAGTCCTGACTCATCAGTTTAGGTTGGCGGGTAGAAGTGCAATGAGTTAAGTGTGTCCAGGATCGAGCCAAGTTCATCCATAAAACAAACTACAACCTAAACCTATCAACAGGGTTGAAAATGTCCACCAGACCACTGGGTCCAGCTATTGGGTTAATCCAGGATGACCGCCTCATGATATGCACAGGGTTGAAAATGTCCACCAGACCACTGGGTCCAGCTATTGGGTTAATCCAGGATGACTGCCTCATGATATGCACAGGTCAACAGACCTCCAATTCCTAGTTACCCACTGACCCAAAAGTTCGAAGATAAACCCATTTTAAGGATCAACTAATAAAGGTCCATGTTAAGGTCCATCTAATTATTATTTTAAAATGTGTCTATTAAGTTTTCGAGGCATTAGTAGAAACATCATAAATACTCTTTAATACTCCCCTATGAGTGGAGCCTAATGTCCATCTGAATGCCTCATATTAATCTTAAAATATAATATTTACTATATTATTCTAATATTATTATATGGTTAAATATTTTAATATCAAACACAAAGGGGGAGTAGGTTTTGGTATACCATGGACCCGACCTAAATCCGACCCAATTACATCTACTTCCATGGCTGTTAAATAAAGGGATATTGACCATGTGACTTTTCTTACGTATTACATTTGCCCCACAATAGTCGAACTTTAATTAGTACAATAATGGTGCCATATCACATGGCCCTAAGATATTGCGTAGGGTAACATTCGCAATATCGCGCAATATAATATGGCACGGACCTAGGATATCGCACAAGGAGAATTACGTAAACTTTGACCTCTAAGGATAGTTCTCCAGACAATATCCCTAGAATTTAAAAAAATACCATCGTGTTAAATGCAAATATTCTATCTTAGCAAGAGAAAACAAATGCAAAAGTATAAAGAGAGACACTCACCAGGGCGACGGCGTCACGTGCCGCAAGAGCGACTATGTCAGAGCAAGAGACAATCTGACCACACTTCTTCTGGACGAGCTCACGGAGTGCGTTGATGGTAACAAAGGCCTCGGGCCTGAGTGTGAGATTGGGAGGTGCCGTTTTCTCACTTGGACCGCTGGCTGACCCATCTAGCAACACCGATCCATCACAACCCTAAATCCAAACAGATAATAACAACAACATTCATCAATCATACATCATCACCATGTTAATCTATCTCTACTCAATTAAAATACCAATTAGTTTTCGCATTCATACTAACTGCCCTTTTCAACATAGGATCAACTCTTGCTTGGAGACACATTGGCTTTGATATATCTCAAGCGGCTGACTAATAAACTCAAAATGCTTCCGTGTTAAAAAGTGCGGCAAACTAGCTACTAACAAAACTCAGTATCACCCAACAATCTCATCCCTTAATTTAAGTACATCAAAGTTGAAGAGTCTTAAGGCTTGTTTGTTTTCATGAAATTATATCTCTAAAAAAAATTTCAGAATATATATTTCTAAAAGTGACTAAATTGAAGAACCAAATTGTGTATGCTCTCCATTGAGTGAAAAATGAATGCACATCCATCACCTTAATAAATTAAATCCCAGAAAGGTTTGGATCCCCTCTCTCCACCTTATATGCTCTGTCCTCACTCATCAATTCTATGTAAGAATTTGTTGAGCTCATTTTACTCAAAATCAACTTCATAAAATAAAACAATAAAAAACTATCTAATTTTTTGCTCGACTCAAATTGATGATTACAAGGCTGGGCCCATTTGGTAATTTTACGGTAAAATAAAAGTTAAGTAAAGCCTCTATTTTCCATATAAGAGGTCACATTAAATACATTTTAATTTAAATTTTCCTCATCTTAAAAAAATAAAAAAAAAAGTCAAAAATCAATCTCCTATATCCACCAAATTTACCTTTCTATACAAAAAGTCAAAAAAAATTTCACCCGAATGACTAAAAGTAAAAAAAACATCATAACCCACACACTTATATGTTTTTCTCCTCTTTATGAGGTGAGTTGAAGGTGTCAATCCATGGGGTTATTTACGCGTGAAAGAGGGTGACTTGATAGCAGCGGCTAGTGCAGATCACTAATAAATTGGAGTAGGCAGCGTATCCATCATCGCCACAACGTGGGGTCTTGTGTCTGTTAGAGAACCATGAACCATCTGAAGAATTGTAGGGCCCACTATTTAGAAAACCTACAGTCACATTCAGATGGTCAATGGTTGGAAACTTATCCATCTCGTTAATTTCACGGATTTACATCAAAATACTACAACCGTTCCCAGACGTTTAACCCCAATCAGGCGTCTCACTCATGCTGCTGGGTGTGAACTTAAAAAAAAGAGTCAAGGATGTGAAAAATATACAGTGAGGACCACCTGAAAATCCTGTAGGACTCACTCAGGCTTCTCGTGTGTGAAAAATGTGAAACTGAAAATCCAGAAGGACTCACTCAGGCCGCTGATGAGTGGAGGATGTGAAACTCCAATGCCCTTCCTTCCTTTAAGTGGTATTTCCCAATTTTTAGAGTACAAAGATTTGGGGTGATTTGTGGACCCAAATCCAACACACGCAAATAGCAGCACAACCCCGTAACTTGCGAACGAAGCCCGACAAAGAAATACTTTCAGTGTGAGTTTGTGCTTACCTGAACGAAGCAGTCGTGGAAGTGGATACGAAGCAGGGCAGCAGCCTGACCAATGTCCTTCCTAAACACAGTACGTAGATAGTCCGTAACAATCTTTTCCAAGTCGGGACAGCTCGATCTGTAGAATGTAAACGACATTCCCTTAACAAGAGGAGGTGAGCTCTGGGCGTCCAGAACAAGGCAGGAGGAAGACACAAGTAGAAACGCTAGAGCAAGAGACAAGGAAGCCATGGCTGGAGTGGACGGGGCTCTTTTGGTTTTGGGGACAAGTATAGCAGAAGGGCAAACAACTCATCTGATAGTTATAGGCATAGATTCATAGACATGACCTAATAGAATAAGAGAAGGAAGGACGGTGGAAATTAAAGTATGCTATTATAAAGAGAAGAAAGCTGCTTTTCATAGCCGCCTCATCATGGGTTCCACTTCGATCATTATCTGGTGGTGGATTTTATTTTATTATTATTATTTTTTTAATGGTTCTATTTGTGGATTTGTTGAAAGGAAGAAAAATAAGCATTTGTACGAGAGAAATGAATAATAGATTTGAAGATTAGAAGATGATTCAAATTGGGTGACATTGGATCAAAATCCTAATGAACATTTACTGTTTATTTTCTATACCAACCCACATGCATTTAAATGGGTGCATTTTAAGAGTGATGAAGCCAACTCTGAGAAAGCAAGTTTAAAGCAGTCGTCAGTCATCATAAAAAGGAGGATAACGAATATTTATATTTGGACATAGGGTTTCGCGATTCTTAAGAAGACGAGGACAAAAGTCCATCTCTCTTGGCCCATGTTAATAAATACCAAGTTGCTATCAAAAGGACCATAAAAAGTAGGAAAAAGAGTCGTTTTAGGAATACCACCATACCAGACAGGCAGACGCCAACGGGGGTCGTCCCTTCTTACGCAGCCGCCGAGGATTATCCCACGTTTGGATAAACCACCCATCCACCCACCCACGCTTCAGAAGGAAAACACCCATTCTTCGGAAGTAAAAACAAAATTCAACTTGTTCAATCTTTACCGCCCTTACGAATAAATAATAAATAAAAATAATTAGTATTGAAAAGTACTTATGTCTTGGGGTTTTGATAAAAGCGACTCTCTAAATGAACTTCTAGGGTGTGAGAGGGCTAACTAGCTGCGAGTTCAAATCTCATAAAGAGACATCTCAACTATCAAAACTTTATTGGCATGCTTGTGTACAAATTATTTTCATGGAAAGGAGAAATTGCCACGTCAGCAAATTCATTAGAAATAAAAACCTCGAAAAAGGATTTTCATAGAATTTAAAAATTCATGTTTGGTACAAAACGAGTTTACTCATTAAATTGGTGCTAATGTTGTTTAGTGCCGCTGTTGATTCCTTATAGAAAATCAAAATTTCTTATTTGGTGATATACTTTTTTAAAGAAAAATAACATAACATGTATATTATTTATTCAACATGATGAGTCAGGCCCAAATGACCCAGTTCTTAATGAGCCAGGGCTTAAATTTGTGAAGATCAGGTCCGTTAGAATCTGGGCCCAAATCTACTAAGACGGCCACGACAAGGCAACCACGTCGCTTCGAAAATAGTCGTCAGTCTTTAACCTGCTTTTACCGAGTCCCGCGGAGAATATTTCACATGCCTCGTCAATCAAGGGCAGCTCGAAGGCTCCGTCGAAGTGGAGGGAGCATTGAGGTAAAGTCACCCTCATCTGTTCAGGGAAGGCTATAAATACAGAGAGCAATATTTTCCATTCTCAGAGACAACTTTCTGTATTCTCCTAGTTTGTAACCTTTGCACATTGGAGAAGTAAAAACTACGGGCAACCTTTGCCCTTCTGAAGTGGACGTATGTCATATTGACCGAACCACTATAAATTCTCTCTCTCTTCTTTATTTACTTCATAAACCATTTATTACTTGACGGGTGGTGTCCGAAACCAATTTTAGGCATCATCAGTTTGGCACCGTCTGTGGGAAAGTCTAAATTCTCAACATTTCCTCTTTCAAAACTATGGTGACCACCACTAGATCAACTAGACGACTAGAGGGTAATCCCAGTCGAGAGGGCGAGGATGATCCTCCACCGAATAATCCTGCCCCATGCGCTCCCGCTCATACTCCCACTCCTCGACAAATGTTGGAGACAATGCAGCATCTAGTGACCCAAAACCAACAGATCCTACAGCTCATACTCACGGGGCAAGGAGGAGTGCAACTTGGAGGAGTACCGCAAGGAGCGCCTCACCAGGGACATCCAATGGCTCCTCGCAGGGGGTACCTTGCCCGGGCGCCCATCCCTATGGCGCCCAGGGCCAGGGCGCCCATCCCCCTGGCGCCCAGGGCATAGGCCCCCATCTCCATGGCGCACACGCGGGGATTCCACAGGGCGCCCAGGGAGTTCCCCATGGTGCCCCTCTTGGAGTACTCTTGGTCGACCCTCAAGGTCGCGCTCATCATGGAGTTCCTCCGCCCCCCGGTGGAGCCCATCTCGGAGGAACCCCACCTCCAGGTGGAGCGAGTCATGGAGGACTTCCACCTCCTCCCTCTATTTCTAATGGGGAGGAGCCTCATTTCCAAGTGGGGGGAGGGGAGTGAAAATCAAAGCATGGAGGATGGGAGCTATTTCCACGATCGATCCAGAGAAGCCCCGAATCATTAGGACGAAAAGATCAGAAAAATGCAAAATCAACTGGGTGATGTCTTCAACGCCATAAAGGCGCAGGCACCGGAGACAGTGGATTACCTAGTCGGGCGATCGGACACCATTCAAACCCGATGTGGTGAACTACCCACTCCTTCGGAAGTTCAAAATGCCATTCGTGGAGACCTTTGATGGAATGAAGGATCCATTGGACCATCTGGAGACCTATAAAATTAAAATGCAGCTGCATAATATCCCTGATGAGATTATGTGCAGAGTATTCCCAACCACACTGAAGGGCTCCGCTCGGCAGTGGTTTGCCAACCTCACCCCAGTCTTCATCGCCACCGTTGGGGAGTTGAGCAAGTCATTCGTCTCACACTTTATCGAAGGGCGCCGCCACCAAAAGCCTGCCACACACCTGCTCAGCATAAAGCAGGACAAAATTGAAAGCCTCAGGAGCTACCTCACTCGTTTTAACGAGGAGGTACTTCAGGTCAAAGAGCCTGATGACAAGGTATCCATGACAGCCTTTCTGGGAGGCCTCCTCTCATTGAGCTTCCTCTTCTCAGTGATGAAGCGCCCGCCAAAGAGCATGCCAGAGCTACTAGCAAAGGCTCAGAAGTACATGAACGCTAAAGATATAACCAGAGCCAAGCGGGGAGAGGCCTCCAGAACAGGGGACAAGAGGAAGGAGGAGTGAGACAGAGATGAAAAGAAGGACACAAGCAACAGGCAAGGTAGGACAGAGAGGGTACCTGTTAGAGACCGACTCGGTCCTGCTCCGCAGAGAGACAGACAAGTATTCACTCATCTCAACGCCACTGTTGGGCACATCTTGTTCCAAATACAAGATGACCCCACCGTAAAATGGCCTGGGAAGATGAAGTCCCCTCCAAATCGCAGGAACCCGACCAAATACTGTCGCTTCCATCGCGACCATGGCCACGACACTAATGATTGTTATGACCTCAAGCGGCAGATTGAGGATCTCATTCAATGTGGTCACCTGCGCCAGTATGTTGCTGGTAGGGGGCAAGCCCCACCACCACCACCACCTCGAAATATGGAGGACCTGCAGCCGATTGGGGAAATCCGAACTATCTCGGGAGGACTAGCAGAGTCACTCTCCGCCATGAAAGCCCATGCTAGAAAGGCAAGACATCTTGATGAAGCACGCCCGTCCAAGGCGCCTAGGCATGAAGCTGACGAAATCATATCCTTCTCGGATAAAGATTTGGAAGGGATCCAGCACTCCCATGATGATCCTCTGGTGCTCACCATGATTGTCACCAATTTCAAGGTGCGAAGAATCTTGGTGGAGAGTGGAAGCTCTGTAGATATCCTATTTGTAGAAGCTTATGACAAGCTGAAGCTGGGCCGGGAGAGGCTGCAGCCTGTCAAATCCCCCCTCATCAGGTTTTCAGGGGAGAAGGTGTATCCCCTAGGGGCAATCACGCTGCCAATCACCGCCGGGACAGTACCCCAAAGTTCCACTACAATGGTTAAATTCCTAGTGATAGACTGCCCATCAGCCTATAACATCATTTTAGGGCGACCAGCTCTTAATGCCTTAGGAGCCATCCTCTCCACCTATCATCTCATCCTCCGCTTTCCAACCTCGAATGGAATCAGGGAAGTAAGAGGGGACCAGGTAGCAGCAAGAGAATGCTACGTCTCCTCAATGAAGGCCAAGAAGACGCAGGAGGCGTTGTAAGTTGAAATCTTGGACCCGAGGGATGACGCCACTACAGAGAGAGGAGAACAAGTAGAAGAACTTACCCCTCTGGTCTTGAATGAAGAACATCCTGACAGAAGAGTATACATTGGCTCTTCTCTTTCAGATGATCTAGCCCTCCAGTTGACAAATTTTCTGAGAAATAACATGGGTATTTTCGCATTGTCACATGCGGATCTCGAAGGAATTGACCCCGAGGTCGCCACTCACCGCCTCAACGTCGACTCTCGCCACAAGCCTGTCCGACAAAAACTAAAGAGCGCCTCCACTGAAAGGGCCTAAGCAATGGACAAGGAGGTCACGAAGCTAATAGAGAATGGAGCGGTCAGGGAAGTAGCATATCCTGAATGGCTCTCAAATGTAGTGATGGTGACGAAAGCTAATGGGAAGTGGCGCCTATGCGTCGACTTCACCGAGCTTAACAAGGCATGTCCGAAGGATTTCTATCCGCTGCCACGGATTGATCTCCTCATTGACGCCACAGCAGGGCATCAGCTGCTCTCTTTTCTAGATGCTTATTCTGGATACAACCAGATCAACATGCATCCCCCAGACCAAGAAAAGACGTCCTTCATCACCCCGAAGGGAACTTATTGCTACAAAGTCATGCCCTTCGGGCTGAAAAATGCAGGCACAACCTACCAATGCCTAGTGAACAAAATGTTTCACTCCCAGATTGGGCGAACCATGGAGGTTTATGTGGACGACATGCTGGTGAAGAGCCTCGTCGCTGCGGATCACATTGACCATCTTCAAGAAACTTTCAATGTTCTCAGATCCTATCATATGAAGTTGAATCCTGAGAAATGCGCCTTTGGCGTAGGATCGGGAAAATTCTTGGGCTTCATGTTCAACCAAAGGGGAATTAAGGCGAACCTCGATAAAATCAATGCAGTACTTGACATGAGGTCGCCCTCTTCCACCAAAGAAGTACAGCGCCTCAATGGAAGAATAGCAGCACTTAACAGATTCGTTTCCAAGTTTGCAGACAAGTGCCTGCCTTTCTTTAAAATCCTCCGAAAAACTTTTGAATGGGGACCCGAGGCTGAGGAGGCCTTCCAGAAGCTCAAAGCCTACTTGGCCGCTCCCCCTCTTCTTTCACATGCTACATCCGGGGAGGTGTTATATTTGTACTTTTCTGCTTCACCCTCGGCAGTTAGCTCTGTTATCATCAGAAATCACGATGGAGTGCAAAAGCCCATTTATTATGTGAGCAGAGCATACCGAGGGCCAGAATTCAAGTACTCGGACTTGGAAAAAGTGGCACTCGCCCTCATCTCAACGACAAGACGCCTATGACATTATTTTCAGAGCCATACGGTCGTTGTTGTTACTGATCAGCCTCTGAAGAGAATACTGGGAAAGCCGGATATATCCGGGAGATTAGTTAAGTGGGCACTGGAATTGGGCGAGTTCGATATCCAGTACCAGCCAAGGTGGCCATCAAAGCACAAGCTCTGGCTGACTTTGTGGCTGAATTTACATACACTGAAGGAGAGCCAAATCCGCCCACCGAAGACATCCAAATGGGCGCCCAAACTTCTTCCCCGAGTGCCCAGACTTCTTCCCCAAGCACCCAAGCTCCCCTGGGTGCCCAGGACCAGGCCTCTCCCATGGGCACCCAGACACCCTTGGGCACCCAGGCCTCTTCCCCGGGCGCCGACGGGCCTCTTTCAGGCGCCCAGCCTCTTACAGACACAGAGATTTCGCCACTGCCACTTTGGAAGTTGTACGTTGATGGCTCTGCAACCAGTGAAGGAAGTGGAGCTGGCTTCATTCTGATCAGCCCCGATGGTACACACATTAACTATGCAGTGAAGCTCCACTTCATTGCCTCTAACAATTGTTGACACCAAAAATGTCACTATGTCCCTTCAGCACGAAAAGCTACATGGAGCCACATCCTGCCATAAATAGGAAGGCGCCACTTCAAGCACCAGATCTTGTCAGAATCAAACAAAAACTGCAAGATCCTTCAAAGCAAACAAAAGAGGGGTACACATGAAGTTTCGGGCCATTTCGACATCATTTGGCCTAACTTCACTCCTCCGACAGCCAGGCATGAGCTCCCGGCAGTGACAGTGTCGAAGACTTCAAAACTTCGATCAGAGCCTACGGATGGTCTCAAAATACCTCCAAAAGGCCCCCTGCCAAATTTCAAGTCAAACGGACGACGTTTGACCCTTCATCAACTCTCGGGAAGCAAAAACAGGTCTGCCGGCGGCGGAGCATCCCGGAATCATGGCATCCAAATCGGAGCTAATGGATCATCTCAAAATGACTCCAATAGGTCCCCTGTCAAATTTTAGGTCAAACGGACATCGTTCGGCCTAGTTTCAAAGCTCGGCATTTTCCTCGAGGTGAAATCAAGGCGAGCGTTTGCGGGACCCCAAAAGGCTTCAAAACTCAAACTAAAGCCCATGGTTGGTCTTACTTACTACTCAGGAGGCTCCCTGTCAAATTTCAGGTAAATCGGACATCGGTTGACCACAAGTCAAAGCTCGACATTTCTCTCATGGCGAAATCAAGGCAAGCGTTTGCGGGACCCCAAAAGGCTTCAAAACTCAAACCAAAGCCTACGGTTGGTCCTATCTAATGCTCAAGAAGCTCCACGTCAAATTTCAGGTTATTCCGACATCGTTTGGCCTAGTTTCAACGCTTGACAAAAAATCGGCAAAACCGCACAACAAAGTCTTCGGCTTTTCAAAAAATAGGAAACTTTGTGCTCCGATTTGCGTGGCTTCTCGTCGGGTTTTCTTCAAGAGAATCAGGCCAATAAATGAGGGGAAATGTCAGCAAAAATACAGAAGAAAAAAGAATGAAAAAAGATCGAAAAACGGCGAAGAAACGGCGACCGGACGGCGACCAAAAAACGGGCCCAAGGCCCATGGTCGCCGGCGACCATGGAAATTCCGGCGACCCAAAAATTCGCCGGAAGACCCTTTTTCGGGTCCTTTTCGCTTTTCGAGTTGATTGGCCCCTGTGATTTTTCCAAAATCTGATTTTTCGTGCATGAAATCCGTCGATCTTCGTCAACATCACGGATTCGCCGCCGAAATCATTGGATGATCATTAGATGCCTCGAAATCGCCAACCGGCCGACAAAAAAAGCACACTTTCTGCCCGCCCGATCGTGAAATCGACAGGACAGATGTTGCCGGCACTTTGACATCAATCAATGTCTGAAATTACATCGCAATCCGACATCAAACAACATGTGGATCCACCGGCGATCATCGCAAGAAGAATTCCAAAAGACGCGGCACGGCCCGCGACTCTTCGAGCGACTTGGCGACCAATTAATGAGGTTAAATGACCCGTTTTATGACAAGTTAATGCGGTCATTAACTCATTATTTTGGACGGCCCATTCAAAAGCAAGCAAATGTGAGTTACAAGTCAGAGGATTTATGGCATTAAAGCCATGAAACTCCTCCCATGATGGGGATTAAAAGCGATTAAAGGCTCATTATTCTCCATCGGCCAATCAAATTCAAGGAAAAAGGAGTTACAAAACAAGTAATTTAAAAACTTGTAACTCCTCCCATTATGAGCATTAATACATTCAATGCTCATAAACCCTCCTAAATGGCTACCAAAGGCCTATAAATAGGAGGGCATTCAAAAGAGAAAAAAAAAGGTGCCATCCGGATCTCTCGCTCTCAACGGATCTAGCTCTCGCTCTCCCCCCGAAGAAGACAAAAAATCCAGAAGCCCTGCAACTCTGATGCAAAGACCACCAAAAGGTGATTGAAGCACCCTTGGGGGGCCACCCCCCCAAGGACCTCCCTTCTTCTACCAACATGGCTAAAACGTGGCTTTTCAGCCCGTTTACTTAGCTTTTTATCGGATATAAGACCTTCTCTTGGTCTTTGTCCTTTAAAAATCTGAGGTTAAAAAGCCAAGCCAAGAATCCAAGCATCGTGTTCTCATCTACATGGACGATGGAGGAGCCCATACATGACTCGCGACCGTCGATCTGAACGTGTCCCCACAATCGAATGAGAAGTCAGATTCCTTTTCTTGATTTCCATTGTACTTTATTTTTCTTTTAGAGACAAAAAAAATCACAATTCTTGTCTTTCATAATGGATGAGACTTGTAAATCGCCTTTTACGGCAAAATCGCCTTTTACGGCAAAATCGTCTTTCACGGCAACAAATGAAATCGCCTCTCACGGCATTCAAAAAAAAACCCTTTGTCTCTTTTTTTAAAATATGTGTGCAATGGAAAACTAGAAAAAGTTTCATTTCCCCTTTCTACTTGCGAAGGTGGATCTTCGGATCACCGTTCCTAAATTCCAAGTAGAAAAGTGAAATTGGCATACCCGTACAAAAAAAAGAAAGATGTTGAAACCCTTTATCCTTTTCTTCTCCTCCCCTCCGCCGCACCCCGAAAGACCCGGGGCGGAGGCAGCGGGAGAGAGGGAAGGAATCGGGTCCATCAAGCTGGCCCACCCGGTGGGACACGTTCATTTGAGAACATGAACTTAGATTCTTTGGCACCTTTCTAGTTGGTGGCCAATGTTGAATCTTGCATAAAAAAAAACATGAGATGGGATTTTTTTTTTGTTTTGGAAATTTCTTTCTTTAAGTCTATTTCCAATCTTTCTCCTTCTCAAAAAAAAAAAAAAAAAAAAAAAATCTTCTCTTGTTCTTTGAATTCAGATCTGAGAAATCTCGATCTCCTCCCTTTTGGACTCAGTGCCCGTAGAAATGTTTGAGCACGTTTTCAGATTGGGAAAGGGACCGTTTGCTCTCTTTGATGAGTTCGAAAAAAAATCTGATTTCAAACTAGTCAGATTTTCAAAAAAAATCTTCTTTCTTTTGGATCCAAATTTGAGAAATTTTGGTTTTCTTTTCCTTTCTGACTTAGGGCTCGCAGAAATTGTTTGAGCCCCTGTTCAGACGGGGAACGGACCATTCGCTCTCGCTGATGAATCCATAAAAAAAAATCTGATTTCAAACTTGTCAGATTTTCAAAAAAAAAAAATCTCCTTTCTTTTGGATCCAAATTTGAGAAATTTTGGTTTTCTTTTCCTTTCTGACTTAGGGCTCGCAGAAATTGTTTGAGCCCCTGTTCAGACGGGGAACGGACCATTCGCTCTCGCTGATGAATCCATCAAAAAAATCTGATTTCAAACTTGTCAGATTTCAAAAAAAAAAATCTCCTTTCTTTTGGATCCAAATTTGAGAAATTTTGGTTTTCTTTTTTCCTTTCTGACTTAGGGCTCGCAGAAATTGTTTGAGCCCCTGTTCAGACTGGGAACGGACCATTCGCTCTCTCTGATGAGTCCATAAAAAAAAAAAAAAAAAAAAATGGGGATGCACTTGAGAACACGAAAGTTTTACCGATTGCGTTCTTTAATCGAGGTTGATCCAAGAAAAGCCTTGTCCAGAGTTTGGAGACAGCTAGGCTGTTCTAGGTAAGGGTCCTCCAAACGGGTTCAATAAGTAATCCTACCCTTACCTGGGGGCTGATCTATCAACATTGGTTTCATAAGAACGAATCATGAGAACTCGATGTATTCTCAAACCCTAAAAAAAAAAAATTTCGTCGATTTTTGGTTCAAATTTGAGAAATCTTGATCTCTTCCTTTTCAGACTCTGTGCTCGCAGAAATGTTGAGCACGTGTTTGAATTGGAACATCATTTGCTCTCTTTGATGAATCCGATACTGACTTTTAAAAAAAAAATTTCTAAAAAAAAAAAAAAAAAAAACTTCTGTCACTTTTGGGTTCAAAGTCGAGAAATCTTGACCTCTTCCTCCTCGGATTACTGTGCTCGCAGAAATGTTGAGCACGTGTTTGGGTTGGAACGTCATTTGCTCTCTTTGATGACTCTGATCCTGACTTTTCAAAAAAAAAAAAAAAAAAAAACTTCCGTCATTGTTGGGTCCAGATTCGAGAAATTCTGGTTATTTCCCTTTCGGACTCTGTGCTCGCAGAAATGTTGAGCACGTTTTCGGATCGGAGTGCCATTTGCTCTCTTTTATGAACCCAACCTTGATCTTTCAAAAATCCCATCTCGTGTCCATTTCAAGGATGCGATTTACAACATCTGTGCCTAGCGGTACTAGTACGCCCTCTTGGGTCTACTGTATTCGCGACCGACACATTTGTACTCCCAACCTTATATCGTTTTACCTCGAGTGAGCCTCGCTCCTCGGTAATCTGAATTAAGGTTTACAATTGCTTCTAGCGGTCACTGGAACGCTCACTCTGAGCCTTTCATACTCGCGTTTAGAACAATTGTATACTCTATGGCTTTTTGCCTTCTTCATCTTGCTTGGGCCGGGCCTTGCCCCCTCGAGCAAATTGAAAAGAAAAAACCATAGTTTCTTTCCATTTATGATCACCACATTCTTGTGATTACTAATGGATCCGGTCTTGTTTCAGAAAGGTTTTTCAAAAACTAACATGGCAGCTTCGCTGACAATCACCTTCGACGAGAACAAGTACCAGCTGATGCTTCAAGAGAAGCAAAACAAATGCGCTCCAAAGCGCCTCGCCAGCGGCCGAAGTGTCACTTCCTTCGGTAACACACAAGACACCGGGTCGACCTCCTCTCCCCGGTCCATCGTCTTCGGGTCGCTGGGACCTTTCCCACTTCCCGCAGAAGAAACAACTCCTGCCAAGAAGCAGAGAACCGCCCCTGGGCATGTCACTGCCGTGACACCAAGGGCAACCGCCAAGAAGACTGAAGCTCGCGACAGCTCCGCGAAACCTTAGCCTGCAAGAAACCAGGTCTACCTCAAGACTTGGTCTCCAAGACCTTCTCCAAAACAAAGAAGGTCTCAAAGATCTGCAAGGCCAGCATACCTGGCCATGCTGGCCCCGCTCAAGGAAAACCGGTTCTACCCTCTCTCGTACACGAAAGAGGAGAAACCAGCCCTCCACCAAACAAAATCTACCCATCACGAGCCGGCTTATTCCTATAAGCCCAAGATCAAGTCGTGCATCATCAGGCCTCAGCAAGAACCTGTCAAGGCCTGTATTCCTGCAACTCGGCCCTTCATCTCAACAGGGGCCGAGCTCGCCAAATTTAAAGCTTCGCTGTGACAGGCTAAGGACCGCATCCAGATTCTGTCCTTGCCAAATTACAAAGAAGACAAGCTCGGCTGCTGCGCGCGAGGGACCACCTCCTTCGTGGCTAGAGCACAGCCCGAGCTAACTGAAGCTCAAATCGCTCATCGTATGCGTCGCCGCGCGGCGTATCGGCAAAAGAGACTAGAGAAGCAAAGAGCCCAGCACTCCACGCTCCAGGTCTCTAAAAAATGGGTTGAAAAAGAAGCACCCAACCAAGTTGCTACTGTCCATATGGTTGGCAAAACCAAAAGGCGCCAGAAGTCAGCAACAAAAATCCATGTCAAGCGACCGGTGACTCGCAGCGTCTCCCGGGCGCGAAGACATAGAGAAGATTCTCCCACTCCTTCAAGTCAAGGACACCGGAGCGATCACTCTTCAAGCTCTTCATCCAAAAGAATGAGCTCCAGCTCAGTCACCAAGACGATATCCTCATTCGACTCTCGAAAGATGAACGTCTTAGTCACAAATGCTGAGCAACCTCCGCCGCAAGATGACGTAGCCGCACGCATCCAGCAGCTGGAGCAAGGACAACAGAGGATAGAAGCTCTCATGGAGAACTTACTTCTTACCCTCCAACGTCCACCGAATAATGAAGCTCCTCCAAGTCACCACGAAGAGGAGGTAAATGAGTCACGCGCCCTTACCAAAAAGGACGTTGACGATATCCTCGCCAAAGCAAAGGAAGAGGATTCACTAAAGGAACACGAAATCAAGCCACCATATCCCTTATGGATGGACTCGGTACCATTTCCTACCAAATTCAAACAGCCCACTCTCCAAACATATACGGGGAAGGGCTCGGCCAGACAACATGTCATCCATTTCAAAATCCTGACGGGAGCCATCGCGGATCAAGACGCCCTCAAGATCCGTCTCTTCGCAAGTACCCTAAAAGGTACGGCCTTTGATTGGTACTCCACTCTTCAGGAGGACTCTATCCAAAACTGGGCCATGATGGAGACACGCTTCCTAACTCACTTCAGAGGTGAGGATCATCCTGTGACTATGGCTCAACTCTGCAGCCTAAAAAGGAGAGAATGAGTCGCCATACGACTACATTCACAAATGGAAGGCAATGGCGTACAAATGTTCAGACGTACTGCCACAAGCGTCGCTGGTCGACATCTGCCGTAACAACATGAGAGCAAAGATACGCTCCATGATTATCGGCAACAAATCAAAGAATCTGGGAGAACTCCTAGAAGCATCAATGGAGGCTGAAACGGTGATCAAAGACCTCAGCAGTCAGAAACCATCAAAGAAGGAGCCGACCGCCATTGGAACCTCGAAGCAAAAGAAAAAGGAGGTTCTCAATGTGCAAACCAAGTCAGCTCCGCAGCCACCAAAGAAAGTCGAAAACAAAGGTGCTGGTAAGAGACCTGAACTGTCTGATGCCTTCAAACAAAGAGTAGAAAAAAAATACCCGTTCGATGAAGATGTCGAAGAAATCTTCGAGGCTCTCCTGGCAAACGGGAAGCTCACCCTGCCTGAACCCAAAAGACCAGGAGATGTTGGCAAAACCAACGATCCCCGGTACTGTCCATACCACCAGATGATCTCGCATCCTCTCAACCAATGCTTCGTTGTGAGAGAGTAGATCAACGAGATGTGGAAAAACGGAGTCATCACCTAAGACAAAAACTATGGGTCTGCCTCCGTCAACATGGTGTCATTTGGACAAACACAAAAGTCACCAAAGAAGAAGGTCACTACTTCCTTCAAGGTGATAAAAATGGCTCCAACATCCCAAGAGCTAGTCCCGTGCCCAACACCAGATGGACAGCCCATATGGGTACATCCCGATCTCCTGGAAGATGAAAACTGGGAGATCGTCAAAACAAAGCCGACCGCTCAACAGCGAAGGCAAGCCAGGAGACAACTCCGTAAGCTTAAACAGCAGGAGAAAGCTCAACCAAAACAAGAAGTTCCTGAAAAGACAGAAACTTCCCCTACCCCCTCACTGGGGGCAGCAGAAAAGTCTCCTTCCGAGACTTCAAGGCCGGCAAGGAAATTCACCCTTTGTGATTTCATGCCATCACTACTAAAGACTGAAGACATGCAGGGGGCATCATACTCTTGCAATTCAGTAGTTGGATTCCCCATGGATGGGTACGAGTCCAGTGACACCGCCAGTGACACCGATGAATGGGAGGAATCCCTCGAAACAGGAGAATACCTCTCCGACGAGGAATGGATCCCTGAATCCCATCTCATGCCGGTGATCTAGTATAACCCTTTACACCACAGGGATCTTGGTCTGATGATGAAGGAGACCAAGAGGTTGTTCAGGAAAATGCTGTTGACACAGCACCTGCCAATGCTCCGGTAGAACCCGATCAGGAGGAACTACAAGGAGTAGATGAAGAAGAAGATCTGGCTCCTATGCCTGATCTCGAAGAATATGCAAGGATCTTGCAGCGTCTTGCCATAGAGCAAGGACAAGATCACATCAATCAGCTTCATCGCAATCCAGAACCGGTGGTCCCGGAAAATCTACAGGAGTCCCCTCCAGTAACTCCTGAAAATGAAGAAAACTGCTGGGTGGATGATCCCCTTACATCAGAGGATGAATCTGACTCCCAACAATCCATTCCGGAGACGTTTCCTATTGCTTGCAATGCGATAGTTCGAAACAACAGTGCCTCTGGAGCTTCATCTACCGAGGCCACAAACTCCCATACTACATCAGGTAGTATATCCTCTGATATTACTACCTCGGAAATGGCATCTTCTCAACCTTCGTCTTCCGAGACTGTCACATCAGAGTACAGACCTCTTCTGGCTGACTACCTTGAAGACGTCTCTACCGATGAAATTGTAAACAAAGAAGACAAATTGCTGGACGCTGTTCAGGACTTGTTCCCGGAAAATGCCCCATGCAATGCAATCACTGAGGATGGTAAGGTTGACGCGGAAGCATCTTCAGCAAATGAAAAAGATCAGCCCCTCAATCCCGAGGGTGGACTTCCGAATGAAGAACCGTCTCCAGAAGCTTTCGAAGTTGGTAAAGGTACCCGCTCTGGCCGGGATTACCACAAAAACTACAATCTAACTTCTTCTTCTTATGTAAATCCTTCGGGACAGAATGTAAGCACCCCAAGTGACAACATTAATGAAAATGCAGGCCCTAAGGAGGCTTTCAAGTATGACTTGATTGAGCACTTTAGACATATACCTGCACGCCTGCACATCCTAGACTTATTACGAATGTCTCCCCAAACTCGTGATAGTCTCATTTCAGAACTGCAAAGACTGAATATGGATGTCGACAAGCATGCCCCACAAGTCCTACAAATTGAAATGGACTATAGGGTTAAAAAATCAAATACCTCCTCAAAAGGAGAAAAGAAGAAGACTGAGGGATCTTGCAACGATTGCCTCTCAGTTCAAAAAGCAGCAAGTGCAACTATCGCCTTCACTAAGGAAGACCTCTTACTAGGCGAAACAAAGCACAACCGGCCCTTATACTTTACAGGGTACATCAAGGAGATGCCGATACACAGAGTACAGATCGATCCGAGTTCTGCCCTCAACCTCATCTCTACTTCGGCACTCGAAGAGCTGGCATCCCGCCTAGCAAACTGAGTCACACATCCGTGTCTATCTTTGGATACGATGGAAGCGCTCAGAGGCCTATCGGCAAGATTAGTTCAAGTTGCAAATCGGGATCTTATCTCTGAAAGTCACTGTGTATGCAATAAAGACCCCCTCATGC
>QPKB01000011.1:14151577-14332710 GCA_003546025.1 Camphora micrantha | reverse complement strand
TTAGACCCCAAAATAGCAGTCCACAAACTCAACCTGCAAAAAGATATTAAGCCTGTCAAACAAAGCCAAAGAAGATTTCGTCCTGATGTGATGGACAAAATTGAAAAAGAAGTTCAGAAACTCAAAAACGTTGGCTTCATCCGAGAGGAACAGCATCTTGAATGGTTGGCCAATATCGTCCCCGTGAGAAAGAAAAATGGGCAGATAAGGGTCTGTATCGACTACAGGGACCTGAATAATGCATGCCCTAAAGATGAATTTCTGCTCCCCATACCAGAGGTGATGATTGACAACACCTGTGGGTTTGAGCGAGTGACATTCATGGATGGATTCTCTGGCTACAATCAGATAAAGATGCATCCTAAAGATGAAAGACATACATCATTTCGGACTCCATTTGGCGTGTATTGCTACACTATCATGCCATGCGGTTTGAAAAATGCAGGTGTAACATATCAAAGGGTTTTGATGAAGATATTCCAAAATATGCAACACAAGACGGTCGAATGTTATGTCGGCAACCTCGCCGTCAAAAGCAGAAGAAAAGAAGACCATGTCAAAGATTTTCGAGAAGTCTTCCTCCGACTTCGCAAACACAAACTGCGAATGAATCCACTAAAGTGCTTCTTCGGTGTATCATCGGGTAAGCTCCTCGGATTCATAGTTCGGAAAGCCGGAATAGAACTTGACCCTACCAAAGTCAAGGCTATCCTAGAAATGCCATCTCCAAGGACCCTAAGACAACTAAAAGGGCTTCAAGGAAGATTGACATACATTCGACGGTTCATCTCCAATCTATCAAGGAAGTGTCGCCCATTCTCTCGCCTAATGAAGAAAGGTGTAGATTTTGTTTGGGATGCTGAATGTGATGCCACATTTCAAGACATCAAGACATACCTGACCAAACCTCTAGTGTTGGCTGCCCCCACAACTGGAAGACCATTCATCTTGTACACAGGAGCTCTCGACTATTCTTTGGGTGCTCTACTCGCACAAGAAGACGACGAAGGAAAAGAAGCTACTCTATATTACCTTAGCCGCATGTTGGTAGGTGCAGAGCATCGCTACTTTCCAGTCGAAAAAGAATGCCTTGCAATGATGTTTGCCTTACAAAAGCTACGTCACTACCTGCTATCCAACACAGTCTACCTGATTTCGAGGATCAATCTCTTAAAGGTCCTTGTCACAAAAGCAGGTTCTCTCAATGCCCGACTGGCAAAATGGTCCATCCTTCTATCACAGTTTGATATTAGGTATGTACCACAAAAACCAATCAAAAGCCAAGCTCTAACAGACTTTCTCGCAGAGCATCCACTGCCTAAAGATTCTCCACTCATGGATGATCTCCCAGACAAACCTATCTACAACGTGGAGACTTCCTTATTAAATGCTTCCTGAGACATGTGCTTTGACGGCGCAACCAGGACAAATGAAAAAAAAAACAAAAAAGAAAATATCGGGAATTGGCATCCTCTTTGTTAGCCCCGACAAATACATGATTCCATACGCTTTTTCGCTACTGGAACCATGCTCAAACAATGCAGCTGAGTACCAAGCCCTGATTGTAGAATTGGAACTCACCCTCGAATCTGGCATCACTATGCTGGAAGCTTTTGGGGACTTTCAACTAATCGTCAACCAGATTAATCAGAAACTTGAAGTCAGGAAGCCTAATATGTTGCCCTACTACAACAAGGCACAATCACTTCGGCAAAAGTTTGACATCTGTCATAAAAGACACATCCCCAAAGGTGAAAACATCCGTGCAGATGACCTAGCCGGACTTACGCATCTATGGCAATCCAAGAAGGGGAAAACTTATAAATCATAGTGTGTCACCAAGTGGTTGGAAGTCGGATATCCATCCTCAAACCTCCAATCGGCGACTAGAGGGATCCATTCATTGATTACATTATGTTCGGAATCCTACCTGAAGATCCAAAAGAATGGGTAAGCATTCGAAGACGAACCCCAAGCTTTCATTTGGATATTCCTTCAAAAACACTTTATAGAAAATCCTTCAATGGAGTACTTCTACGTTGCTTGTCACAACAAAAGGCCTAGGAAACTCTCAAACAAATACATGCTGGTCTTTGTGGAGCTCATCAGGCTGGTTCTAAGCTCTACGATCAGATAAAAAGGTTAGGTTATTATTGGCCTACCATGGTAGCTGATCTAATGCAATTTGCTAAGCGTTGCCAAAAATGCCAAATTCATGGAGATTATGTCCACATGCCTCCAGAATGGCTACATCCTACAGCGATCTCATAGCCTTTCGAAGCTTGGGGTATGGACATTATAGGTCATATCTCTCCCCCATCAAGCAAAGGTCATCGCTTCATCTTCGCCGCTACGGATTATTTCTCCAAGTGGTCAGAAGCATTTGCGTTAAGCGAAATGAAGACCTCATCAGTCTTTCAATTCTTGTGCACCAACATTATTTGTCGTTTCGGCATACCTAAAAGATTCATTCATGATAACGGACCACAATTCCGGGATCACAAATTCTACAGGTTTTGCAATAAGTACAAAATCCAAAGTTGTCCTTCAACTTCGTATAATCCAGCAGCGAAACGGACTAACAGAAACCTTCAACAAGACACTCTGCAAAATTCTCAAGAAAATAGTCTCTAGTCACAAAAGAGACTGGGGCGACAAACTACCTGAAGCTTTGTGGGCCTATCGAACTACCGTTCGAGGACCAACCCATAGCACACCATTCTCCTTGGTCTATGGATGCGAAGCTATTGTCCCTTTGGAAGTACAAATTCCTTCCTTAAGGGTATCTCTGCAAAATGATATGACGCAAGAAAGCAATGTCAAGTTGAGACTCCAAGAGCTGGATAATCTCGATGAGAGACGACTTGAAGCTCTACAAAGGATTGAGTTGTACCAAGTAGGCATGGCAGGATCTTTCGACAAGAAGGTCAGGCAATGCGCCTATAAAAAAGGTGACTTGGTTCTTGTAGTAAAAAGGCCAATGGTTTTTGCTAACAAATTCAAAGGCAAATTTGAACCAAAATGGGGGGGACCTTTCATCATCGACAAAGTCTTCTCCAATGGCGCATACGCTCTTCTAAACAAGGAAGCTGACAGATGTATGCTACCCATCAATGGCAAGTTCTTGAAGCGGTACTATCATTGAAAACTTCCTCCAACGGGTTAGAGTGATGCCTATATGGCCAAAGCCTATTCCTAGGTACTTGCTCACCAAACCCATCCCTTTTGGAATTTTCATCCTTATGTTGAAATTTCTCAAAAAAACTCTCAAAACAATGCTTACTTTCATCGTTTCATTGTTTAAAAACAAATCAAAATTCAAATCCAAAAATCCAAGTTTAGGAGCCTCTTCCCGGACTTGAACATTTTCAATCTTTGAACCCAAAATTCATGGTTTGAAACAAAAATCAGGACTCAGGAATTTCCACCCTAGTTCGCTCCGACTTTTACAACCAAAAATGGTTTTGAGTCAAAATTAACGACCCTCGTGTCTTTAAACAAAAATGATTTTTTAGAAACCGCGGGGAAGTGACGCTCAGTCGATACTCGCTAAACCCAAAAATCGGAAGGATGCGAACCCCATTCGATACTTCCAAATTTTCAAAATTGCAAGGAAGCAACACTTTATCGATACTTGCAAAACTTCAAAAATCATGGAGACGCAACATTCCAATTGATATCCACAGCCCAAATTTCAAAAAATCGTGGAGATGCAACATTCCAGTTGATATCCACAACCCAAATTTCAAAAATCGTGGAGATGCAACATTCCAGTTGATATCCACAACCCAAATTTCAAAAAAAAAACAAAAAGAAGGAAAAACCTCAAATTTCAAAAATCGTGGGAAGCGACATTTAGTCAATACCCGCAAAACCAAAATTTTTGAAAAAGCAAGGAAGTGACGTTCAGTCGATACTTGCACCCCCAGTCCGTGAGAAGGCGACATTCTATTGATACTCGCAACCGAATGAGCAAGGAGGCGACATTCCATCGATACTTGCAATACCATTCAGCAAGGAGGCGACTCTTAGTCGATACTTGCATTTTTGAAAATCAAAAACCTGGCTTTCATGCCAACAAAATAAAACTTGGTTTTCAAAATTCAAAAACCTGGCTTTCATGCCATCTTAAAATTCGGCTTTTATGCCATTTCCAAATTTCGGCTTCCATGCCACCAACAAAATTTTGGCTCTCATGCCAATTCAAAACCCGGCTTTCATGCCATCTTACAATTCGGCTCATGCCATTTCCAAATTTCGGCTTCCATGCCACAAACAAAATTTTGGCTCTCATGTCAATTCAAAATTCGGCTTTCATGCCATCGTAGAATTCGGCTTTCATGCCATTTCCAAAATTTGGCTTTCATGCCATTTCAAAAAAAGACTTTGGCTCCCATGCCACAAATAAATTTTGGCTTTTATGCCACAAAATTCAGCTTTTATGTCACAAAATCCGGCTTTAATGCCACAAATTTTGGCTTTTATGCCACAAAATTCGGCTTTTATGCTATCTCAAAATCTAGCTTTCATGCCATTTCAAATCTGGCCTTCATGCCAAAACAATCCTTTGACAAAAGATTTTCAAAAAAGATGACAACCTTTTGATCAAATTCTCAAAAAAAAAAAAAAAAAAATAAAATAAAATAAAATAAAACCTTTCCCATCTAACTTTTGCTTACTTTCATCAAAAAGAATCTAAGTAAAAGGTATATACAGTACCAAAAATGTTTATACATGGAGGTACCAAAAAAAAAAAAAAAAAACAAGAAGAAAAAAAGGAGTTTGTTACAATTCAGGAGCTCAGTCTAATATGGTCTTCAACCAAAGATTCAACTCCTCAAGCAGACTCTTGGCCTTAGCCTCCAAAGCTTCCAGGCAACGCTTCTTCAAAATCTTTCCATAAAATGCGGCAGAATGCCGCGACCCATCTTTAGCAAGAGGAAGTTCTTCCCAAAGCATTTGCCATTGCTCATATTCCTGGGTCTTCCTCCGGAGATTGCTGTCAACTTCTTCGACCTGGAGAATGAGAGTCTCTTCTTTAGCGCGAGCTTCCACAATGGTAGCCCATTTGGCAGCAGCTTGTTCTTCCAGTAGCTCAAGACGTTGTCTGGCCTCGATGACCTCCCTATTACGACGGTGCAGGTCATGTTTTAGCTCAATGATAGCCAGCTCGGTGATGTTCCTCTCCCGAACAAACTGCTTCCGAGTCTGCGAGATCTCATCCATTCCGGATTTGACCTCACTGGAAGGCTTCAAAAACATCTCCTTTGGAATGTCAAGTCATCAGGGACTGCATCACCAAAGAAAAAGGTAGGCTTGGGCACAATTTTCCGATCGTCCATGACCCAAGGACGACTGTTTACCATAATTTTGTAAAATTCCTCATCCTTGAAAGCGATCAATTGATGTCTCACCTCATCGCGGTTGAGGGAATCACACTCTTCTAAGTTCCTCTCGACGTACTGGACTTTCTCCCAGGCCTGCTGTACGACCACATTAGAAGATTTGGTAGAACGGCGAGGTGCATCAGTAACAGACTCTTTGCCTTTGTTCGTCCTGGAGGAACTACCTGCAAAAGATGGAAAAGAAACAATCAATCATTACCAAAATGACAGAATTTTGCTAAAAAAATCTAGCGAAATTTTGGCATGATTCCGGGGCAATTCCAAAGAAAAGGGAAACACCCCAAAAACGATAGGAAGCTTGAAGATGAGCTCAACATCACTGCAAGCTCGTAATCATTGGAGGATTCTTAAAGAAGGCTCGGACTCAAACATTGATGCAGGATCAAGCTATTCTTCTCAAATTTCCGCAACATTGGAAAAGGGCTCAACATTACTACGAGCTCCAAACTCCAAGACTTACAAAGCTCCTCAAAATCCCGCAAGACTAAGAAAGGGCTCAACATTGCTGCGAGCTCCAAATCCCAATACTTGCAAGGATTTCTAGGTATGCATCATCATGCTTCCAATACAATTTACTAAAAATCATGCAACAAAGAAAATCTTCATGAATTAGATGCTAGGAAAACCTTGACAAAATTTGACTAATTCCAACCAACTTGGTCAAAATCAATCAAACTTTGTCCAAGTCAAAATTCATGTTGGCTTGACCTAGAAACTCTAGCCTTTTGTTTGATACATAAAAAAAAATGCATGAACATCTTGAAATTGCATAACCTCGTTATCATGGTGAGCAAAAAAAAAAAAAACAGAGAGAGAAACCCCTTCAAAAAAAAAATTTGGGCTGGCCCACAGGCCGTGGCCCACTACCACGTGGCAGTACAGACCTGTCCGTACAGCCAAGAAAAAAAAAACGATGAAAAAAAAAAAAGAAAAACCGTGAGCAAAAAAACAGAAAAAAAAAAGAGAAAGAAAAAAACCGGAGGGGGGGGGGCACGTGTAAAAAAAAAGAAAAGAAAAAGAAAAGAAAAGAAAAGAAAGAAACTTTTTTCTACTTCAACATAGAGTTTCTTGTGAAGGAAGAAAACTCACTTGAAGTCATGGATGGAGAAGAAAGAGAACTTGAAGATCTTTGGAGAAGAAGAGAAGTTCTTGATCTTGGAGCACTCTTGAAAATTTTTGCACAAAGAAAGCAACAACTGCAAGAGATTCAACTTCCTTTGCTTTTATAGAAGAAAGCAAACCAAAAGAGGAAAGGAGAAGAAAACCAAGGAGGTAAGTGCTAAAAATTAACAACTTTCCCAAAAAGAAAGGGGATTTGAGATATTCTCTCCTAAAGAGAAGATTCTTTGAGAAATTCTCTCCAAAAACAAAGGGAATGTGAGATATTCTCTCCCAAAGAAAGATACTTTAAGAAAATCTCTCCCAAAATCAAGGAAACTTGAGAGATTCTCTCCAAGTAATGATATTTTTAGATATTCTCTATCCAAAGGAAATATTTTTAGATATTCTTTACAAAATGACACCATATGAAATCTAAGCCATTTTCGAAGCTTAAGGTCCCATGGGTTAGCCCATATGAGCCAAGTTTGACCACTTAGGCACTAAAAGTGGCTTTTAGTCAAGAAAATCCCTCTTACCAAGAGCATATGAAAAAAAAGGGTTCCATGCCTCTTTTGAGTTGATTGGACAATACAAAATTTTCTCAAGCCTCATGAGCTTCCAAAAACAAAAAAAATCCAAACCATCCAACCCCATGCACCAAATTAAGTCAAAATCTTGAAATTGACATTCCACAAAAACAAAAAAAAAAAAAAAAAAAAAAAAAAACCCACTCCAATGGACCCAAAATTGTCACAGAGAGTGACCAGAAACCAAATCCCAGTCCCCTAGCTTGCCACATATAGCTTGTTAGGTCTCAAGGCCAAAACTAAAAACCAAATTTTGACACTCTAACTTGCCACATACAGCTTGTTGGGTCACAAGGCCAAAATAAAAAATCAAACCCCAACCCCCTAACCTGCCACATACATCTTGTTAGGTCACAAGGTCAAAAAACCAAAAAAAAAAAAGGAAACCTTCTTGACCGCCTGATGTGCCACATAAAGCCCTTAGGTTCACAAGGCCAAAAGGAAAACACAAAATCCAAAACCCAAATCCAAATCCCTCGTGTCATTTTCAAAATCTTTGCCTTGAGATGGTACATCATCCTTTTCACTGCCACAAAATTCCCCTGGAAACTCAAAGGCTACCTTATCAAAAAGAAAACTGCACAAAGACTCTTGGTCAAAAGTTCAACTTCAAGCTTCTCTTCGAGACACATTGACTCCAAAAGTTATGCAACTCGCCCCTCTACCTCGAGGGGGCATTTGTTGACACCAAAAATGTCACTTTGCTATTTCACACATTCTCAATATCCAAAACCCACATGGAGCTACATCCTACCACAAAAAGACAAATGCCGCTTCAAGCATCAAATTTTGTCGGAACCAAACAAAAACTGCAAGATCCTTCAAAACAACCAAAAGGGGGATACACCTGAAGTTTTGGGCCATTCCAACATCATTTGGTCTTACTTCACTCCTCCAACAGTTGAATAGGCGCTCTCAGCAGTGACAGTGTCGAAGACATCAAAACTTCGATCAGAGCCTACAGATGGTCTCAAAATAACTCCAAAAGGCTTCCTGTCAAATTTCAAGTCAAACCGACAACGTTTGACCCTCCATCAACACTTGAGCAGCAAAATCAAGCCTCTCGGCGATGAGAACCACCGAGATCATCACTCATCAAACAGAGCACACGGGTGGCTTCTACATACTTTTAAAGGGCTACACGTCAAATTTCAGGTCATTTCGACAACGTTTGACCAGACTTTGACGCCCCAGAACAAAATCAAGCCTACCGGCGGCGGAGCACCCCGAGACCATGACGTCTAAATCGGAGCCAGTGGATCATCTCGAAATGACTCCAATAGACTTCTCGTTAAATTTCAGGACAATCGGACATCGGTTGACCGTACATCAAAGCTCGATACCTTCCTCGCGGCAAAATCAAGTCTAGCAGCGACGGAACCCCAAACGACTTCAAAACCCAAACAAAAGCCTGTGGTTGGTCATATCTACTGCTCAAGAGGCCTCACCTCAAATTTTGGGTCATTCTGACATCGTTTGACCTACTTTTGACTCTTGACGAAAAATTAGCCACAAAGCCTTCGGCTTTTCCAAAAAATAGGAAACTTTGTGCTCCGGTTTGCACGGCTTATCATCAAGTTTTCTTCAGGAGAATCAAGCCAAGAAATGAGGAAAAATGTCAAGAAAAATACAGGAGAAAAAAAGAAATTAAAAAATTTGAAAAACGGCCGAAAAACGGCGACCAAAAGGAGAAAATCCCACATAGTCACCGGCGACCCTGGGTGCATGGTCACCGGCGACCCTGGAAATCCGGGTCGCCGGATTTCCACCAGATGGCTAGTTTTCCGACCCTTTTTGCGTTTCGGGAATTCCAGGCCCTGTGGTTTTTCGAAAATCTGATTCTTGCTGCTTGAAATCGACTGATCTTCATCAACATTTCGGATTCACCGTCAAGAGCATGAAATCGTCATTGATCTCTCCAAGATCACCAACTAGCTAACCAAAAAATTACACTTTCTGTCCAACCAATCGAGAAATCGACACGACAGATGTTACTGGCCCACTAGTATTAATCAATGTCCGAAGTTGCATCACCATCTGACATCAAACAACATGTGGATCCAACGGCGATCATCGCAAGAAGAATTCCACAAGAGGCGGTACGGCCCGTGACTCTTCGAGCGCCCTGGCAACCAATTAATGAAGTTAATTGATCCGTTTTATGACAACTTAATGCGGTTATTAACCCATTATTTTGGACGGCCCAATCAGAATCAAGCAAATGAGAGTTATAAGTTCAAGTAATCATGACAATAAATCATGAAACTCCCCTCATCATGGAGATTAAAGGCGATCAAAAGCCCATCATTTTTCATCGGCCAATCAGATTCAAGGAAAAAGGAGTTACAAAATCAAGAAATAAAAACTTGTAACTCCTCACATCATGGAGCATCAATGCCATCTCTTATCATAGGTCATCAATGCCATAAATCACCCCATAGCTACCAAGAGCCTATAAAAAAGGGGTCATTCCAGGAAGAACTGACACAGACATACACAGAGAGACGTATGCGCAAGCAAGCGAGGGAGAAATTCTGAAGAAATCATGTTACTCTGCTACAGCAAACACCACAAGGTGATCAAAGTCCTTTGGGGGGCCACCCCCCCAAGGCAAGGTTCTCTCCCCTTCTATCCAACATGGCCTAGACACAGCTTTTCAGCCCGTCTACTTGGTTTTTTATTGGATATAGGACTACCCCATGGTCTTTATCCTCTAAAAATCTGAGGTCCAAGCCAAGCCAAAGAATCAAAGCATCATATGTTCTCATTTGAAGGATAATGGCGAAGCCCATACACAACTTGCGACCGTCGATCTGAACGTGTCCCCACAATCTCCTGAGAAGTTAGATTCCTTTTCTTCCTTTTCTATTATATTCTGTATGTTTTTCAAAGAGACAAAAAAAATCACAATTCTTGTCTTTCATTATTGATGAGACTCGTAAATCACCTTTCACGGCAAACAAGCAAAAAATTGCCTTTCATGGCAAACAAACAAAAAAACCGCCTTTCACGATAAAGAAAATGAAATCGCCTTTTCACGGCAAACAAACAAAAGAAATCACCTTTCACAGCATTTTAAAAATTGTGTCTCTTTCTTAAAAATATATGTACAATGGAAAGTTAGAAAAAAGAGTTGATTTCCTTTCTACTTGCGAAGGGGAATCTCCGGATCACTACTTCAAATTCCAAGTAGAATAGAAAATCTGGCATACCCTTACAAAAACTTTTCCTCCGCCAGAAGAGACGGGTCGATCACCCAAAACTTTGAAAAATAGTAAGTGATGGCAAGTGCAAAGCATATAATGACCTATTATAATAGGTTAGGGACAAGAGAATAAGAGAATGGTATTTTAAGCTTGCAAAAATAAGAGAAAGGAAAAGTATGGATTAAGATCATATCAAGTGTATTAAGAATAATGGCCAAAATGTTCTAATGAAGGACAACGATATCAGAAAAAGGTGGAAGGAATAGTTTAGCATACTTTTAAATGAAGACTATATAGTAGATATAAGAATAAAAGAGGATACTTCAGTAGCAAAGCATGCATTTTTCGGAGAATTAGAGTGGTAGAAGTGAGGAAAGGATCAAAACAAATGAAGACGACAAAGGCTACGGGTCCAGATAGCATCTCGATTAAGGCTTGGAAATGCTTAGGAGAAGTTGGAGAGATTTTGTTAACTAAACTCTTCAATAAGATATTAATGACAAAGAAAATGCCGGATGAATGGAGAAGAAGTGTTGCAGTACCAATTTATAAGAATGAGGGAGATGCACGAAACTGTACCAATTATCATAGGATTAGACTTATGAGTCATATTATGAGACCATGGGAGAGTAATGGGGCAAAGACTTAGACAAAAGACCAAGATGTTTGAAAATCAATTTGGTTTTATGCCAAGGAAGTCAACGGTGGAAGCTATCTTCTCACTTAGGCGATTAATAAGAAAATATTGAGCAAAGAGGAAAAATCTTCATATGGTTTTCATCGATCTAGAAAAAGCCTACAACATAGTACCTAAATATTTAATTTGGTGAGTTTCAAATAAAATGAATGTTCCAAGAGGTTATATTGAAATTATTAAAGACATGTATGAATGAGCAGTAAAGAGTGTGAGAACTAATTGTGGAGAGACATGGGAGTTCCCTAGTGACCATAACTTTGCATCAGGGGTCGGCCCTAAGTCCTTTTCCCTTTTGCATTGATTATGGATGAGGTTGTTAGGGATTTTGTATATTGCAATTTGATGGATGCATTATCATTTTAATCATCATTTGCATTTTCACACATGAATTGATTTAGAAAATGTTGAAATCTTGATTTACACATGCTTTGTTTTTTAGACTTGTAGAACTATTGATTTATGCATGTTTTGTTTTTAATCTTGGATGCATTTAATTTGAAAAAAAAGTTTTATGAATCAAGCTAGCCTATGTTTTAAATCTTTCAAATCATTTTAGGCTTTTATGTTTCATGATTTTAAAAGCACTTAGATTGAATTAAAATCATGTTTCCAAACTTAATTTAATGGCCCAAAAGTTCCCTCAAAGAATTACTTTGAAATATACTAATACGGGGAATTTGGTCCCTGGACCCGGTCGACCCACAGTGTGGTCGGTCAACCGAGCCCATGGACCCGGTCGACCTACCACACATGGGGTCAACCGGGCAAAGAGCCGTTGGACTACTTTTTCAAACGGTTAGATTTTTTACCGTTAAGGCCAGGTCGACCAGGCTATAGTGAGGGTCGACCGGGGACACGCCAGAACTCATTTTTTGAGTATAAAATGAGGTTCATTCCCTTGAAAAAGTTGTTGATCAAAGAAGACGAAAGAGCCTTCCTTGAGGTGTTTGGAGGCAAGAAAAAGGGGAATGAATTAAGAGAGACCAAGGGGTCATTAGTAAAGTTAAAGCTTGGATTAATCAAGTTAAATCTCTAAGTAAGCTTTACTTTTTGTTAATCATATGTTATATGCTTTGTTTAAATTATTGGTAAATGAGTTTTAGCATGAGAACTATGATGTGTTGAATCCATTCTTCATTTAATCTTTGATCTAAGTTGGATTGGATTCTTCACCTTGATTTCAAACCAAGTTTGTTTTAAAACTTTATAAAACATGTTTTTTCAAAACCTTTGATTTCTTTCGTAACATGTTTCATTTACTTTGTTGAATCATATTGTTATTTTCATTCATTTGAACATTGGTTAATCTTTTGTTTTTGAAAACAACATTGCACATGCATCACATGTTTAGACATAATTAATTTCATACAACTTGTGAGCTTTTGATTTTCATATCATCAACAAGTTAGTATTTATACATGTGATTTGCATTTCTCTTCAATCAAATCTTTGTGTGCTTTGAACTTTAAAATGCATTAAGCATACATTAATTGAGCCCTCATTTTAAACTTGATTGGAGTTTTCACACACACACTTCATGAGCATTCATCTTAGCATTTCTTAGAGTGTTGTGTGAGTTGAATTAAACTTTCTTATCCGCCTATTTTAGAGGCAATTAAATTGATCTTAAATTGCAATCTCTTAAAGTGTTTGTGTAAACACTTATTTGAGAAATCATCTTTTGTAAAGGTTATTGCTTAGCCTAAAAAAGCACATTGATAGGTTGTTGTTAAGCCTAGAAAAATAACATTGTTAGGTTATTGCTTAGCCTTGAAAAGCATATTGTAAAGGTTATTGCTTAGCCTATTGAAAAGCATAAATAGTGGAAATCCGGTGGGGTGTTAGATCACAAGCCGGTAGTGGATGTAGGCATTGAGGCCGAACCACTATAAATCCTTGTGTTATGGTGAATGCATTGTGGTGATTGTTTTGTTTAAGCTTCCGCATTTTATTTGTTAATCATCACATGTGACTAGTTAAGAAGTTAAGAAGTTAAAATTGGCCATAATTAGCCATAAAGTGTAGATCACCCAATTCACCCCCCCCCCCCCTCTAAGGTTAGGATCCCGAACTTTCAGAGGTAACTGCTCATATTCAAAAAGATGTACCTTGGTGTATGTTATTTGCAGATGATATTGTGCTGGTAGATAAATCAAGAGATGGTGGGAATGCAAAACTCGAGAGATGGCAGGAGGCTTTAGAATTCAAAGGCTTTAAAATAAACAGTACAAAAACGGCATATATGGTTTGTAACTTCGTTGGGCATATAGAAAAGGCTAAAACTACTGTGAGAATTGAAGACCATAAGATACCACAAAGTGGTTATTTCCGCTACCTTGGCTCTATAATTAGTAAGGATGGGGAAATTGATGAAGATGTCGAACATAGGATTAAAACGAGATGGTTTAAATGGAGACTTGCTTAGGGAATGCTTTGGGACCAACGAATGCCTTCAAGATTAGAGGAAAGATTTTACAGGACAGCGATTAGACCAACTATGACCTATGGAGCAGAATGTTGGCCTCAAGAAGCAGCACATGCAAAAGATGGATGTAGCAGAGATGAGAACGCTGAGGTAGTTGTGGGGTTAAAACAAGAAAAGATAGAATTAGAAATGAACGCTTTCGAGAGCATTTGTAGGTAGTAATAATAGGAGATAAAATTAGATAAATTCGTTTGAGATGGTTTGGACATATCCAACGTAGGCCGGTAACAGCGCCGATAAGGAAAAGTTTGTGTATGAAGGTTTATGACCCACCAAGGGGAAGGGCTAGGCCAAAAAGGACGTTGATGGAGGTAGTAAAGATAGATATGAAGAAGTGTAACTTATTTGAGGATTTGGCTCAAGATAGATCAGAATGGAGAAACATAATTCGTGTAGCAGACCCTAATATAGTTGAGACAAGGCTTTGATGATGATAATGATGATGATGATGATGATGATAAGAAAATTTTCTTATTTTACTCCTATTGCCCCTTCTCGGCATTCTTAGCTCTTTTAAGAGAGAGAATTTTAAAAAGTGATATGGGCATTTTTTGTCTTTATATCTTCTGAAACACAAGACAACATGTTTCATATTCCCTATCGTTCTCCTAAAAGTCTTCTTACTTGCTAACTATTTGGCCTTTTAAAAAGAATTGTTATGAGATATGAATCTTGGGTAGATGCTCACTTAAGATGAGTTAGGGTTAGAATTAGAGTTCCTCTTTGTGAGTGTACTTTGACTATAAATAGGCTCTTTTTCTTTGTATTTATACACATATAATGAGATAGCAGAAAAGCTTTCTCTTCTCCTTCTAATCTTTATTTTTTTTTATCTTTTTCTTTTCTAGCACGTTATCGGTACAATATTTTTTAAATTTGCACGCGTGAGGAAAAAAAACCAAAGCAGACCCACGCTGAACGACCCCATCACCTTGGCTGCTAAGAGGAAATCACCTTCTTCTTGTTTAATATTGTTGACTGTTACAAAGAGGAAATCACCTTGCATCGGTCTACGTGCAACAACAAGTACCCTATTGTTGACTGTTGCAAGGAGGCAACATGAAGGAGTTTTTTTTTATTTCCTTTCCAATTGGACTGTTGCAGGGCACGATTTGCAAGGAGTTTTTGCTTCAGGCGATTTTTTTCTCGGGTACATTCAAACAACCAAGGAGACATTGCCTTCCTCGGTTTGCTTGCAACGAAAAGGAAATCCAGACGCCACCAAGGAATCACGCACGTGCTGTTTTTCTCTCGGGACGCGCGCCTGAGCAGTTCAATTATTTTGTGTTTCAAGTTGAGCCATAACTTCTTTATCGGACCTCCATTCGATCAACGGGTTGGTTCTACAGATTTACGGCGATGAACACTACCTAATAGATACAATAGACCAGATATTTGAATGGTCAAAATTTTTTTTATGGATTGAGATCACGGTAAGTGATTTTCAAACCATAGTTCAAATCCAATTTATTAAAATGAATAAAACCAGTTTATGATACTTATTTATTGTAATTATAAGTGTTTGGTTACTGTTCATTTTTTTGGATGATTTTTTTTATTATTTTTATTTAAATTTATCAATCATATGAATGGATCACAAAATAGAAGCAGAAGTTCTAAATCTGAACCTGAAGTTCCCTAATCTATAGACTAGCAGTCCTAGAAGTTGGAATATTGATATGAACCTGTAGATTCATATCCATAAATCAAAACCTGAAGTTTTTTATTCAAAAGCCCAAATAAATTATACACCCATGAAATTAAACATGAAAATTTGACAGAACCAAAATTTCTGATTATTTATTAGCAACAAAAGTTCTACTTCAAACATGAAGATTTGACGGAACTTGCGGTTCTAATTTCAAGTATTATGAACCTGAAGTTCTAAATTAAGCCTGAAATCTTGACAGAACCAGCAATTCTGATTATCAAAGTTGAGAACCCGATGTTCTAACTTTTCATTGGCCATTTTTTTGTTATTTTTAAATTCCTTCCTTAATTACTTCTGATGTTAAGGTTTCATTATTTTTTCCTTTTACTTTATTGATTATCTACACACGGTTAATTTAATATATATTTCTTATTACAGTTCTTGCATAATGTCAAATATGGCCAAAATTGACTTTAAAGCACTTAACATAAATGGGGACAATTACTTATCTTAGAAATTGGATGTTAAAATCCATTTGCAATCCAAGAAATTAGGAGAGACTATAAATGAAGGTAACAAGATATCTCCAGAGAAAAAAGTGTTAGCCCTTGACTTCATGCGCCGTCACATACATGAAGACCTCAGAAATGAATACCTTACTGAGAAAGACCCAGCAGGCCTATGGAAATCCCTGAATGATAGGCCGTATGATCATCAGAAGATGGTCATACTGCCAGCTGTCCAAAATGAATGGTTAAACCAGAGGTTACAGGATTATAAAACAGTATCTGAATACAACTCTGTCATCTTCAATATTGTTTCCTGATTAAGATTATGCGGTGAAAAGGTTTCGGAAGAGCAGATGTTAGAGAAAACGTTATCTACTTTTCAATCCTCGAATGTGCTATTGTAGCAGCAGTATCGAGAACGACGTTTCTCCAAATATTCAAAACTTATCTCATGTCTCCTAATTGTTGAACAGAATTGCATAGTGTTGATAAAAAATCATAACTCTAGACCAACTGGATCTTTGGCAGTTCCTTAAGTAAATGCCAGTTTTAGCTCAAAAAGAGGCGGAGGAGGCAGAGGAAGGGGGAATGGAAGACATAACTCCTCCAGACGAGGTGGTTTTAAAGGTCCCCCTTCAAAATTCAAAAATCTCTAGAAGAGACCTAGTCCTCAGCAAAAGAACAACCAAAATCCACCGGCCAAACCTACCCACCATCTTGATAACACGTGCCACAGATGTGGAAGAAATGGGCATTGGTCACGCACTTGCCATGCACCAAAGGAAGTGGCGGAACAATACAAAGCATACAAGGCATCTATTCATTTAGCAAAGGCAAATGTTCTGGAATGCTGGAATTGGAATACAGTGATGCCAGAGAGACCTCCAATTGACATTACAAACTTTGAGACTTAAGAATTCTTTGGGGATGAGGATAGTCAACCTCTGGATAATGAGGCATTTAACACTCACTTGGGAGCACTCCCTAGCATGGTCTAGAAGACCAATAATTCTTTGAACTTTCACAAACTTGAGTTTTTTTAGTTCATTTGAGATGCATAACTAGGCCATTTCGTGTTCCAAAAATTGTCACTAGTTTCTTTATGAAACCTCATTTTAGTTGAATCAGGTCTGAAATTGTTATCAGGGAACCACCATGGGATCGATAATGAAACTCATTTTCACCGGACTATTTATCAAAGGAATGGTTCATATACAAAGGTGAAGGTTATAAAATAAAAATGTTAGAATAATTTAACTAGAATGATATCGGTCTCATACTTTACTAGCAAAAAGAAATCTATGCCAAGCACAGGCAAGCAACTAACTAAATTTGTAATACGAAAATTATAAAGAGAGTAAAAATTGGAGATGCACCAATTTTTTAGTGCATATTCTTTTACACAATGCAATTAATAAGTAAAAGTTAACAATATTAACAAATATAGTTGGTTGCAAATAACGGATAATACATCCTATACTTCCTTGCAAAATCAACAATTTACCCTTCATGAACTTTAACTATTGTGGTGCTAGACAAAGATGTTTATTTATTACTTCAAGTGGGCGTAATCTATCTCTAATATTGGATTGTTATGAAATGTACATTTTTTAGTGTTCACTATTCCATATAAGAATGAAATTTTTTAGTGTCATTATTTCCGACTTGTGAGCAATTTTTATGTATCATTGCCTTCATTACATTCAATGTTATTATGTTTAATTTGGATGTATACAGATGTCTAAAGAGAATATAAGTAAGGATGAATTGCTCCACAACAAAGCTAGTACCTCAAATGCACAACAAGCTCAACTTTTGTGCGAACAAGAGCATTACATTTCTGTTGCTATCGAACGCGATTTGATATACTCTCTTCCACACAACAACTAATCAATTGAACTTCCTTTCGATCTATGGCTAACGTTATTCAAACTGTCATTTTTCGCAAAAGTAGTTATATTTGAGTGCTTTATCCCAACCTTCCTTCACTCCCGCCTGACTTGCAGTGAATCTTCCCTACATTTGTTGTGCTATATGTGCTCTTGGATATTGATCCTAATGTAACTTGTAATTGAAGTGGTTATGTTGTGGATATTGTTAATTTGTAATTTAAACTTAGGAGATGTGCAGACAATTTAAATAACTATATATATCGGATGTTGATGAATTGATTGAATGTCAATTGAATGCATGAATTTTTTTATTTTATTTTTTTGTATTTAAATTCATAAATGTTGTATTTGAAGTACATATGGGGCTTTTGACGTAAATGTATTGGTCCCCTTTCAAAAAAAATAAATAAATTTATATAGCTTCATCACCGACGCTGTATCACTTATTTTAGACTGCTAGGGTCATCATCGATCCTGACTTATAATTTTGTCCAGAGAATGCACGGAAAAAGTTACAACTTTTGGTAAAAAAAGTAGAAAACCTGCATTGGTGATGACCTTATTTTACACAATAGGAATCCTGCATCAATGATTGACCTTATTTTACACTGCTCGGGTCATCACCGACCCTAACTTAGAATTTCTTTTCCCGAGAATGCTTGGAAAAATTACAAATTTTAGTGTAAATAAAGTCGGCGCCGACAATGTGCCAAATAGGTAAAAAAAAATTGGAAATTCAGCCCAATTGCTCTAATTGGTGCACCACCATCTAAGGTGTTTGATTGCATCACACGTGCACATTAAGTGTTTTTTCTGGTTAAATCCCCAAGATAAAATTAAAATAAAATAAAATAAAAACAGCAAAGCTACAAGTGAAAAAAATTGTGATCACTACTAATGTATTTATGCACAATAGATAAACTCACTGGCCAAATTTATGAAGCGAGTATTAGTAGAATGTACAATATTAATCTTCATGCCCATCAACCTATCTTTAGCAGAGGAGCAGGTTTTGTGAGAGTGGTGTTTCGTCTTTCTAATTTCTTACACAGCCTAGTGAATATGGTTGTTGACGAAACATTCCGTGATTGGATTCATTTGATTTTCTCTGGCCCGTGTATTTCCAGGGCTGGGCTGCTCTGGGCCACCTTCACACATTAGGGTCTTCCTCCCTACTTCTTCAAGCAAGTGCTTTTGAACGGTTGTTGCACCATGTGTTGGGAGCTGGATTCATGGAGGTAGCTTCCACTTCCAATTGCCCTAAGGACAAAAACTCATCTGATCATAAGCAAGCAATGTTGAGCTTGATTTAAGGTAAAAATATTATTTAGCAATGTTGTTAATAATAAGAAATGAAATTGAAGAGAAAATAGTAAAAAAAATAAGAAAATGAATTCACAACCTATATACTCATGAACTCAATTAAAAATAGGTAGAATAAATATAGAAAGAGAAAAAATCAGAAACAAAAATTTAGAAATTCTTATTCAATGAGAATGGAAAATTATAAAACTTACATGTTCATTACAATTTATATAGATCCCTCCTTCTCCAACCTTCTTTTGCATTGGTGGTAACTTTATTTCAGTTTTGATGTAACCCTATTTGAGGGTTAGCCTTTGACACATGGTTATTTACATTCTGCAAAAATTGATGCCCCATTAGAAGAAAATTTGTAAGAAAAAGGTAAAAAAAAAAAAAAAAAAAAGGAGGAAACCCAAAAGGCTTTATTAGAAAGAAAAGGGGAAAACAAAATTATAGAAGACCAGGAGGTAAAAAGTTAGCTTAGAGTTTTATTAAAACATGAAAGAAAGTTAGCTAGAAAAAAAAAAAAAAAAAACATGATCGGAGTCTTCGGATTTTGGTGTAATAGAAGATTATGAAAATAAAGGTTTGAGATCGTGGAAGAGGAGTCGTAGGTATGTGTGATCCTAGAATTATTTTTGAGATCTCAATACCAAAGAAAACCAGCCTTAACTTTGATTTGAAGAGATGCAGAAGAGAAATGAAATGATCATACAAATAAAGGCTCGAGGTTGCTGAAAAGGAGTATGGAGAATGAGACGTGGGTTTCTTCCCTTTCCATTTCAATTTCGAATATGTAGGCTAGATTCTCGTGTTTGGGTTGCCATAGATTTCAAAAATGGGCCTAGATGACTTGGTATTAGGATGAGATTTGTTACTTAAGTATGTAAAGCAACATCTTGATTATCCAAATTTCACTCACGTTCGTTATATGGGAAAGATTAGAAGATAAGAGAAATGGTTTTGAGATGGGTTGTTAGGATATATTTTACGAAAAGTAGTTAGCAAATGAGTCCAGATTTATTGCCTGGATTCTTGGATTTTGATTTAGAAATATAGGAATGGAAATTAAGAGAAAAGGATTGAAAAATACCTACCGCTGATGTGGCACATCAATATATGGTATGATTTTTGTGTATATTTTTCTTTTGTATTTCTTCGAAAGGAGAGACTTTTCAAAGATGATGTGGCACCCCTCTGCCCAACTCACTGCTTGTTTTATATATATATATATATATATATATATATAAAATATAATTTGACTGCCCAAAACTTCCTCTCCCAAGTTGCTTTCATTTTACAATCCTATGCATTTCATGTGGAGACTAACAATAGATGATCAAAAATAGACTAACAACAGATAGTGGCTGGAGTCCTTTTAACCCTGTTTCTTTCTTCAGGTTTTCAGGTGTGGATTGTGAATGGTGGCACTTTTACCTATTTAATGGCTTGCAATACTAAATTTTGAGTACAAGTGAATGAATGGTAAGTATTTTTTTTTTTTTCCTTTTTGGCTCCTGTGGCCTACAAGGAGTGATAATACCAACGCGTGCCAACACCACTTGACCATGAACATGTTGTAACTACTCCCTTTATTTTTGGTAAATAAACCATGAAATAATATTTACGTTTGCACTTTTTAGAAGATGAATTATTGGTTCTCAAGAGATGGACCAGCCCAGCCCACGTTGGGCTAGATTTGGGCCTAAGATCTTTTTATTTGAGTTGGGCTTGGATCTAATAAATGCATGTGCCCGTTTAACATCTAGCTCGGGTTTGGGTCAGGGGATAGAAAACATAAAACTTATACCAACCCAGCTAAGAGATACAAGGCATATAGGATGAATAATATATTGTCCTTTTGTTCATATTATTTGTACTAGTCATGATTAATAAATATATTTTTTCTTTGTTTTACTATTATTCATATAGTTGTATGAGTCTCTTTGTCTGTCCCATTTTTCTTTTGTTAATATTATTTGTACTAGTCATGATTAATAAAAGATATTTTTCTTTGTTTTATTACTATTATTCGTATAGTTGTATGAGTCTGTCGTGTGACTGGCACAATTAACACCCTTGGTTCTTACCAAAAGACCAAAAACTTCCAAGGTTGGGCACGACTTGACCTCGAGCCACATGCTATACTTTCGGGGACAAATCTACCTCCTTTTCTCGGCATCAACATACACGTCTCTTTAATAATAATAATAATAAAAAAGTTATCTCGAGCTTTGAATTATTTTTATCTTTTCATATTCTATGAGAGTAATTCTCACACTACTATGAAAGAAGGAAGGGACGGGAATAGGGATGGGGACGGAGACGGACTCATTAGGTCCATATAAAATGCCAATGACCTAAATATGAGGGTCCCTTCCTTTACTCTTATAATAGTTTAAGAGTTACTTTCATATGAGCATTTTATGTGTGTGTGTGTGTGTGAAGTTTCAGGTGATCTCAACCGCAAAATGCCTTGATGAGCTCATGGTGAATATTAAGCGATGGGTGAAAGATATATGGTGGAGATAATAGATTGACCTTGACTTTTCTAGGTACTGCATTACTGGTGTGATGGCCGTGTATTTATTTTCCATCTTTTCTTCATTTAATTTCCATTAAAGGAGAGTTTACTTGATGATCATTTTTGTATATTCGCTTTTTATCTCCATTTTTCACAACTTCTGAAATGAAATATCCCAATGTAATTTGCTCAAACAATCAGGCCATAAGCAGAAACAGAACTAGGGGTCACAATTTTGAAATACTGCCTTTTAGTATATGGAAATTGTATAAAAAAAGTTACAATGCCCCGGCCCCTCAAAAAATTAAAAAGAGTTTTAATTTTACATGGTGGTCTCCACAACAATTTTTTTTGGTTCCGCCACTGGCCCTAAGCAACTCTTTTGATGTTTATTTTCAAATGGGCTTGCCAACTCTTTTTTTGTTTATTTTCAACTCCTGAAGAGTAAAAGTTGGAGTAAAACTGCAAACTGTAGAACATGGTGTGATCCTTTGATGAGGAGCCCATTGGACGCACGGCTGTCGAAACTAAAAGAACATAATGTGGATTAGAGATGGGCCAAATATCATAATTATATAATGATTGCAGCCATCAATCTAGGGTTCTCAAGTCTTGATGGAAAAATAATTGACCCACCCATAATAGACAATAATGGTAACAATAATCATCAGATCATAGCAATATTTGAATCACATCATATCCATAATGAGCCTTTTCAATATTCCCTTCAAAGTTCAAACCCTGCGATTGGCAATCATCAAGTGAACCCTACATCATGGGTTCGGTAGGAATTCTTCTTAGCACAATTTTCTTCATCCCACCAACAAGCATATATGGCTTTCTTTTTTTTTTTTTCTTTTTTTGCTTAAAAGATAATTTTATTTAGAAAGGATTGAGGATCCGTAGAATTCTGTTACAGTGCATTAGAGGCGTAACTGCCTGACTAGTTAGGAAGCTGAGAAGAGAAAGAAAGATAAAAGCAAGCTTGACACACAACTAGAAACAAAAGAAGTAACAAAAACGTCTCAGAACGCCCATAAGCAAAGTGGTAGATGCTATCATGGTCTGGTCCATATTCATAATGTTTGGCCGGCACCGGAGATCAGGACAGTAACCGTATTGACTACTGCCGTACCAATGTGGATGGTACCTGTATTGTCCATTTCCAAACAATTAGGATGGCTTTGTTGAGCAGCTTCAGCAGGTTGGTTCACTGGCACTGACGATTGTGATTGGCTTTCTATACTTGAAATATTCTTTGTCATTTTGAAGAGCCACAAGACTGTCACTAGCGTGGAACATTCACGTGACACAGGTTGGAACTCGTAACCGGCGAAAAAAATGCCAGCAAAAGTTTTTTTCTCAATTTATTATTGAAAAATAAACCTCTTTTTCTGGCGGAAAAAAAAAATGCTGGCAAAGGGTTTTTGAAAATTTATTTTTGAAAAAATAAACATCTTTTCCCGGAGCAAAAAAAAAAAAAAAAAACGTTGGCAAAAGTTTTTTTAAAATTTATTATTGAAAAAATAAACCTCTTTGCCTGGCGACATAAAACTCTTTTCCCGGCGAAATAAAATGCCACCAATGTATAATTATTTACCGGTGCAAGAGAAAGCGCCGAAAAATGTCTTTGCTGTCATTTTATAGATCTTTTCCGGCGCCAAATGTGCAAATTCTTATAGTGTTGATTGGAATACATTTCTAAAATTCTTAGGATTTTAATTCTTTCCAAATAAACAAGTCTAAAATTTATAGAAAAAGTACATATAAGTTACAATAGAACATGGTTCACTGCATATGAGAAATAAGGACATTTTTAGATTTAGCCGTACAAAATTTTAAGAGAAAAATCAAACCCAAACCACTCAATGTTGCCTAATATAGTGCATGTCATGAAATGGATGGGAAGTAGAATGTTTATAATTTGATTGTCTATTTAATTATTTTTTATTAGATGGCTGAAGATTTTTTGATAGACTTAAATTTTCCTAAATATCCGGACTTTAGTTCTTTGATATCTGGTTTTGCGAGTGGGCCCTACAAACTCTATCATAATATGTCATTTACTTATTGCTTGTTAATTTTAAAAGGAAACTATCATAATAATCTTGGCATTTCTCAAGGCCAAAGAGTTAAAACGTGTGCACGGTTTGGGTTGTGAAATGGTAGGCCCCACTCATGAATTTATCTTCTGTATCTTTGTCGGTTGTTATCAAATCATTGTCGAAGCCTTATCCTCTCAACTTGCAAACCAGATCCATTACAAAATTGGGAAAATGATTAAAATATAAGCTTTCATGTGCCCCCGACAATACAAATACATGTTTAATGACTTGGGGCGTGTGCAATTATGCTCTCTGGTCTCAACGCTTATAAACTATAAATTAAAATAATAAATTAGAGGAAAGATCTCAGATAAGGTTCCAACCTTTTACCTTACTTCAAAACAAGGACATAAGTTCAAAACTTTTTAATTTAGGGTCTAAGTTTTCTAGTAGGTTTTTAATTAAAGGCAATCACTCATATAAAGGTATTTTTCTAGTGCGTTCTCCCCCAATTTAATCAAAATATTTAAATTACTCTTCATTAAAACAAAGCTCTCCTTCCCTTCCTCCTTTTTCTCATCCCTTCCTTCTCCAGTGTCCTCACGGCTATCAACAGCAACCAACATCCTCATGACGATCGGCGACATGTAGTGGTTGTTGGAAGCTTGTCATAACTTTAAATGAAGGGCAATTTGGGTATTTTAAAAGAATTGAGGGAAAGAATCATCGGAAATACCTTTAAATGGCCTATTGTCCTTAACTAAAAATTTGATGAAAAACTTAGGTCCTAATTTGAAAGATTTTGAAACTTGTGCCTTTTTTTGAAAATAAGGTACAAACTTAAGGTCATATTTTAATTTTTTTCTAAATTAGAACAAAAATAATGCAAGATTGCGAAAATTATTAAAGTAAGCTTTCATGTGCCCACCACAATGCAGTAATATATTTTAAGCCTTCAATGTGATTCAAGATTCATGAATATCATGACAGATGGATACTAGCACAATTGCAAGTCATCCTATATGGTGAAATGTACTCCTGCAAACAATAGCACGTGTAGTCTAACTCTGTTGGCCTCACTTGAGCCCACCTTTGATAAGGACATGTTCTTTCACACACTCATCCGTGATTTTTCTCCAAACTTAATTTTATTCAAATAGGTTACTGTTGGATTGAGTCTCAAAGAAATGGTTAAAAGATGCCACTATATAGAAGTTTTTTCTTTTCCTTTTTTCAAAAAAAAAAAAGAAAACTAAAAGTTTTTTTTTTTTTTTTTTTTTAAATTTGGGCCCAACCAAGCGGGCGAAGATTCCTTTTAGATAACAACCCAGTCACCACAGGAAGAGAGCTCCCACAAAGCAGGAATTGAGCTTGCTCATCCAAGTTAGAATTGGACCTTGAAAAGTAGAATGAGAATCTGGGAGCCAACCAATTGAGCTGCTACCCCCTGGTTCTCAATTATAATGCCCTTAAAATCAAGGACTAGATGATCAATCCTTGATTTTAATGCCCCCACAAAGGTACCTATACATCTATGCCATCCCATCAATAAGAAAGCATTTAAGTGAGTTGCACTAGTTGTACCTCCAAAGCAGCTTGCGGTTACTTGCAGTAGAAAACTTCCCTCTATGAAAAGGTGAGCATTAGCTATTTAGGTTAGAGTTGAGATGGGCTACTCTTTTTTCACTGTGGATGTGGGCTCAACCTTTTTTAAGATTATAATGAACTTAACCTAAGTATATTATGCATATGTATTATATATTATCTGATTTTTATCTAGGATGGACACAGTTCCGAATTGTGGCGGAGCAAGGATTTTCTTGTAAAGGGGGCAAGGATGATCAACTAATACATCAATGGAGCCCACTTATGAAAAGTCTATATCATCCAAGAAAAGTCGCTTACTTCATCATCTTCATAAGATATCACATTAACAGTTCACATTTAGAATAATAACTTAAACACTTAGATAAAATTTTATAAAAATATATAAATACTTTATATAGATCAATTTGGTAGTGGGCCTATAATATTTTGGAGTGGAATCTCTCACAAAAATGAGGGTAATTGTTATATGGCCCACTAATAATTTAAAGGTCCACTGATTTTATCTAGATAGTAGAGATAAGGAAAACTGAAGAGGAAATAAAGAATGATAGAAAAGGTCTATAATAATAGGCCCACTTATTAACCATTTAAATCATTAGAAAAATGACTTCCTCAAATAGCCCTCGTAAAATTCCACTCAAATGACATATTGGTAACTTTAAAACACTCAAATAAAATTTTATATATAGTTTAAAATTTTCATATAGATCAAGATGATGTTAGGCATATATCATATTCAATTAAATCTTTTTAGAAAACAAGGAATTTATTTAGTGGTTTAAGGAATTCAAGAGAATCAACCCTGAGATCTGCATTCTAAGTCTATCTTCATTTTTCCTAAGCGGATCCTAGTTAAGATTCTAATGAAGAACTCACATGAGAAAAAGGAAAGGCAAGAGAGGAAATAGGAGTGGTATGAAAATACATTTTTGTTAAAGAAGGTTAGAGGGAGAAGATAGAGTTTTTCTGTTATCTCATTATATGTGTGTAAATAGAAAGAGAAAGGGCCTATTTATAATAGACAAAGTACCCTCACAAAGAGGAACCCTAATTCTAACCCTAACTCATCTTAAGTGGGCATTCACCTAAGATCCATATCTCGTAACAATCCCCCTTGGATGACCACCATTCAAAGACAGTTGTCCCATTAAAAACCTTGCTAAGGAAAACCCAGTGGGAAAAACCAAAGCGAATGGAAAAAAGAGTACAACATTCTTCAAGATTATTAAACTGGTGTTGGACATGCATAATGTTGCTTCGTTAAAACATTAACTAGGAAAACCTAGTGGGATAAAACCTAGAAAAAGAAAAAGAGTACAGCGCACAAATGTCCTGGGTAGCATACTTCAGGATGCTCTCTAATAAACCACTCCCCTGATGATAGCAACCATTTAAATAGTTTGATGATGAACTCTATGCCATGTCAATCTCATATAAAAACTTCTGGAATACTAATTTTGACAAAGATTTGATAAACATGTTAGCCAGGTTGTTACTTGAACAAACTTGCTTGATTTCAATTTCATTGTTCTTTTGAAGTTCACGAGTGAAGAAAAACTCCAGTGCTATATGCTTAGCATTGTCTCCTTTAATGAAACATTCTCAAATATGTTTTATACATGCTTCATTATCTTCATAGATAATATTCGGGATACCTGAAATAGATGATAATTGACAAAAACTAAGAATATGCTGAATCAGAGATCTTAGCCATACACATTCCCTACTGGCTTCATAAAGATAAATATGAAAAAGTGTGACTTATTTAAGGATTTGACTCAAGATAAAATCGGAATGGAGAAACATAATTCATGTAGCCGACCCCAACATAGTTGTGACAAGGCTTTGATGATGACAATGGTAAGAAAATTTTCTTATTTTACTCCTACTGCCCCTTCTCGACATTCTTAGCTCTTTTAATAGAGAGAATTTTAAAAAGTGATACGGGCATTTTTTGTCTTTATATCTTCCGAAATACAAGAGAATATATTTTATATCTCCTATCATTCTCCTAAAAGTCTTCTATATGCTAACTATTTGACCTTTTAAATAGAGAATGCATTTGTCATGCCACTAGTATTTCCTCTCTTGCCTTTCCTTTTTCTCACATGAGTTCTTCATTAGAATCTTAAGTAGGATCCGCTTAGGAAAAATGAAAATAGACTTAGAATGTGGATCTCAGGGTTGATTCTCTTGAATTCTTTTAACCACTAAACAAATTCCTTGTTTTCTAAAAAGATTTAACTGAATATGATATATGCTTAACATCATCTTGATCTATATGAAAATCTTAAACTATATATAAAATTTTATTTGAGTGTTTTAAAGTTGCCAATATGTCATTTGAGTGGAATTTGACGAGGGCTATTTGAGGAGGTCTCTTTTTAATGATTTTTAATGTTTAATAAGTGGGCCTATTAACATAGACCTTTTCTATCATTCGTTATTTTCTCTTCAGTTTTCCCTATCTCTACTATCTAGATAAAATCAGTGGACCTTTAAATTATTAGTGGGCCATATAACAATTGCCCTCATTTTTGTGAGAGATTCCACTCCAAAAAATTATAGGCCCACTACCAAATTGATCTATATAAAGTATTTATATATATATTTTTTTTAAAATGTGGATTTTCAAGTACAAAAGTGAATTTTCAAGTACATAGGGTGAGGTACACTTCCTTATCTTCATGTGCAAAAAGGGAAAGTGTCCCTCACCCTATGGTGAGGGATAGATGTACATGAATATCCCCCTATATAATATATAATACATATGCATAATATACTTAGGTTAAGTTCATTAGAATCTTAAAGAAGGTTGAGTCCACATCCACAGTGAAAAAAGAATAGCCCATCTCAACTCTAACCTAAATAGCTAATGCTCACCTTTTCATAGAGGGAAGTTTTCTATGCATGCTGCTTTGGGGGTACAACTAGTGCAACTCACTTAGATGCTTTCTTATTAATGGGATGGCGTAGATGGAAAGGTAGCTTTGTGGGGGCATTAAAATCAAGGATTGATCATCCTAGTCTTTGATTTTAAGGGCCTATTAATTGAGAAAGATGGGGTGGTAGCTCAATTGGTTGGTTCCCCGATTCTCATCCTACTTTTCAAGGTCCAATTCTAACTTGGATGAGCAGGCTCGATCAATTCCTGCAGTGTGGAGGCTTTCTTCCTATGGTGACCGGGTTGTTATCTAAAAGGGATCGCAGCTTGCTTGGTTGTGCCCAAATTTAAAAAGAAAACGCCTTAAAGTTTTCTTTAAAAAAAAAAAAAAAAAAGGAAAATAAAAAACATCTATATAGTGGCATCTTTTAACCATTTCATTGAGATTCAATCCAAGAGTGACCTGTTTGAGTAAAATTAAGTTTGGAGAAAAATCACGGATGAGTGTGCGAAAGAGCATGTACTTATCAAAGGTGGGCTCAAGTGAGGCCAACAGAGCTAGACTACACGTGCTATTGCTCGAAAGGGTGCATTTCACCATATAGGATGACTTGCATTAATTGTGCTAGTATCCATCCGTCATGATATACATGAATCTTGAATCACATTGAAGGCTTAAAATATATGACTGCATTGTGGTGGGCACACGAAAGCTTAGTTTAATCATTTTCCCAATCTTGCATTATTTTTGTTCTAATTTAGAAACAAATTCAAATATGACCTTGCGTTTTTACCTTATTTTCAAAAAAGACACAAGTTTCAAAATCCTTCCAATTAGGACCTAAGTTTTTCATCAAATTTTCAGTTAAGGACAGCAGGCCATTTAAAGGTATTTTCTGATGATTCTTTCCCTCAATTTTTTTAAAATACACAAATTGCCCTTTTTTTTAAGTCATGGCAAGCTTCCAACAACTACTATATGTCGCCGATCGTCGTGGGGATGTTGGTTGCTGTCAATCGCCATGAGGACACCGGTGAAGGAAGGGATGAAAAAAAGGAGGAAGGGAATGAGAGTTTTGTTTTAATAAAGAGTAATTTAGGTATTTTGATTTAATAGAATTCGCTAGAAAAATACCTTTATATGACTGATTGTCTTTAATTAAAAATTTACTGGAAAACTTATACCCTAAATTAAAAAGTTTTGGAACTTATGTCCTTGTTTTGAAGTAAGGTAAAAGGTTGGAACCTTATTTGAGATCTTTCCTCTAATTTATTATTTTAATTTATAGTTTTATAAGCGTTGAGACTAGAGAGGATAATTGCACACGCCCCAAGTCATTAAACATGTATTTGTATTGCGGGGGGCACATGAAAGCTTATATTTTAATCATTTTTTTAAACATGTATTTGTATTGTGGGGGGCACATGAATACTTATATTTTAATCATTTTTCCAATTTTGTAATAGATTTGGTTTGCAAGTTGAGAGGATAAGGCTTCGACAATGATTTGAAAACAACCGACAAACATACATAAGCTAAATTCATGAGTGGGGCCTACCATTTCACAACCCTAACCGTGCACACATTTTAACTCTTTGGCCTTGAGAAATGCCAAGATTATTATGGTAGTTCTCTTTTCAAATTAACAACCAATAAGTAAATGACATATTATGATAGAGTTTGTAGGGCCCACTCACAAAACCAGATATCAAAAAACTAAAGTCTAGACATTTAGGAAAAATTAAGTCTACTGAAAAATCTTCAGCCATCTAATAAAAACTAATTAAGTAGACAATCAAATTATAAACATTCTATTTCCCACCCATTTCATGACATGCACTACATTAGGCAACATTGAGTGGTTTGGGTTTGATTTTTCTCTTAAAATTTTGTATGGCTAAATCTAAAAAATGTTCTTATTTCTCATATGCAATGAACCATGTTCTATTTTAACTGATATTTACTTTTACTTTAAATTTATCCTACTAAAGATTTTTTTATTTGCATAGAATGGAAATCCTAAAAATTCTAGAAATGTATTCCAATAAGAGTGGCTCCCATTGAAGAAACAAAGATTAAGGTCATGAAATAATCTCCTCTATGATGAAAAATGATTACTCATCCATCATCCTAGTAAATTATATCTATAAAAAATCCAAGAGTCCCATTTACATTGCCACCTTTCACCCTTAGCATCTTAAATATTCCTTTATTGGAACCATTTTACCAAGGAATCTTAGGAATTCAATTTCATGAAAATAAATGAGCCCTAATTTATTTTATTTTTGTTGTTCTTTAAGGCTGGAATTTTACTTAATGATTAGATAATATGATTTACACGAGCAAGTCTATTTATTATTTTCGCAACTTTCATGGATGTAACATTTTAAAGAGTCCAGAGCCTTTGAGTGGCTCACTAAAGAGAAAAGTGACATGCTCCTGTTTGTTTCATGGATTTTTTTATTTTTTCTAAAATGCAATTATAAATTATTAAAAATGAAGAAGCTAAGGTAAATATCCAAAACTTTTTACCATCAAATAACTTCCCATATAATGGAGATTTAATCAAGGGAAGATAGGAAATGAATCCTCAGCCATCATCCTAATAGTTCATTACCTAGGAATGTCAGGGCCCTATCTACATTCCACCTTATATCTTTCACTTCACCCCTATCCTTCACCCCTCAACTTTTTAATAATCTTTCAATAGGAGCTCATTTGACTATGAATTCCTATGTATTTATGCGAACAAGGGCTTGCTTATTTCATGTAATTGAAGTCCTAGAGATATTATATGACATTGTATTTGTATCATTGGTTAAAAATGAAGAATCAAATGATGAATATAAAATTAAATGGCCATAAGAAAATCTCTCCGTAAATGGAAATTGATTCAAGGGAAGATGGAAAATGAATACTGGGCTATCACTTTAATAATTCAAAATCCTTGAAAAACCAAGTTCTCGTCTACATTGGTACCTCATATCCTTCATCCCTCGCCTCATGTCCTTCACCTCTCACTTCTTTAGTAATGCTTTCATGGAACATATTTGACTACGAACTCTTATATGTTCATTTCCTATGTATTTAATTTTTATGCATTCTATGCAAGCAAATAGGCCTTTTGAGGATTTAGATAAATACTTGGAGTTGTTTAGATTTTCAAAATGTGAGATCCACTATAGAGTTCTGCCTTTTCTCACTCACTGAAAGCATGAGTAGACACTTATAAGAGGATCGGGATAAATGTGTTAGAAGAACCACGACTACGAGAAAAGACCATTATATATATTAAAGCAAAGGGGGAGGTGGGCTGTGAGGGGTGCCACCTCAGCATCCAATTATTCTCCTTTAAGAAAAATCTCTTAGAAAATAATGAGGAAGACTTTGCCTTTCAAGTGGGACCTTGCTTGGTGCCTTTCTCAATCTCCTAAAATCTCTCATCTTCATCTAAGCCTAAAAACTCTCTCTCTTGATTAAGAGACAAGAGATCTGCATCCCCTAAAATCTCTCTCCTTATTCTAACCATTTGCATCCCCTAAAATCTCTCTCACTATTCTAATACTTCCTAAAATCTCTCATCTTACACTTGACTTCATGATAGAACAGCGGGTCAATCATAGGTTTAGAGAACCTGACCCCAATAAAAACGGGTCAGTTATGGTCAGCCTACACAACCACCTGACCTATTTAAATGGGTTGGTTTATGGCCCACCTGCATACATAAACCCAATTAAACAATTTGGTGGTTTAACAGTTTGGTACTTTTCTATTCATTCTCTAGTTGTTTTGTTTTATAAATTCTATTTTATGGGCACATGCACATATTTCTTTCTCCTTGAAGTAGGCTTATGAATTGCTGAATCCTTCCTGCTACTCAATTTACAGTTCAACTTAAATTGAGATAAAATGTGTTACGACATAATCTAAATTGGATCAAGTCCCAATCTACATAGGGTGTGCACAGAGGCGGGCCCAACTGGAGCCTGACATGAGCCCAGTCAAAATTGTGATTGTGGTTGTAGAATAAACCAGGCCTTATCCTCTCGGCCTACCATTCTAACAGGCTAGACTTCCGTTCTATGTATGCTTAAAATGCTCAACCCAGCTTGACATAGTAGGCACAAAAGCGCTTTTACACTTGTAGATTTTGTAAATTAGTTGGATCTTGACTGGATCTGCTTTATATTTTGGCATACTAGCTAAATAGGCCAGAGTGCAGTGACCCATGATGATCCCCACAAATTTACCTACATAAAATAGAGGTGGAACTTGGATGGATCCAATACTAACTGACTCGGAGTTGCACCCCTGTGTCATCCAAGTCAACCAGGGATCTCCATATTGTTGGAACCAATTCGTAATAATACATTGTCTGAAGAATGGGATGAGGGTAAGATGATGAATTGATGATGATGATGATGCATTGTTTAGTTAGGGATGGTTTTGGGAAAGGATTAGTTAAATGTACAGTTGTACACTGGTAATGTATAAGATAAATGAATAAATGATACAGTAAAGAAAGTTAGAAAATTAAGGGTTAGTAACGTGATTAATTTAAAAATAAATTTAAGACTATGCCCTCTTAGATGGATGATTAATTTCATGTCTTTAATAAAGTTAGAAAATCAAACGGTTGTTCAAGTAAATAATCTAAAACTATGTTTTTCAAAATGCATTGATATTGTTTTTGTTGAATTCTGTTATTTACAAAAGTGCTAGATATTTAATGTAAATATAATAAAATACTATAAATTTTATAACGTATTCTAGATTTTAATTTAACTTTTAAATATAAGTTATATATAGTGTTTTAGAAAAATGAAGTATTCTAAATAAATTTTATTTGGGGCCCGGGCTTAGCACGGGCGTTTATTGCTAGTTTATAATATATTAAAGCCAATGATTTTGGCTTTATTTTTTGCTATAAATTGTAATTTTGATTGAGAGTTATCACTTTTGTTTTTTAAATATTCCACATTATCTCTCTCACTACTTATCTCATAATGCTACCTACTTATCTCTTTATTACACCAAACCACTTACCTTTACTCTCCACTTTTTATAGTTTTAGGTTCTGTTTGGCATCTCTATATCCAACGTCTTAGTGTCTTATAACGGATTCAAAGCACAATAAGTGCGTTTGGAAACCTCATTTACTGTGCCCAATTCAAACCACGTAAAGACAAATATGGTCTGATTGGGACAGCACCATTTTCCGAATGAATTCAAACAGACCATTGTCTCTAAAGCGGATAGACGCTCACGCATGAATAGTAAAATGACGTTATTCAGCTACCGTTTCTTCAATTTCTTTTTAAAATCTGAGATCTTAAACGATGATCCGAGCTGTCGGAAGTATTAATAAGACAAAATACGGTCTATGGATTAACTTTCAGCCGTTGATCAATCTCAGATCTCTAGATACATGTTAAAAAGGAAATAGCCATTGATCTATTTTTCTGAACTTCTATGGGCCGCATAATCATGATCCAAACCGTTAATCTCCTTTGTAATATTGAAAATGGCTATGACTAAATTTTTCTTCCCTTGGTTTGGTCTAGATCTATAGAAAATCATAAGATTTTGATAACTGTCAGATAGCTCATGTTCTAACCCACCAATTAAAAAGTGATTTTGGCAGTTCAAATTTTCAATTTTTTTTCTTGAGTTTAGTGCTAGTAAAATGCCATCTGAACCATTGGAAATATGTAATAGTTCGATCACGGGTATGGGCTCAAATTTCAGCCGTTGATCTTTCACAGATCTTGAGAGATTTGCAGAAAACATGAGCTATTTGGTATAATTTTTTGAAATTCATGGACTCTTATTTCATGATCCGAACCGTTGATCCTCTTAGGAATACTAAAAACATACATAGGGTAAAAAATGAGCCTTTGATTCATTTTGGATATAGAGAAACTTATGCATAAACATATACCGTTGGATTTAATAAATCTATTTCAATCAGTACTTGTGTATTACCAAACAGTCTATATAAAAGACATTTATTTCATAAAGAGACTATTTGAAACAGATCTATATCATGCAGATCTATTTTGAACCTATAAGATTTGCCAAACAAGCCCTTACTTCTTCCTTTCTACAAGAACTCTCTTTCTACCCGCACATTTTCTATACCAAGTTTCCTAATTCCATGATATACCAACTTTCTGTTGGATTACGGAAAAACACCCGCATAAACTTTTGAACGCATGAATATTTTGATTTGCAATGCATAACATAACCGTGTTGAGCATGAGTTATTGTGCTAAGTGTCTTTTTGAAATGAACAAGTAGGTTTGTCTAAAATAAATGCTTTGTCTTGTGCATCACCAATTTGATGACCAATCCATCCATTCACATTCTAGAATGACAAAACATAAAAACATAATGTTGTTTGTTATGAAAAGGCCGCTACTTTTTGGCTTAATTATTCACAACTAGCAAAGAATATCTTTTAATCCATTCAGCTTTTAAAAATTTATCATCATTTAGTATTTTTATTAAAAACTGATTTAATTGTAATTATAAATTTATGCCTTTTTGTTTGCATGGAATAGAATTCTTAAAAATTAATTATAAGTTGAATTTCAACAAAATAATATCAATGAGGCAAGAGTGAAGAATATAAGATTTAAGGTGGAGATGTAAATAGAATGCTGACATTCCTACTACTTGATTTGCCAAGATGATGGCTAATTAAGCATTTTCTAGTAAAAGAACATATTTGATGGCCATTTCTGGATCTTCACTTTCATTTTCTTTAAAATTTACCACTTTGATATGAATATATTGTCTCAAAATTCCTAAGAATTCAGGTCCTTGCAAATAATTGAGCCATGTATGAATCCAATTAAATTAGTGGAATCAAAAAACAAATGCACTTTCCTATTTTATCCAATACTGGAGGTGGAACTGTATGCCCAATCCCACGAGCCCGCCATATTTTACGTTGGTGAAGGCAACTCCCCCTCCCCCTCAGCCCACATCCCATGATGACAAAGATGCAATTAAACAGTTGTTCTATGAATTCATTTTGAGCCACTCAAGAAATAAGAATTGAATTTATAAGACTTTATGCTAAAAAGTGCTCCACCAAAGAATTATTAAAGATGTGAGGGTGTAGGATATGAGGCGAGACGTTAAAGAGATGAGGGGCACAGATGTAGATGGACCTTCTCTCCCATGTGATATGTCCTCACTCCCATAGAAGTGTGCTCAAATAGAAGGTTAAAAGCGCGAAGGACAACATGAGAATGTTCTCCTACGAGCAAATTGCATATTGCTAATATGCAGTTCGGCTTGTGGGGCCCGCTTAGAAACATGTCTATCAATGGGAGAAGGGTAAATGAAAAGGTCCTCTTAATGAATAAGGAAACCCAAAAAATCAGCCCCACCATATCATCCTAGTCCTTGGTTTAATGAACATAAAGTTTAGTAGCATGCTAATTGTAGATTGGTTTTTAGTTTCAATCTAACCGTTAGTGAAGGTTCAATGAGTATAATATTAATCCCGATGCCAGATAAGTGGATGACAAGAAGATCAGAGGGGCTGAACTAATCAAAGATTGGCCCTCTAGAGCTGGACTGCACAAGGAGAACATTCTCTTAACATGGGATCCAAGCCTTTAAGAAAAGGTATCTGCTTTTGTAGATGGTCGAAATTGAAAATTTTGTATTTTTCTTTTGCATGACTCCTATATATAAAGTGTACACAAATTGTTGTCTGTGAACTAGGATCTAAGTAGGGATGTTCGTAGGCCGAGCTAAAGACTATTCAGGCCCAGCCCGAGTTTTAATAGTAGGCCCCAGCCTGACTCGGGCCATAAGTGTGGTGTCCAAGCCAGCCTGCCTAAAACAACTTAAGCAAGAGCTCAGCCAATCTCAACTGTCTCTCTCGAGTGAAAGATTTGCGTTTTTACTTACAGAAATAGAATGGAAAGACATTTGCTTCAAACTGTATACAAGACACCTTGCTTTCATGAAAAGAAGGTACAAGTACTCTTTGGCTCTAGAGAGACAATGTCGCCACCTTGCCCTTTAAAAGAAGGTACGAGACATATGCCCCTGTAAAGGTCTCACGGGCCACATACTATGCAGACCTTTCTTTTATCCCTCTTATCGCGCTGGGCCATGCCGGGCTTGGGTTCTCTTCAGTTGACTCCAGGCCCAGCCCATATAATATTGGAGCCAAATATAAAATCCAAGTCTCACCCTAATAGTAAAATCTCAGGCCCAAGACCAGCACAGAGCGGGCTGGGCTCAGGCTGGCCCGGACCATGAGCACCCCTATATCTTTAGTCTTATTCAATGAAAAATGAACAAGTAGGCAGCGTATACCTTAGCACAGGCCTGTCCCTGGCCCTGAAAATAATTTGGACACTGTTTCCTCGGACGGGGATAAAAGATCAACCTCGACCAGAAAACGAAACGTGATACCATATGCCAAACTTCTAATATTAGTTATATTTACTTTGTTTGCACCCTTCTGATTGCAAGTCACAATAGAAAATAAGAAGCAATTGATTTTAGTTAGGAGTCCTGGTCAAATGTCCCACAACTGGATTCATCTTACTCCTTAATTTTGAAATCTAAACTTGGAAAGAATGACAATCATGTGGGAGGTTTGTAATTAAAACGGTCGTGATCTAATCATAAACGGGCCACACATGTACTATAGAAAGTATTTTCTTTCCTAGAAGTGAGCAACTGTTTGATGGAATTAAACCGCAGCATCATTTATCCTCATCACATCTACACTTCTACGCAGAAATGTGGGGATGTAAACAGGCTCAGCTAAAGGTGGCAAACGGGTCGGATTCATTTATTAAATGGGTTAGATACTCCTAACCCGTATTCAACCTACTTATTAAACGGGTCAGAAACTCCTAACCCACACCTACTGCTGGTTAACCTGACTCAATCCACATTAACCCGCATAACACTTGCGGGATTACAAGGGGTTCGGTTGACCTACATAACTTGCACTCAAACCTAATTTTATTAACAATCCTTCAAGGCATTAACCATACCCAAATTTTAAATTAGACCCAAACCGATAAGTTAATTTGTAAAAATGAGATAAGATCTAAAAGAACGATCCTTAACTTTCTAAATCCTATTAGTGTGATTTCAGATGGGTTTTAAATTAGACTTAGGCTCTGATGTTGGGTTGAAAATTTAGGCTTATGCCTAGGTCATGATGTTATAATTCATCAAGCTCTCTAGCATAAGCAAAAAATGTTCTGAAAATTAGAATGAACTTAGCTATTACTTTATTTTATTTTATTTAAATCATATTCATTGCATGTCCTTCATATCCATAACCCTCCTAAGAGAGGAGCACAAAAATATATTCTTAAGTTGACCAAGGCTCTACTTGAGAAAAAGGAAAGATAATGAATTATTTATACAATGAGTATAGTATACATTTTTTTAAATAGTGACTATAGAAATAAAATAAAAAATTTAATAGAGGTAAAATAATATTTTCTCAAAAATAAAAAAATCAAATCAAATTAAAAAGACACACTCCATAGAGTTAAGTATTGAGTATAAGTTTTAGCTGCAAGAAAAAATAAACGAGTTATGCGAGTTAAACAAGCTAACCCTAATCTGACCCATTTAAATGTGCGTTATGAAAACTTGACCTGCGACCGGCCCGTATATTATGCGCGGTCGGGTCAGGTTGGATTAACTGTTTGGGTTGGCTTTTGCCAGCTCACGGGCTTACCTTATGATCACTTGGACATTGTTTCCTCGGACGGGGATAAACGAGCAACAAGTAGAATAACTTTATTGACAACTTCCCATTTTGGTTTTAGCAACAAAATTTAGATTGATTAGCATGGGAAAGTCTCCCCTCGACCAGAAAACTAAACGTGATACCATATGCCAGACTCATAATATTAGTTATATTTCCTTTGTTTGGACCCTTCTGGATGCAAGTCACAATAGAAAATAAGAAGCAATTGACGTTAGTTAGGAGTCCTGGTCAAATGTCCCACAAATGGATTCATCTTACTCCTTAATTTTGAAATCCAAACTTGGAAAGAATGCCACTCATGTGGGAGGTTTGTAAAACGATCGTCTTCTAATCATAAACGGGCCACACATGTATTGTAGAAAGTTGTGACGCTCCGGAGTCCTACATCGACTATAGAGAGGAAAGTGATAACCTTACCTTGCATGAGGGCTTTTGATGGGTTGAGGCCTATCAGAAGAAAAACCGTGACGCACGTTGGCTAAAGTTATCTTGCATGAAGCCTTTTAATGGGTTGAGGCCCATCAGAAGCAAAATCGTGAGGCCCGTAGCCCAAAGCGGACAATATCATGCATGCTTGTAGGGTGCATTAGCTTATCCTTCGGTCTGGTTTTCACAGCATAGATCATTAATTTCTCCTTTACTAGTGCATTTTATCTAATTCCGCATGAAAAATGAGTTATTATTTTACAGATTCAAATGACTGCAGCTTTGCCTATAAGAAGTAGTGTTAGCCCTTCCACTTTTTTTGTCCCAGAAACAAACCATGGCTTCTATGTCTGTTGCTAGTCTACTGTTACTACTACTTGTCTCTTCCTCCTGCCCAGTTCTGCAAGCCCAGATCATACATCCTCCTATTGTAAAGGGACTGTCGTATAGGTTCTACAAATCGAAATGTCCCAACCTCGAGAAGATCGTGAAGAACCATCTGACTACGGTGTTTAGGAAGGACATTGGCCAGGCTGCTGCCCTGCTTCGCATTCACTTCCACGACTGCTTTGTTCAGGTAAACTTTTTTTTTTTTTTTTGGTATCCCACCTATAGGGACCACGAGTGACGCTGGTCAGGTGACAAAGCGCTATGGTGAGGAAAGGCGGCATGCCCAGTGGGTATTTGGGTCATCACCAACATCAAAGCAATGTATCAAGGGGTTTTACCATATTGGTCCTCTTTAAATTCGGTTTTCTCAATTTCACGGCCCAAATTTAAATAATGTCATGGGACCGTCTCAATTTCACGACCCAAATTTCGGTTGATTGAATCTGGTCAACATTATTTTTTAAACTTTTTACACCATATACTATGATATCAAGAGATTTATCAATTTCTGTATCATACATTTTCTCAAAGTCTCAAACAAATTCATTTTTTTTTATAGAAGATGAAAAATGAAATTTTGTGAAAAGTAAATACACATATGACCACCATTTCTCATGTTTTATCATTTGAAATTCTTTTTTTACTAAGATGCTACATACAGGCCATGACATCATGAGACGGTCCCATGATACAGGGGATTTATTAGATTTTGTGACATATATTGTTCCTATTATATCATGGGATCCGTGGCAAAGAAAATTAAAAAATTGTTGACTTCGGAGACATTATGTGAATTTTGGTCATAAAATTGGAGAATCTGAGTTTATGGAGGACTAATATGCCAAAACCCCTTGTATCAATTATGGTGGGGTCAGCTATATGAATTATGTTTATCCATTCTTATTTATCCCAACCAAATCTTTAGATAAACTGCACTTATTCACATTATTGTTGTTGGAGAATTGTGTGATCTGACTGCTATGGTGCACAAGCCACATCGAGCCCACAGTATGCCGCAGATGAACTCCTAACAAATCATGATCTAGTTGGGTTAGATAAGGATCAAACTCTTGGTAGTAGAGTTTCAAGTTCAGACTCCTGGTTTGGCAGAATTCCTACGTTGGTCAAGAGATGTAGGATTCTAAAAGAAGTAGAGCCCGAATAGGATCATGACTCCTAGGGATTACTCTATTTAAGGAATACATGAATTCTTGTTTTGATTATCTAGTAGATCTGAAAGCATTCACAGCGAGTTCATAGGGTCTACCTTACACCAGAACGCACTAAGGTTCTGGGCGAGTTTGATTCCGACACCCATCTTGGACTAGCAATTTTCATCAATTGTTACAACTTTCATTTACGCACGCTTTGAATATCCATTTTCCTTGGTGAGCTATCAACCTGCATACCAAAAAAAAAAAAATTCTCACCAGCGCGTTTGGACTTCGGACATATCCAAACCATCTCAAATGAGTTCGTTTTATTTTATGACATTTTATTGCTACCCCTAAATTCTCTCAAAAGTGCTCATTTGTTATGTTCTATCTTTTAGTTTTACGACTTGTACATTTCAACATTTTCAAATCTTCTATAATGATGATGTGGGTGTTTGTTTGAGTGAGTAGATTAAGATGGTGATGGATGATTGATGAGGGCAGTTGTTATCTGTTTTGGTTCAGGGTTGTGATGGATCGGTGTTGCTAGACGGGTCAACCAGCAGTCCAAGTGAGAAAGACGCCCCTCCCAATCTCACACTGAGGCCTGAGGCCTTTGTTACCATCAACGAACTCCGTGAACTCGTGCATAAGAAGTGTGGTCAGATTGTTTCTTGCTCTGACATAGTCACTCTTGCCGCGCGTGACTCCGTTGCCCTGGTCTCTCTCTCTCTCTCTCCCTCTCTCCCTCTCTTAATACTTTGATTTAAAATCCCTTGTAGTTGTAGGGATGTAAATGAGTCGAGTTTATGATGGGTCCATGGTGTACTCAGACCCATGTAAAAAATGAGTCCAATGCATAACACGTGGACCGGACTCCACAGGCCCAAAATGAAACCAATGTTTACTATATATAATATCTATAATATGTATAATTATTCAATAATATTAAGTTACATAATTAAATATATGATATATTTATTAGGAATTCTATAAAAAAAAAATAACGCATAAGCTTTAATTAAATGATTTTACGAAGAAAAACCATAAAATGACAACAGATTAACGCTACCGTCAATTTATTAAAGTACATTGTCGATTGAGTTAACGATGTTGTCAACCTCGTGTAGATTTTCTTTTTCTTCTATGTTGGTTTTAGTATGTTGGTTTTAGAAGGATATGGAGGTGATGAATGCATAGTATGTTGGTTTTAGAAGGATATGGAGGTGATGAATGCATTGGATGGTGTTGGTTCTCTAGCCACTTTCTTGAACTCGTCTTCCCGACCCTCCTGACCCTCCTTTTCTCTTTTAATTTCAAGAGACTCTTACCCCTTATATCATATTAAGTGGTATGAGTATTCCCAGATTTGGCTTGCCCTAACTCTTTTTAGTTTTCTAGAGATCCAGAAATTCACATTTCTTTGCTCTTGTTTTGATGGTAGAAAACCCTACAAAGGAATCGTCTTCCCGACCCTCCTGACCCTCCTTTTCTCTTTTAATTTCAAGAGACTCTTACCCCTTATATCATATTAAGTGGTATGAGTATTCTCAGATTTGGCTTGCCCTAACCCTTTTTAGTTTTCTAGAGATCCAGAAATTCACATTTCTTTGCTCTTGTTTTGATGGTAGAAAACCCTACAAAGGAAATGGGGTTTTGAAGGTGTGTTTCTTTGGGAGGATTGGATGGTGGTAAGAAGTTGTTGCGATAGAAAGGAAGAGAATGGAGAAGGAAAAAAAATAATAACAGAGAAGGGTGCTATGGTAGGTTGGAGCTTTATTTGTTGTGTGGATGGCTTTGAAGGCAGTTGAGATTTGGAACATGATGGAGCTCGTGAGTCGAGTTCTATAGGATGGAAGAGATGATGGATTGTTTGGTGATGGGGGACGAGAGGTGGTGTGCTAGATGAAGGTATGATGGATGGTTAGGGAAGGTCGGGAAGATTGGTGGCTTGAGAAGAGAGAGTTGTAGAGTGAGGATGAAAACAGACACATGAGACTGATTTAGAATCTGAATGAAAATGAGTACTACGAATCCGAGAGGATGAATTGAAGGTTGACCAACCCAAGTTGCACTATATCATCAACCATTGACGGTATCGTCATTGGGATATTTTCATATAATAAATGTATGAATCAGTAACCCGTTGTTTCATTGTAAATCTTCATAAAATTGTTTAATAAAAGTTTAAGCTTAATTATTTTGTAAAAATCACTGATTATTCGCTTTGGTGTATTGGTATTCACTTATCTAGACTTGGATCTAAATGAATACACAGTCATCAATGTGTCCTCAAAAAGGGTTTGAACTCACATGGGCCAAACTGGTACTTTTGGAGTTGCCTCCTTTGCCCTACCACTAGTAGCTCAGGGACCTCCCATTCAAAGAAATAGCCAGGACTAGATCCTTGTTATGCCGCTGACGGTGATGGAAATCATGTTACCCTTCAGAAATTTTTTTCCCGATATGGCCACTGCCCTGGAAGAAAATTTTCTCTCTCCGCCCTTGCATACTTGATTTTTCTTGTCAAAGATCCATTGACATCCATAGTTGTGGGTGGTAATGTGGGATTTTTTTTTGGGTAGAAATTAACTAGATCAAGTTGTTCTGGGTTTGGTTGACATTATTTTCAACCCTATTAATGAAGGGGCTACATTTAAGTATATCTCATATAAAAACTCGGTTCAAATTGCAGAGTTTTATCCGGCTTCTCTTTGGGCTGGAAGGAATTAGTTGCATCAGTGTCAATATGACCCATTCCGTTTAATCCGTTAGTGGATTTTAAAACTCGACAAAAGTTGGTCTGTTGATGGGCTTCGTCAGCCTAATATCAGTCCTCTTCCAACTAGATTCGGGATATATCAGTAAAAGTCGGATCAATCCCTAGGTTAGACCATTTTGACTTGAATCTACGCCTTGGATGGCTTTATCCTTCCTAACTTCTTCAAATGGTTGAGAACCAGTCAAATGAACTTTTAAAGATCATGTATGAACTGATGTGAATTGGCATTTTTAATTAATCAGTTTTTAGTGTTTATTTACAATTTAGTTTTTCTCTCAATCAATTAGGGCAACGTATGGATTTTTTTTTAAAAGGAGGATTTATATTTTAATCCAATGGGTTGTGTCAAGAGATGAATCCTGACAACCTAGCTGAAGGTAATTTGGCCCCTATCTATGATTGAAGGCGAATGGCCCATCCCAAAGTTTTTTTTTTTTTCATTTTAAACTCCTTATAAAACTCTATTTTTCTTTTTCAATATATATATATATATATATTATGCTAGCCCAGCCAAGGGGGCTGAATCAGTGGTAAACATAGGATTTTCATTTGAGGGATGCAGACCCTACTAGGTAGTTTGGGTTTGGGGGCAAATCAAGGATTTTCATGTAGATTTTGAGGGTGGATCGATCCTCATTTTCTTTTTCGGGATTTTTGGAAGTGGACCCGGGATTTTCATATAAGATTTGAAAGTGCACCGTGGTATGACTGGTGCGGCAACACCCACATGCCTGTACTATTGGGTTCCCTCGTTGCTAGGACTCAAGGTAGCCCATACATATTACACAAGTGGGAAGGAAGCCCACACATATTATAAATCTCTTGCTATATATTCTCCTTCATCTATCACTTCTAAAACTACTAGATGCCTACTCTTGATTATATCTCATATTTATTCTTGGCAGGAACATATGGACTGCTGAGCCCATTCGGCCCATTATTTCATAGCAGACCAGTGGACCACTGGGATGATTGTTTTGTTTAGATTTTAATCTTAAAACTTGGATCCAAATGACAATTTAGTAGAAAAGATCTGATCATAGATCTCCCGTCAAGCTTATAGAAATAGATGCTCTTGCCTGGGGTTATCAATGAATCTCCAGTTACCTGGGCACCGGAAGCACACGACCTGAAAAATCAGGGTGTAGTTCCTCCCTCAGAAGTGACTGAAATAGGGTCCAGGTCCAGGTATATATATAAGATTGTCAGTTATCCCGTATCCGAGTGATACACGTAAGATACTATGTATTATATAGATATATATTGGTAAGTTTTATATTTACATTGTCTTAAAGTATTATGCTAATATTGTTTTGTACCACAATAGACTTCATAAAATCATCAGACAGAGATAATGAAGGTTTATTATTTTGATCATAATGCCAATGTTACACTATGTTTTAACATATATAAAGATCTAAGTACAATTTGGTTTATTAGAGTTGACTCTGGTTCCAAGTATATATATGCATCTAATTAGCTCGGGTTCTAGGTTCACCAATCTACCTGACCCAGACCCGAGTCACCTTACCCCATTACATCCTAATGTCTGTAGCCACCAGTCCATGGGACCATCATTCTAGTGCTTTTTGATAGAATAATAGAGGGAAAGAGAGGCCCTTTCAGGTGGGCCAAAGCTTCAACCCAAGGAGGGAATATTCAACCTTCAATTCCATGGCCATTCAGGGAGAGTATTTATTTATTTATTTATTCCATTTTAGTTTAGCTATGCCTCATCATTTTGAAGCAATATTCATATGGGATGAAGCAGACAGAGAATGCAAGAAATATAGATGTTTCTAAGGGAAACCAAAACAAAGTTTAGAGAAAATGTGTGTTTTATCTATCTGCATACATGCATTGTAGATACATGAAGGTCCTCACAAGCTATTTACTGTGTTTATGATTACAGTCAGGTGGTCCCCACTACCGAGTTCCTCTAGGCCGGCGAGATGGGCTGAGTTTTGCAACAACAGAAGAGACCCTTGCAAGCCTTCCAGGCCCCTTTGAGAATACCACAGTCCTCATCGCTCATCTTAAAAAAATTAATCTCCATGTCACTGACCTTGTGGCTCTCTCTGGTGCACATACTATTGGAATCAGCCATTGTACCTCCTTCGAGGAGCGCCTCTATCCGAAACAAGACCCAACCATGGACCAGACCTTTGCCAAGAGCCTCAAGGTCACTTGCCCTACATTAAACTCCTCTAACACCACACCCATGGATATTCGATCACCTAACAGTTTTGATAACAAGTACTATGTCAACCTCATAAACAGGCAAGTCCTCTTCACCTCTGACCAGGATCTGCTCAGAGACTTGAGGACACGACCATTCGTCAGATTGTTCGGCCTCAGCCAGACCGCCTTCTTCGAGCAGTTTGCATATTCTATGGTGAAGATGGGTCAATTGAGTGTTTTAACTGGGACTCAGGGTGAGATACGAATGAATTGCTCCGCACCTAACCCACGCAAGCCAGCCTTGTGGTCTGTGGTGGATGATGAAGGTGAGGTTGAAGCTGTTTAGCATGTTCACATGGAGGATTTGAACTTGAGAATTCTGAAATTGGTCTTTTTCAATTCTCTCCTTTGCTGGCTTTCATTTGAAATAAGCTGTGTTTTGGACTAGATCCAGAACTTTTGGAAGACAATCAGATGCCCTATTTACTTCTTCTCCAGTTTTATTATTAATATTATTTTTATTTTTATTTTATTTTTTTGTTGGATCCCCCGGTAGGTAAGAATATTGGATCTGTGATCTTTAACACAAGCTATAAGAGCATAAAATAGACGACAACAACAATATTTTCAAGCATAGTAAGCATAGTGTAAAGTCTTCAATTACCTTGCACAGGGCAAAGGTTCTTCAAGTCTTCCATGTAGAGTTTCCTCTCAAGAAGCTTCTAAATAGGTAAGGCACTTTGAGATGAGCACAAGCAGGGTTAAATATAGCCCTCAAAAGACTTCAAGGGTCTGTTTGGTTGCAAGCATTTAAAGAATTCATGTCTGATAGAATTTGGAGAATTGGAAATGTTGGGATTTAGAATGCTGCTAAACTTCGCCTAAATTTCATTTCCCTTCTTAATTTGTCTTGTAGTTTCATGCTTGAGAATTCAATTCACCCTGATTTCTCTGAATGCACTATTTGGTAACTCACTCAGATTCTTTGTTAACTTTTTACTTAAGAAATATATGAAAATATAATTATTCAAATAATTTTTTTTGATAATAGTAAATAAAAAAGTCTAATTATTTTTGAGAGATTTTTATATGGGTCACACTTAGCTGTAAAATATGAGAGCCTTTAAATGGGCTCCATTTCAAGCTATCATCAAAACATCTACTTCATCAATGCTTAAATAAAATTTCTTCATTCATCAAGTTATCTACATAAAATGTTTAAATAGCAATAAATGATATACAAATGATATTTTGATAGAATGACATCCACAACCATATGCTACACAAGCGGACATTCATCCATCCATATAATGTAATCTTCATTCATCCATTCTTCATACACAACCATATATCAACACCTAAAAAGAGGATAAAAAATCAATTAATACCATGAAATGGTAGGCACTTCTTTTGTGATAGACTGTTTAAAGCTCTACTTTGAGAATAGGACGTTACAAACTAATTGATTGGCAAATGTTCTATAAAAATTATTTTCAATCAACAAAGAATTTGTAAAGTGATGTTTGGCAAGCGATCATATTCTTAAATTTGAATCATTAGTTGAAACATTCATATATTCATCATATATATTAAAAGAATCATAAATAGTCATTAAAAAATCTCCATACATCCATGTCACATATAAACTTTAAGAAAATTATAATGATTAGTCATAAGCTTAAATATAAGTTACTCTCTCCCACCACAATCGCAAATCGCACAGTACCAGCTTCTTCCATCCATCCACCTGTGGATCACAATTCCAAACTCCTTTTTAATTTTTAGAAGTTCCAAATTAAGATGCAAAGTGTTAGAGTCATTTTTGTTGCAATTTGATTGGATACATTCATTTTTATCATAGCTTGATCTCTCACACGCTCATATCTTTTGATCTTGGAATCTCCATGCATTTTTTATGTTTGGCATCATGTAGTCAAGACTTGACCTTTATGCATGATTTAAAATCTTCATTTTGTTTCAAAACTCTTATCAAATGGAGTATTGAAAATTCATGCATAAACATGTTTTGAATCACATTTTGAAACTCTATTTTAAACATGTTAGTTTCTATTCAAGTCTAGTTCTCCTTGACCAAGATTTTCCTTTTAGAAAGTTATTTTCACATCTATATATATCAGGGAATATTCAGTCAACTAACTCTTAGTTTGGTCAACCCTCGGACGAAGTATCAAAATAAAAAAAAGAAGTGCAGCTTTTGCACTTCAGTGAGTTGTAGGTCAACTATCGGTTAATCGACATGAGTTTGGTGAGCCGACATATGGAATTTCAGTCAATTAAATTCAAGATTTTATGACCATTGGAGTTCAGTTAACCGAACCAAAAGTCGGTTAATCGACCAAAAGGCCGTTGGAGGCCTTTTTTGTTTAAAATTTGAGCATTTTCCTTCAGATTTGTGCCAGCACTTTTGAGTCTTTTAAGAGCCAAGGAAGGAGGAGCAACTAGGCTAGGCTAGAGGAAGGCTATAGGGGCTAATCCATGGATTTCAACCTTTTATTCCTCATATGGGTTTGCTTCCTTTGTCTAAATTTCAATTCATGCTTGTTTTTAAATCTTGTTTCACTTAATGGCATGATTAAATATTTTTTGCTTAACTTATTCAAATGTTGTTTGCATGACATGCTTAGATTTTAAACATGCTTAGTATTATAATTTCAACATTTGACAAGATTTACACATGTTATTAATTTCATGTTTTGAACAAACTTGCTAGAATTAGCTTGCATTTTCAAAACCTGTTTTTTCATCATTTAAACATATGTGCATAATTTAATTTCTCTATCTCCCATTTATGGTTTTCTCCTTTGAGTAATTTATGAGCATTAAATCTCAACAAGAAATAGAGGGTTTCAAGTATATGCATCATTCATAAATCTTTGTATTCACCATGCATATGCTTTAAATTAATATTACACTTTCAGATCAGCCTATGTCAAGAGGCATCAATATGTACTTAAATGCATCTCTCTTCATGCATTCTTAGGCATAGAATTGAGAGAAACAATATCATGTTGTAAAGGTTATTTCTAAGCCTTATAAAAACATCAGGGGTTGTAAAGTTTAATGTTAAGCCTTTCAAAAGCAAAGTGATTGTATGGTTGGAGGTGAGCCTAAACTTCGAATAGAGATAGTGAAAATTCCGATAGGGAAATTGGGAGTGGATGTAAGTATATTTACCGAACCACTATAAATCTCATCTTGGTGGATTATTACATGTGTGTAAGGTTGATGAGACATCACATTTTTTTTCAAATTAAATGACCTTCACCAAAGCATAATTGGTTATAGAAATTTCAAATTGGTCTAGGTTTTAGAGCTCACACTATTCACCGGATCCCGGACTTTCAATTGGTATCATAGCATAGGTGCTCTTGATTAGGTGTAACAACCTAGAGTTAGGATCCTAGAGGGTGTTTTCATTTGTGGACAATACATAAGTCCAATTAGGAGAAGGCCATGCCATCAATAGACCACCTCTTTTTAATGGAACACATTATCTCTATTGAAAGACTAGAATGCAAGTGTTCCGATGTTCCTAGAATCTCAAAGCCTTGATGTTTGGAGTATTATTAAAAAAAAGGCTGTCATCCACCTACCATTACTAACCAAGATTCGGAGGGATATGTTATATTCAAAAAAGCCAAGCCAAAGAAAGAATGGACCTAAGGTGAAAAAGATAGGGCTAGTTTGAATGCTAAGGCTAAAAATGCTTTATTTTGTGCCTTGTCCGCCAAAGAATTAAATAGGATAGTCAATTGTTCTACGGCTAAGGAAGTTTAGGATACCTTAGAGACCACACATGAAGGAACAAATCAAGTTAAGATTGCTAAAATTCAAATATTGACATCAAAGTTTGAGGATATAAAAATTCTTGAGGAAGAAACTTTTGATGAATTCTACACTAAGATCATGGAGATTATCAACTCCCTTATTGGTATAAGAGAGAAGATGGATTAATCTAAGGTAGTGAGAAAGATAATGAGATCTCTTCCGAAAAGGTTTAAACTCAAGACTATAGCTATAGCTGAAACCAAAGATGTGGATAAGGTCAAATTAGAAGAACTTCGAGGAAACCCTCTTACCTTTGAATTAGAATTAGAAGTTCCCAACAAAAAGAAAAGTGTAGTTATTTCCTCTCAATAACAAAAATGACAGTGATTGTGGAAGTGATGATGACACTGCTTTGCTTACCAAGAAGCTAAAAAGATTTTTTAATAACAACAAGAGCTTCAAAAACTCTAAGGAATCAAAGAATGCAAAGTTTCAGAGAAATTCTAAGGGATCATTTGCTAAGAAACATGTGTAGTGTTACAATAGTAAAGGATTTAGACACATTGCTCAAAATTGTTCCAGCCCTAAAGAGACGGAAAAGAGAGATAAGAAAGGAAAGAAAGTATTGAATATAACTTGGGACAATGATGATGAGGATGAGGGTAGTGACAATGATGAATAGCAAAATGAAGAAGACAATGATCTCTTCTAATTGGCTTCTATTTACAATAGTTGAAGAAAAGAAAATTTATAATACACAAATAGAAGACAAAATAGAGAAAGAGGAAATAAAAGATGAAGATAATGAAAGTGACATTCAACAAGCTTATGATGAGTTATATGAACTTTGTGAAACCTCTTATCCAAGAAAAACAAAACTTTGAAAGTTGAATCTAAAAATCTTGTGAATGATGTGAGTTCTCTAAAAGATGAATTAACTTTGAAAAACAATGAGATAAAAGATTTAGAATCTAAGTTGATCACTTCAAATGACAATCTAGCTAATGCTCAAAATGAAATTCATAATTTACAATTGATGCTAGAATCTAGTCAACTTAAAACTAAATCTCTTCAATTGAAACTCATAAAAGGCAAATTTGTTGTTGATAAGTTTACTTTGGGTAATGATAAAATCTATCAAATGTTGGGCATGAACAAAACTTTTGGTGACAAAACTGGTATAGGTTTTGATGGATCCCCTAGTACTAAGAAGAGTAGTTCACAAAACATTATGAGGACATTTCAAAAACCTATAGGTAATAAATTTCGAATTTCTAGATGGACTTGTCATTTTTGCAACCATAATAATGGTCACTCAGTACCTAATTGCCCATATAGAATTCAATTATCACTCAAGAAGTCTTATAGATTGCCTTTTAAGTTTGTCCCTGAAGCCACTACCTCAAAACCCCTAAATGCAACTTGGATTGAAAAAGAGAAAAGTGATAAAAGTCTCCTTGTTCAAACAGCTTTAAAGGTTAAGGAAAACTCTAGATGGCTTTTAGATAGTGGATGTTCCAAACATACCAAACGTATTGTTAGGAATTTTGTGTATTGCAATTTGATGGATGCATTTTCATTTCAGCATCATTTGATTTGCACACATATGCATTGATTTGATAAATCTTGAAATCCTGTTTTATACATGCATTGTTTTTAAGAGTTGTAAAAGTATTGATTTATGCATGTTTTGGTTTTAATCTTGGATGCATTTGTTTTTTAAAAGAAGTTTTAGAAATCAAGCAAACCTTTGGTTTTAAAGTTTTGAATCATTTTAGGTTTTTGTGTTTCATGTTTTTAAACCACTTAGTTTGATTTAAAACATGTTTCCAAGCTTGATTTAATGGCCCAAAAAGTTCCCTCAGGAAAAACTTTGAAATATGCATAAAATATGCAAATTTGGGAATTTTGGTCCCAGGCTCGGGTCGACCGCGCAGTGTGGCCGGTCGACCGGCCCAAGGGACCCGGTCGACCGGGAAAGAGCCGTTGGGCCTCTTTTCAAACGGTCAGATTTTTGACCGTTGAGCCCGGGTCGACCGCGCCTTCTACCAGGTCGACCGGGGACACGTGAAAACTCACTTTTTGAGTATAAAAGGAGTTTCATTCCCTTGTAAATGTTGTTGATCAAATAAGAGAAAAGAGCCTTCCTTGAGGTGTTTGGAGGCAAGAAAAAGGGGAATGAAGTAAGAGAGACCAAGGGGTCATTAGTGAAGCTAAAGCTTGGATTAATGAAGTTAAATCTCTAAGTAAGCTTTACTTTTATTTATCATATGTTTCATGCTTTGTTTAAATTATTGGTAAATTAATTTTAGCATGTTAACTATGATGTGTTGAATCCATTCTTCTCTTAATCTTTGATTCAAGTTGGATTGGATTCTTCACCCTTGATTTCAAACCAAGTTTGTTTTAAAAACTTTATAAAACATGTTTTGTCAAATCTTTTGATTTCTTTTATAACATGTTTCATTTACTTGGTTGAATCATTTTGTTGTTTTCATTCATTTGAACTTTAGTTAAACTCTTGTTTTGAAAACAACATAGCACATGCATCACATGTTTAGTCTTAAATAGTTTCATACAACTTGTGAACCTTTGATTTTTGTATCATCAACAAGTTTGTATTTATACATGTGATTTGCATTTCACTTCAATCAAATCTTTTGTGTGACTTAAACTTTTAAATGCGTTAAGCAAATATTGATTGGGCTTAATTTAAACTTGATTGAAGTTTTCACACACACACACTTCATGAGCATTCATCTTAGCATTTCATAGAGTGTTGTGTGAGTTGAATTTAATTTTCTTATTCGCCTATTCTAGAGGCAATTAAATTGTGCTTTAATTGTAATCTCTTAAAGTGTTTGTGGAAACACTTCCTTGAGAGAAATCTTTTTATTGTAAAGGTTATTGCTTAGCCTAAGAAAAGCATTGTGTAAAGGTTATTGCTTAGCCTAGAAAAGCATCTTGTATAGGTTGTTGTTTAGCCTAGAAAAACAACATTGTTAGGTTATTGCTTATCCTTGGAAAGCATATTGTAGAGGTTATTGCTTAGCCTTTTCAAAAGCATAAATAGTAGAAATCCGGTGGGGTGTTGAGACACAAGCCGGTAGTGGATGTAGGCATTGAGGCCGAACCACTATAAATCATTGTGTTATGGTGATTGCTTTGTGGTGATTGTTTTGTTTAAGCTTCCGCATATTGTTTGTTAATCATCACATGTGACTAGTTGTTTGTTAAGAAATTAAAATTGGTCATAATTAGTCATTAAGTGTAGATCACCCTATTCACCCCCCCCCTAGGGTTAGGATCCCGGACTTTCAATTGGTATCAGAGCCTCGTGCTCTATTTTAGGATCAAGTGTTTTTTAGAACTCTTGATTAGGTGTAAAAACCTAGAGTCTAAACCCTAGTATTGTGTTGTCAAGAAAACCATTAGAATGGATTCCACTACTTTAGGTTATATAGATTCTTGTGTAGATTCTTCTAGATCCCTATTTCTTCCTTCTATTGGAGATTCAAACCTTCAAATTAATGAATCTCAAATTGTCTTAAAAGAAGAAGAAAATGATGAAAATGAAGATGATATTCACCAAGCTTATGATGAATTGTATACATTGTCTCTAAAGCTTGTTAAGAAAAATAAAAGATTAGAAGAAGAATCTAAAAGACTAAATGAGGAATTAGTCTCTTCAAAAGATGAACTTAGAGAGAAAGAAGAAAGTATTAATTGTGTAGAATCTAAGTTCATGATCTCTTTACATAACCTATCTAATGTTCAAGATGAGCTAAATGAATTAAAGATAGGATGTGATGAACTAAATAAGGAAAACTTAAAACTAAGAGATCAATTAAAAAGGCAAGACAAAGACTTTAACTCTTTAGAATCCAAGTTGAATATCTCTAAGAAAGATTTATCTAATGCTCGACATGAACTAAATAATGTGAAGTCAAATAATGATGAGCATAATAAAGATAACTTAAATCTAAGAGATACTTTAAAAAGACAAGATGAAAACATTAGCTATTTAAAATCCAAATTAAACTTGTCTAATGATCAAATTAATTTGCAATCCTTGGAACTTGGATCTAATATTAACAAACTCAAACTTGAGTTAAAACTTGCCAATGAAGAACTAAACAAACATAAGGGATTTGAAAATGAACTCATAATGGTTAAAAATGAGAATTCAACCCTTAAAAAACAAGTCACTCAACTTGAAAGCTATAAACAAAAGTATGAGTGCAAATTTACCCAAGGTGAAGAGAAATTTGAAAAATTATTTAGATTGGGTAAATCTCAAGGAGATAGGATGGGTCTTGGTTACAATAGGAATATTTCACATGACCCTAAATTCACCAACACTTTTGTGAAAGGTGAGTCCTCATTCTCTAGCACTCATTCTCCCTTGCCCATGTCTAAATGTAATTATTGTGGCATTGAAGGGCATTTTAGGTTTGAGTGCAAATTAAGAAGAAGTCAAGTGTCTAAACCCATCTTTGAAGTCAAGAAAGTAAAATCAAACTCTATGAAGGGTAAGACACTAAGGCCTTGTTTGGCATCTCTGCTCTTTTTCTGACAGACCATTCAAAATAGAGTCATTAAAAAAAGAGCTATTAAAAAAAGAGGTTAGAACAAAACAATGCGTTTGGTAATGAACGGGTCTACTTCAAATAGACCGTTTGGTATGCCCTCTATTTACCTCCTTTTAGAGGGGTTTACCTCTTTTTGTAGAGGGGTATCTTCTGTCATTATATAAAAAATGAACTTATGCACTTTTTCATCAAAATATGCCCTCTACACACATATCATAACATCATAATTACTTATCATTTGAAAACTACAACCATTTCCATCAAAATATGGCATGTAACTTGTACATAATTTAAAAATTACAACATCAAATACAATTATATATTATCTCCATCATTCCATCATCATATACCGTCACTCCATGTTGCATGACATAAGATAAACCATGACATAAAATGGAAAAAAAAAAGAAGAAGAAGAACCATGACATAAGATGATAAAAATCAAACACGGGAAGAAGCATCTCGCCAAATGGCATCTGCAATTGAATTCCTCTTAGCATCCATCTCTATCCTATCTGTGATATCAAATGTATAAGCGTTTTCTCCATGTGATTCCTCAACATTAGTGTCACGCTCTACTTGGGCATCATCCTTTGAAAATTGTGAAAATAATTGATCTTCCATATCTTCTTTCCTAATGAAATTATGCATCGCCATTGCAGCAACTACGATGCTCCGTTGTACAGGAAATGGGTAAGGAGCCATCCGCTTGAGGATAGGGACTCGAGCTTTCAATACTCCAAAGCTTCGTTCGATCACATTCCTTAAGGATGAATGCAATCTATTAAAATGCTCCTCTCTAGTACAAGGAATGGCAACACCTTGAAAATCTGGAAGCCAGTATCGAACATTTCGAAATGGAGAAAGAAACCCCCTCATGTTTGTGTAACCAGCATCAACCAAGTAGTATTTACCTAAAGACCATCCAAGACAAATGTTAAAGGGCATGTCAAACTATGTTGTAGCAATCATTTGTTGATATTTAAAGCACTACATATACTTTCTTACCGGGCGGGGCATGTGGAAACTTTAGCCTTACATCAGAAATGGTATCCAAGAGAATCCGTTGATCATGAGCTGTACCTTCCCATCCACATACCACATAGGTAAAGAGCATGTCAAACGAACATACTGCCATAACTTGTTGCATACATTCCCCCTTTCTACCTCTGTAAGGAATTTGTTTATCTGGTTGGATAATGGCATGCACAAGGGTGTCATCTATAGCACCAATACAATCCTATTAAAAAGAAGAAATCAACATTGATAAAATTTTCAAAAGAATTTAGCTTAAATAAAAAAGTAGTGTCAATGTGAAAGAGAGCAATACCTTAAAATATGGCTCAAAACGTGGATTCAAAAGTATTTCCTTAGGCACTGTATCTAGTGGAGGTGGCTTTATCATATCTTTTGCAAATATCATCATTGCTATCAGTACCTGACGGAAGTGTCTATGAATAGTTTCCCCTGAGTGTTGGAATCTATCTTGTATCACTCTATTCGTATGGGCGTGCGCAATAACCATCATGAACATAGCCAACTGCTCCTCCACAAGTACATATCTGCTGTCTTTCAGTAAATTCTTTGATCTAAAATACATGCATAAACGTCGAAACACATGTTGTTCCATACGTAATAGCTGATGACAAATAATGGGATTCCCATTCAAAATGATTTGAACATGACTATGTCCCGTTAGGATTGAGTTTCTGCATGGTTCCTTAATCAAGCGTTGTTGTCGCTTCTTGTACAACAATATGATAAGTAAGATATTTCGTCGTAAAATCGAGTCCATATGCTCTGTATATATTGCAAACAAAACATAACTAATCATTCATTCATATTTGGAGACATTTTACAATTTAAACATTCTTTAAATAAAACACCATACCATGTTTGAAACATAACATTCATGTTTTAAGCATAACATCCATGTTTCAAAATCCAAATATAAGAACAAAAGTTTAAGAGAGACATAACATTAATGTTTCAAAACGAAAAATAAAATCCAAACAACTAGAGATCACTTGTAACTCCAAAAGCATTTCCCTTCTCTATTTCCATTAGAGATTTGAGCCAAGTTATCTTTCCCTCATCTGTCTTGAATTTAGTCCAGATAATTCTTTTCTCCTTAACCATAAAAGACCTAAGAGCGACCATATGCAGTGGGCTAGTCTCTGGGAGTTGGGGCATGGCATGTAGTAAGTCAATGCATGCCTCCATGGTAGGTCCTTCAGATTGAGCGGAAGTAGCAGCTAACTGATTTGATGCCTTCACTGAGGCGGCGAGCTCAATTATGCAATCATCTATTGCGTTGTTACCCCCTTTTGTAGAAGGCCTTGGTCGCTTTCGCCTAATATTGTCCATCATAACATTTGGATCAATATCACTAGCAGTTGCATCTTCTCGCATGGTAGACTGAGAATTTGTTTGATTTGGAGATGGAGTATCATCATAACCATTCAAGCTAAATAAACTTGAATCCATATCCGTTATAATATCATCAGGCACGCCATCCATTGTTGGAGCCCATTTATCATCCCCAGTCGCTGAAGTACCATCAAATAAAGCAGCCATCTCTTGGGGAAAAGGAAGGGGCTTTGACCTAAATACTTTGGCATCCTTATGAGTCTGCAATACAGTTTTACCATAAATGTCAGATGAGCAAGCTTACCTCTCCTGTAAATACCAAAATAAATAGGAAATTTATATACCTTCAGGTATTCTGTCCATCGGTCTTGGGCCATCTCCACACAGCCTGTGTGTGGGTTGAAGCCTATACCAGTTTGTGATGTCAAGTGTAACCAGGCATTGTATAATTTTTTCAGATGATCTAGTTGGTTCTTCAATTGCTTTTGATTGAAATTGTGTCCTGTCCTTTGAGTAAATTTTTCTATTATCTTCTTCCATGCTTTTGAGCTAAATTGCACTCTTGGGGGGCCACCAGCTCTCACTTGCTCCAAACAAATGTCAATGAGACACTTTCTCATACCATCCGACCAAGAAGCACGATCTATGTCATCTGTCTCTTTTGACTTTCCTTTCTCCGACATGATAATTACACCTAACAAAGATTGAGTTTTTTTTTTTTTTTGAAGTTCTTGTTTAGTTTTTCATTCACCAAATACGAAAGATACACCAAATACAAAAGATATTCACAGCAGGATGAGAAGCATTGGAAATAATTGTAATAAAAAACCCTACTTTAGTTGTCATTCAAAAATTCAAAAGCGAGAGAAGAACATATTGGAACAGATAAAACATTATTATGATCAGGTCTGTCATATGATCAGGTTGCAGCACCAACCCAACAGTAGTGTGTTTTGGAATGACTGGTTCGACTGGGCCAAGAACTACTGCATGGTCTGTCATGATCATGTGGTGACTGATTTGTCCACTACACATGACTACTGTTGGGTTGGTGCTGCCACCTGATCAACGGCCCCAAATACCTTCATGAACCCCGTGAATGATGAAGGTTGAGGGTCCTCTATCATACATATGTCACCTGCTTCTCCTCCTTTCAAACTCAGACATGTTCTTCATGTTCCACAGATTGCTACTAATTTGCTCTCTGTTAACAGATTTGATGAAGACAACGATTGCGTCTTTGTTTTTGACTCTCGTGGTTTTTATATACAGGATCGAGCCTCGGGGAGGATGCTTTTCCAAGGGTTGAGTAACAATGGTCTCTATCCATTCCCTACCTCTCTTTTCTCTGATCCTAGGACCCCTGCTGCTCTATTAGGAATCAAGACATCAACTGAAGTATGGCATCGTCGTCTTGGCCATCCTGCCTCTTCTACTTTTCAGAAACTTTCTTCTGCTCTACTTCTCAATGGCAAAATATCTCATACTTTTTGTGAGTACTGTAAGCTAGCTAAAAGCTGCAAGCTTTCCTTTCCATCTTCTAAAACATTTACCACTGCTCCTTTGGAAATAATTCATAGTGATGTTTGGGGACCATCACCTATGCTTTCCATTACTGGATATAAATACTATGTTGTGTTTGTTGATGATTTTAGTAAGTACAGCTGGTTATTTCCTATGCATTGCAAGTCAGAAGTTTTCTCTGTGTTTCTTACTTTCAAGTTACAAGTTGAGAATGTTTTATTTTCAAAAATTAAATACTTTAGATCTGATGGTGGTGGAGAATATATGAGTACTAAATTTCAAAATTTACTCAAAGAGAGTGGCATTATTCATCAAGTCTCTTGTCCATACACCCCTGAGCAAAATGGGTGTGCCGAGAGAAAGCATAGGCACCTAGTTGAAACTGGGTTGACATTATTGTTTACAGCCAACATGCCCTTACAATATTGGGTTGATGCATTTTGCACTGCCATTTATCTCATTAACAGAATGCCTATGAGGTCTTTGAATTTCATCTCTCCATGGGAAAAGCTCTTTCATTATTCTCCTACTTATTCTACCTTAAGGGTATTTGGGTGTGCCTGCTATCCCTGGCTTCGGCCTTATAATAAGCACAAACTTGAGCCGAGGTCCAAGAAGTGTGTTTTCATAGGTTACAGTCTAAACCACAAAGGGTATAAATGCCTTGACCCATGTACTGACAGAGTTTATTTGTCTAGGCATGTAGTGTTTGATGAGGATACATTTCCCTTTCAAACTGCCCATCAAATGTCTTCCTCATCCAATGCCTCTCCTAATCTTCCTCTTACTACATGGCTTTATCCTGAAAACCCAACACCTTTCCCTTCCTCTACCCTTCAGTCTCCTACTCCACTCCCACCTAGCAATTCTAGTCTTGGCTTTGTTCCATCTTCTTTTCAATTTTCTCTTCCCATTCCTCTGTCTACATCAATACCTTTAGCTTCTAATCTTCAACCAAGACACACTCAATCAACCTCTTTTAGATGTCAGGGACATAAAGATGCAATCCTGGCACCTATTACACCGGTTTCCTTGCCTACTACACAAAATCAACCAACTATACACACAGCTCAACAGGAGCCTCTACCTAGTCACACTACCCAACAGCACACTACCACCTCTCAACAGGCACCTACTGCTACTATTCCAGCGCCTGCACCAACAAAGACTAGAGTCAAAAATGCATTGCCTTCCAAAAGTTCTCACTCCATGACTACTAGATCAAAGTTGGGTATTAGTAAGAAAAAGGTTCTCATGGCCACTAAACATCCAATCACTCTCCCAACACATGTCTACTATGACACTAGAGAACCTACCAGCTATTCAGAGGCTTCCAAACATGAAGAGTGGAGGAAAGCCATGTCTGTCGAATTCTCAGCTCTCCAAAGACAGGGCACTTGGACCTTAGTTCCATCTTCTCCTTCCAAAAATATTGTTGGTTGCAAGTGGGTGTTCAAATTGAAACATAATACAGATGGGTCTATAGCAAGATACAAGGCCAGATTGGTTGCCAAAGGATTTCATCAAGAGCAGGGTATTGACTACAATGAGACGTTTAGCCCAGTTGTGAAACATTCTACCATCAGGGTTATTCTTGCATTGGCTGTCCACTTTAGGTGGCCTCTTCATCAATTAGATGTGACTAATGCCTTTCTCCATGGCATCCTACAAGAAGACATTTATATGATGCAGCTGGGTTATGTCTAAGGGTGACTCAGGGAGTTGGTCCTATATGTCAATGTCTTATCTTCAATCCCAGTTTTTCTTCTTCAATCTCTCACACACACATAGAGGCGCACACAAATGAGAGAAATTATTTTTGCTCTATAGCTCGTTTTGAGTTAACTAGCATAACTCTCTTAGCTTACTCCAGATTGATAGGACAAGGCTAAAAGAATTGTGTCATTTCATTTATCGTTTCTCTTATGTATTCGCAATTCAATTTGCTGTCTTTTATTGCTAAGGATGCGGCTTCTCTTCCAAGAACATGTACATGTTTGGACGCGTTAGCATGAGTATCAAGCTCATTCCAGGCGACTCTGCAGGGACTGTAACAACATTCTATGTATGGTTTATGCATTATTTGATACCTGCCTTCATTTGTTATCTCACAGAAGAATTGTTGGGTTTTTGGGTCATTGGTTGCAGTTGAATTCCAACACTAATGAGACTCGCGACGAATTGGACTTTGAGTTCTTGGGGAATCGATCGGGCCGGCCATACACAGTCCAGACTAACATATTTGCGCGAGGGAAGGGCGATCGAGAGCAGAGAGTGAATCTTTGGTTCGACCCGGCTGCAGAATTTCACAAGTATTCAATCCTTTGGAATCACAAACACATTGTGTAAGTCTGTAAATGTTCCCTGATATTGTTACTAATCACCTGGCCCAAGTCTTGAATCAGCAAAATTAACAAAAGCCATTCGGATACATCTATCTTAATGAACAAGCACAGTGGATCTTTTGTTGTGAAATGCACAAAGCACTGACCAAGTATTTGGGGTAACCAGAAAATGGCAACTGTATTGTGAGGGATCCATTTCACTCTCAGAATCAAAGCCCCGAACATTTCCAAATCCCAAGTCCTTGAAATGTAATAACAGATCATTGTTTTGGCATAAGAGCATCACATCCACCAGGCCTTTCTAGGGACATCCAAACACACGTAACTCAATTTTCAAAGTTCATTCCATCTATTCGCAACCACCACAAACACGTTAGGATTGAGTTTCCTCTCAATGGTTTGCTACAGAGGATATCTGGCATTTTAGTTGACAGGGTTTTTTTTTTTTCTTTTCTTTTTAACCACGTATTTCTAGGCTGAGATCAAAGTTTAGCACCTTCCTATAGGACAATTTTTGTTTCTGTAACATACCCACCATAGATGGAATCCATCAGTTCAATGGTCCACATTTGCCCCACAACAAACATGAATGAAAAGAGGCAGAAGTCATCAAGAAAATAAAAACCCACTATGAACATCAACAAGACCAATACCAAATCCAAACCTATTAAGTGCAGGTGTGAGCAAGCTAAGACAAAACCCACTACCCTGTTTATAATGGGTCCGGATTAACCATGGAAATGGAAGCGTACCCCCCCACCAAACAATGGGAATCAAGCAACAAGCAGCTGTTATGGAATAGAGAAAGAAACAAGAAGAAGAAACAAAAGAAATGGAAGAGAATCATACCAAAAGAGATGAGCCTTCAAGCTAAGGAAAGGACAATGTCTGGAGGGGTTTTGCCCAAAGCCAAGGAAATGGTAGCTGCCACTTTATTTTTTCCAAGAACAAACGTCTCTATTGCCCAAAGCCAAGGAAAACACAATGTCTGGAGGGGTTTTGCGTTGCAGAAAGGGTTTTGTGTTGCAGAAGAACGAGAACGATTGAACGAGGGATTCATGCGAGGGGACATTCGTTGGAAATAAAATTCCGTCAGGGTCATTTTTGTCCTAAAAAGTGGCTTCCGCCTCTGCTTTTTCAAGAGGCATTACCTCTTATTTCTATGTGCCCATTTTTGTGGCATTTTCATTTTAGAGGCTTTGCCTCTTTTGTTCTAAAATATGCAGAGGTTATAAAACACTACCAAACACCTCTATTTTTCAAAACCTCTGTCAGCTTTAGAGAAATAGATGTTTAGAGGCAAAAAATAGACATGCCAAACAGGGGCTAAGTATCAAAGAAGACTCCAAGAAAATCAAACAAGTTAAATCAATTAAAAAGGAGTCTCCTAAGATAGATTCTAAAAAGGTTAAACAAGTTAAACCAAGTATAAAAGAATCTATCAACAAAAAGCTTCTCAACCTATCTCCCTTAAATCAACCCATGAAAGAACTTTTGAAGAAAATAGCTAAGTTAAATTTAAAATTCAAAAGTCAAATAAAGGGAGAAAATAAGAAGAAAAGAAATCAATCCCCAAAGAAGAAGAAACACCAACCTCAAAAGGCTATTCACCAACCTAAGTTAAATCTAGTTAAATCTAAACATAATGGTGATAAGTCTAAATTGAAAATTTATCAAGTCAAATCTCCTAAAGTTGGTGGGACTTCTAACCTAGACCTCAAAGATCAACCCTCTCAAGACCTTAGGTGGATTCCTAAAGTTATATACTTAGTCAAACCTTAGGGCCTTGAACCTCATTGACCAACCTATCCTTTATAGTTAAATCATATTGTTGGTCATGATCATTTGCATTTATGTTCTTTAATTAGTTACATTTCTTTAAATGCAATGTTTATTTGTAATCAATTGATTTTGTTTTCATGTACTTCTCTAGTTACATATCATGGTTTTCAAAATCATTTGATTATATTTTCATCATGTTAGATTTGCTTTTTGCTCTCATTTAGTTATATCTCTTGCATTGCATTTCTATTGATGGTCAATTGATTGTGATTACATAAGCTTTCATAGCTAAGATTTTTCATGATCAATTGATGTTGGAAAATGTTATAAGCTTTATTGGTTATATTTATAAAAGCATTTTCCTTGAATTTATTTCCTTGTGCTTAATTATGATTTTATCATTTGAAAGGAAATAATTTTTACAAACAATTTGCATCTTTGCTCATTTAGTTACATTTATTTTATTCAAATTGATTTTGATGTCTTACATTGCATGGTTGGATATGGTTTCATTGATTTGCATATTTGTGCCTAACTTGGTATATATTTTCATTAATGCAAATTGATGATTGTTTATGTGCTTTATAGTAAAATCTTTTGTTTTATTATCATTTGAGCCTAATAAGTACATATGTGATTTTATGTACTAAGTTCATTTGGTATAGACCTCATTTCTTTTTCCATTGCATTGTAAGCTTAGTACATTTGCTAAGAGTAGAGATTTTGCATGATAGATTAATGGATCACCTTAGATGAATTGGAATTAATCCCTTGTTCTTAATTGGTAAACCCATATATGAAATCCTTTTTCATCTATATGTGATCTATGATATCTCTCTAACTTCATACCTTCTTGTGCTCACATGGTTGTATTCTTTGTTAATGATATGGTATGAGTTAGATCTTGATTGCAATTGATCTTCTCTATGCAAATGTCAATAAGTTCCATGTATGGTTGTAATTTTAGTTATATTTGAAGATACCATACTAGAACTCTCAAATCCATCCTTTGTACTTTTTAGTCATTCTTTTTTATGAATGGTTATGTTGTTGATTCATGTGTATTTTTCTTATTGGTATCATTCTTTATACATGTTTCAACTTCATAGTAGTGTGCTTAATCATATGAACCTCTTTGAAATTCATTTCTTGTATTTCATAGTTATATCTATTGTTTGATGGATTTCTTTGATGACGAATTCATATGATTTGACACCTTTTAAATTGCATACATCACCAAGTCATATTCTTTTATGCAATTTAACTTGTTCATCACTATTCTCTTTAGTTATATCTTTAAAAGTGATGAATATCCATTTATGTTGCTTGATGGAATTTTGTGTTTACCACATTCTTGCTCCTTATCATGTTATCAAATTCAATTGGTTTCCATTGGTATAATTTTCGATTGATTTGATTTCTTATGAATGTGATAGACATTGTGTACATTGAATTGAACTTTATAGTAATATGTTTTCATTCCATGTCACATTCCATTAGCATCATAATTTTCAAAGTTGTCACCTCTATTGCTCATATAGGTAATTATCATTACCACCATATTTATGTGATCATAACATAGGTTGGTTAATAGTAGAGGTTGGCTTCATGTTTGAATTTCATTTCATTCATCTTGCACTTTATAGTCATATTTTATGATTGAATGAAATGATTTCAAAATTTTCATAGCATATGATTTTCATAAGTTATATTGTTTGATGCTATGATTAGTAAACCCCATAACATCATGGATAGCTCTAATTTGGATTTTTCCCTAATAGGTAAATTCCTTAACTCCATTTTAGAGTGATTGTTTTAATAGTCATATCCTTCAATCTCAATTGGTATATTTGTTTCTTATATATATTCCAATTGGTATTCATGATCGCTTTTCTCCATGGCCTTGCTCTTTATATTGACAATTTGATCATTTTGAGCTATCTAGTTATATGTGTCTAATTCTTTCCTTGAAGTTTTTCCTCAATTGGTAAAACCATCTTCTTCTTGCTCCAAATAGTTAAATATTTGTCAAAAGTTTGACAAAAGAAGAGAATGGATTGAGGGGGAGTGTAAACCTTCATAGGAAGTATTAGTTTTTGATCAAATTGACCTTTGTATTGGCTATGAACCCTTAGAGACTTCTTCTTCCATACATGATGGCCTGTTATATATTTCATTTTCGTTTTCTTTAGTTAACAGGTGCTACTAATAGGTATTATTTTTATTTCATGTGTGTAGGTACCTTTGCAATTTAATGTCAAAGGGGGAGAGAGAAATCAAGTTGTCTCAAGTGGGAGAGAATGTTCATACATCCTAAGGGGAGATAGTGTATGATCTTCTACAAGGGGAGAGAATGCATATCTTGCCAAAAGGAAAGAGAGGCATGGTCAAAGGGGGAGAGCTAATAGAAGAAAGAAAGCTTGGAGCTAAAGAAGATGCTTGGTCATAGAAAGGAAAGAAGAAGAGAAAGCTTGAAGGATGATCAAGCTCCAAGCATCAAGAAGATTGAAGAAAAAGAACTAGAGCCCAAGCTAAGAGAAGAAGCATCCAAGAAGATTTCAAGACTTGTCCAGCTTAGGGGGAGCTGAAGACTCAGTGTGTAAATTCAGTGTTGAATAAGGTTTGCCATCAAATTGCAAAGGGGGAGATTGTTAGGAATTTTGTGTATTGCAATTTGATGGATGCATTTTCATTTCAGCATCATTTGATTTGCACACATATGCATTGATTTGATAAATCTTGAAATCCTGTTTTATACATGCATTGTTTTTAAGAGTTGTAAAAGTATTGATTTATGCATGTTTTGGTTTTAATCTTGGATGCATTTGTTTTTGAAAAGAAGTTTTAGAAATCAAGCAAACCTTTGGTTTTAAAGTTTTGAATCATTTTAGGTTTTTGTGTTTCATGTTTTTAAACCACTTAGTTTGATTTAAAACATGTTTCCAAGCTTGATTTAATGGCCCAAAAAGTTCCCTCAGGAAAAACTTTGAAATATGCATAAAATATGCAAATTTGGGAATTTTGGTCCCAGGCTCGGGTCGACCGCGCAGTGTGGCCGGTCGACCGGCCCAAGGGACCCGGTCGACCGGGAAAGAGCCGTTGGGCCTCTTTTCAAACGGTCAGATTTTTGACCGTTGAGCCCGGGTCGACCGCGCCTTCTACCAGGTCGACCGGGGACACGTGAAAACTCACTTTTTGAGTATAAAAGGAGTTTCATTCCCTTGTAAATGTTGTTGATCAAATAAGAGAAAAGAGCCTTCCTTGAGGTGTTTGGAGGCAAGAAAAAGGGGAATGAAGTAAGAGAGACCAAGGGGTCATTAGTGAAGCTAAAGCTTGGATTAATGAAGTTAAATCTCTAAGTAAGCTTTACTTTTATTTATCATATGTTTCATGCTTTGTTTAAATTATTGGTAAATTAATTTTAGCATGTTAACTATGATGTGTTGAATCCATTCTTCTCTTAATCTTTGATTCAAGTTGGATTGGATTCTTCACCCTTGATTTCAAACCAAGTTTGTTTTAAAAACTTTATAAAACATGTTTTGTCAAATCTTTTGATTTCTTTTATAACATGTTTCATTTACTTGGTTGAATCATTTTGTTGTTTTCATTCATTTGAACTTTAGTTAAACTCTTGTTTTGAAAACAACATAGCACATGCATCACATGTTTAGTCTTAAATAGTTTCATACAACTTGTGAACCTTTGATTTTTGTATCATCAACAAGTTTGTATTTATACATGTGATTTGCATTTCACTTCAATCAAATCTTTTGTGTGACTTAAACTTTTAAATGCGTTAAGCAAATATTGATTGGGCTTAATTTAAACTTGATTGAAGTTTTCACACGCACACACTTCATGAGCATTCATCTTAGCATTTCATAGAGTGTTGTGTGAGTTGAATTTAATTTTCTTATTCGCCTATTCTAGAGGCAATTAAATTGTGCTTTAATTGTAATCTCTTAAAGTGTTTGTGGAAACACTTCCTTGAGAGAAATCTTTTTATTGTAAAGGTTATTGCTTAGCCTAAGAAAAGCATTGTGTAAAGGTTATTGCTTAGCCTAGAAAAGCATCTTGTATAGGTTGTTGTTTAGCCTAGAAAAACAACATTGTTAGGTTATTGCTTATCCTTGGAAAGCATATTGTAGAGGTTATTGCTTAGCCTTTTCAAAAGCATAAATAGTGGAAATCCGGTGGGGTGTTGAGACACAAGCCGGTAGTGGATGTAGGCATTGAGGCCGAACCACTATAAATCATTGTGTTATGGTGATTGCTTTGTGGTGATTGTTTTGTTTAAGCTTCCGCATATTGTTTGTTAATCATCACATGTGACTAGTTGTTTGTTAAGAAATTAAAATTGGTCATAATTAGTCATTAAGTGTAGATCACCCTATTCACCCCCCCCCCCCCTCTAGGGTTAGGATCCCGGACTTTCACGTATGACTAGAGACCGGTCTAGATTTATTTTCCTTGAGGATTATGATGGAGGAAATGTATCGTTTGAAGATAACAAGAAAGCACAAATTATTGGAAAAGATTGTGTTGGAGGTGATCAAATGCCTACCTTAAATGATGTTTTCCTTGTGGATGATCTAAAGTATAATTTCTTGAATATTAGTCAATTATGTGATATAGGAAACAATGTAGTATTTAATAGTAGTTCATTAAAAGTGCTAAATGAGAAATCCAACAAAGTAATACTCATTAGATTACAAACTAAAGATAACATCTACAGCATAGAAGAATGTTGTGAAAATGAATCCAAGTGTTTGGTGACAAAGAACCAAGAAAATCTATTGTGACATCAAAGGATGGGCCATATAAATTACAAATTGATGAAGATGTTATCCAAGAATGAATTGTTAGAGGAATCCTCAAGTTATATTATTCAAAATCTGAAGTGTGCAAGGCATGCCAAATGGGTAAGTAAATCAAGAAAAGCTTAAAAGGATGAAAGGATATATCTTCTACCCCTTGAGCTCACTCATATGGGCTTGATTGGACCTGAACTTGTGCAGAGCATTGGAGGAAGAAAATACATTTTGGTGATGGTAGATGATTATTCTCGATTTTGATTGATAGCTTTCCTTCATGCAAAATCAGATGTTGTAGATAATATTATAAGAATTTGCAATAAGATTCAAGTTAAGAAGGATTGCAAAATTCAGAAGGATAGAAGTGATCATGGATGAGAGTTCGAAAATGAAAGATTTGTTGATTTTTGTGATAGTAAAGGGATTAGCCATCAGTTTTCTGCCTCAAAGACCCCTCGACAAAATGGAGTGGCTGAGAGGGGCAATCGAGTTATCCAAGAAATGGCTAGGAGTATGCTTATTGAGAAAAAATTTGCTCGTAACTTGTGAGCTAAAGCGACAAATACTGCGTGCTGTCTTATAAATAGAGTTCATTTGACAAAGAACACTAACAAAGCCCCTTATGAGCTTTACTTTGGAAGAAAACCAAATCTAGGGTATTTGAAGGTATTTGGAAGTAAGTGCTATACTTTAAGAGATAGAGAGCAGTCAGAAAAATTTGAGCCTAAGTTTGATGATGAAATTTTCTTAGGATATTCTAATAAAAGCAAGGCTTATAGGGTGTTCGATCGCAAAACTATGACTGTAATGGTATCAGCTCATGTTTGTTAGAAGTAGGTGGGCTTCGTGCATAGGTTTCAAAAACTTTTGACCCACTTGATATATGGATCAATTATCCATAAGGCTACAAACCCAATCCAGGATCCAAGACCTCAATATCACTAACCATGATCAGTAAGAAAACTATCTCTAATATAGAAAATAGCAGCACCATGCATTCACAATAAATATACAACATACAAGGAGTAGATCTTACCTTGGGAGCTTGGTAGTGCTCTAACGGAGATGTGGGCAACTTGTTGGATGAAAAAATCTTTCATTCTAACAAATTAGAATCTCCAAGACCTCGTAGAAACTCGATGTGATCAATATCAATTATAAAATGCCGCAAGTGCGCGGGTGTCTAGATGAGACAGTGGCAAGAACAGGTCGAACCCACAAGGAGCTAATTAAAGAAACTTTTAAATTAAGAAAACTAATTAACTAACAATTAAAAAAAGTTTTGACTATTTAGATATAAAAACAATCAACTAATTTAGAAATTCGAAATCTACAAATTAATGAAAGTAATTAGAGCATAGGAATCCAATAAGTATCCACAAATTATTTATCAAGTAACCCTAATTTTTTCCAATTTTTACTTCAAATCAAAGACAAATCAATGTTTTTAATTTAGAAAACATAACTTTTAAAATCCCTTTTCAATCATAAAAATTCAAAACTCAAGACTTCCTTCATCTCATAAAAGAATAAAAATAATTTAAGAACTACCCATCAAAAGTAAGCATAAACCATCAAAAGATCTAAATCATAAGCATGGCCTATCAAACCTAAGCATGAGTAGTCAAAAATTAAGTTTTATTTTTAGAAATAAAAAATGGAGATTTGCCTAAGGCACAAAGACAGGCCTATTAATCATTAAGCACATAATCATGGAACTAAATTAGAATTACTAAATAAATAAAAGGCAATCACTTACCTTCATCCATTGCTCTAATAAAAAACTTAGTCCGCCATTGCAAAGAAGACTTCTTGATTTATCATTAAAGATTACATCTTTACAACTTCTCCTTCAAGTACTTGCTTGGACAAAGCACAAAGCTACTCAAAATAAAAACTATGGAGAACTAGAACTAGAAGAGGGGAAAGAAGAAGAGAGAGAAAATGGGTCAGCCACTTTTTGAAGAAGAATAGGCTTTGTTTTAATGTCCTACAACAGTGGCCTCCTTTTATATTTTTGCACACTTCCTTTTGTTAAGAGTTGTTTCCTTCTTGAGATGATTATTGGCTTAGCTTTCAAGCAAAGCTTCTCACTTAGGCAATGATTTGAATTGGAGATGATTTGTTACTAAGTGTGGTCTCTTGGGCTCCAAGTCTTGCCAAACTAAACTCCTCAAAGATCTCTCATGTTACCAATTTTGGAAACTTTTTACAATTCCCGCATAAAATTATCAATCAACTTCTTGAGGTCATATCTCCCTCAATATAGCTCCGATTTATAAAATCTTAGACTCCATGGATATCTACTCGAATAGAGCTTTAGAACGGTGAATAGATTGTGCCAATCCGATACTCAATTTGAGAGTTATGGCCATTTCAATTTGTTGCACCTGAAAATTCCAAGAATCATGGTGCAATTAAAGGAACTTCTATGTTGGCATGCTATGGGGTGTGTGGGGACCATGTTGGACGTCTAAGGCATGCTTGGACTCTTTCTTTGCTTGCTTATTTAATTCTCTTTCCATATTTGGCATGCTTCTTTACTTGTAACTTTGACTAACCAACTCCCCTTGCAAAGTTTTTAGTTCTCTCTCTTTCTTGATTTTGGTTTCGAAATTTAGCAAGTCAACACCATCTTTTGAAATCTGAGTTTCTTCTTTCCTCTTTGAGAATTTCTAAGCTTTCCAACTCCACCAAGATGCCAAGATATGTGGGCCCACCATGAAAGGTGTCCCGCCTTTGATCTCTCTCAGATTTCACCAATGCGGGTCCCACTCTTGATTGAGAACATAAATAAAATTAAATAATCTCAATAATGATCAAGTGTGAGGAATCTCTTGGACTATGCATGGGACCCTACATGCCTACTTAATGCACCAAAAATACCCAACTTCCCATAAATAAAACATAGTGTCAAAAAAAAAAAAAAACTAAAAAACTAATTTTTGGGTGATGATCAGAGAACCCTAATTTCACAAAAGTCATGCAATGTAATGAATTTTGACCAAGATGCCAACTTTGATGCTCAAATGCATGAAATCATGAAATTAAGTATAATTATATGCAATTAACCTAATTAAGTCCACAAATGCATATAAAATGATGAATGATAGCTATAATTTTGTTGTCTTATCAGTTGTCTTGACGAATCTAATCAAGTTGGGAGAGCTTTACATGATGATGAAGTTGAGACCATTGTTAAGCAGTCTACCCCCACGAAAAATGAAGATAGTACTCCTACATCTATGATGCCCTCAAGGTTAATGAAGGACCATAAACTGGATAACATCATGGAGATCTCAAAAGTGGGGTCGTGACAAGAAGACAGGTTCATAGTCTATGTGCTCACTATTCATTTGTCTCACTATTCATAGACAGGTTCATAGTCTAAATGGATTGATGCGATGCAAGAAGAGTTAAATTAGCTTAAAAAGAATGATGTTTGGGATCTTGTTCCTTTACCCGAAGGCAAAAGTCCAATTGGCATCACATGGATCTTCAAGAACAAATTGGATGAATTAAGAAATATGGTAAGAAACAAAGCTAGACTTGTAGTCAAAGGGTATGCTCAAGTTGAAGGAATTGATTTTGATAAGTAGCATGGGAATTAAATTGTTTCAGATGGATGTGAAGAGTGCATTTGAAAATGGTGAAACAGAGGAAGATGTACATGTGACACAACCTGAAGGTTTTGAAGATCCTCATCACCCAGAATATGTATTTAAATTAAAGAAAGCACTTTATGGCTTGAACCAAGCTCCCAGGGGTATGAGAAGCTCACAAGTCACTTAATAGAAAATGACTTTGATTGTGGAAATGCGGACAAGACCTTCTCCATCAGGAAAGTTAATCAAGACATTCTCATTGCTCAAATATACGTTGATGACATAGTTTTTAGATCCACGTCAGAACAACTTACTGAAGGATTCTCTAAATTGATGATCTCTACATTTGAGATGAGTTTGGTTGGACCTCTACAATTCTTTCTTGGGTTACAAGTTAGTCAGATTGAGAACAGGATTTTCCTTAGTCAATCCAAGTTTGTCTTAGAAATTGTGAAAAAGTTCGGTTTAAGACACTCTAAAGCTAATTACAATCCCATGCATGGGATCTACTACTAAACTCTCAAGTGATCTTCAAGGCAAGAAAGTAGATCAAAAGCTCCATAGAAGCATGATAGGAAACCTCCTTTACTTTACAGTTAGCAAACCAGATCTCTTTTTAGTGTTGGAATGTGTGTTAGGTATCAATCTGATCCACATGAGTCTCATTTTAAGGAAGTCAAACGTATCATTTAATATGTTCATGGGACCTCACATTATGGCATTTGGTATCCTCGTGATTCAACACTGCAATTGATTAGATATAGTGACGCAGATTGGGCGGATCAATAGATGATAGGAAAAACGTAAGTGGTTGTTGATACTTCCTTGGTAACTGTCTAGTAGCTTGGCATATCAAAAGGCGAAATTATGTATCTTTATCTACTGCAGTAGCTGAATACATTGCTACAGGTAGCTGTTGTGCCCAATTGTTATGGATGAAACAAATCCTTTTGGATTATAATTTTTCACAACAATGTATGCATATCATATGTGACAGTTCTAGTACCATCAGTATCTTTAATAATCCTGCTAAACACTCTCGCACAAAGCACATTGACATTCATTATCATTTTCTACGCAATTATGCTGATCAAGGCATCATTGAGTGAATTTTTGTTCCCACAGATGCTTAATTGGCCGATCTCTTTACTAAACCCCTCGGAAATGATTGGTTCATCAAATTAAGGCATCAATTGGGCAGTGGCCCTCTCCCCCATCACTAAACCCTTAGTGTCACAATCACACGTTCCTACATTTCACTTTAAAAATTTTATTATAAATAGGTGCTACTAACAAGGTTTTGTGTTTCATTGTTAATGAGTAGGCTCCTTTGCAATTAGATGTCAAAGAGGGAGAGAAAATGGCAAGTCATCCATAGCTTTGATTAAAGGGGGGAAGAATCAAGATCTGGCTAGCTAAGGGGGAGGAAAGTTATATTGGCGAATTTTTCAGTCATTCTTGTATTAAGGGGGAGAAACAAGCCTTAGAAAGTTTCAAGTAGTTCTTTCAAATGCTCCCGCATGAAAAATCCAAATCTCCCTAATATCTAAATTCTCCCTAATATCCAAAGCTCCCTAAGGTCCAAAGAATAAGATGTCCAAGTTTTATAAAAAAAAAAGAGAGAGAGCTCAAGCTTCATGGGTTGCCATCAAATTGCAAAGGGGGAGATTGTTAGAGTCATTTTCGTTGCAATTTGATTAGATGCATTAGTTTTTATCGATCATAGCTTGGTCTCTCACACACTCATATCTTTTAATCGTGGAATCTTCATGCATTTTTTATGTTTGGCATCATGTACTTAAGACTTGACCTTTATGCATGATTTAAACTCTTCATTTTGTTTCAAAAGTTTTATCAAATGCAGTTTTGAAAATTCATGCATAAACATGCTTTGAATCACATTTTGAAACTCTATTTTAAACATGTTAGTCTCTACTCAAGTCTAGTTCTCCTTGACCAAGATCATCCTTTTCGAAAGCAATTTTCATGTCTATATATCAGGGAATGTTCAGTCAACCCTCGATCAAAGTATCAAAATGAAAAAAAAAAAAAAAAAGGTTTTGCACTTCGATGAGTTGTAGGTCAGCTATCGGTTAACCGACATATGGAAGTTCGATCAATTAAATTCAAATTTTTATGACCATTGGAATATGACCGTTGGAGTTTGGTTAACCTAACAAAAAGTCCATTAACCGACCAGAGCTTTTTCTTGGGATTTGTGCCCACACTTTTGAGTCTTTTGAGGGCCAAAGAAGGAGAAGCATTTATGGTTTGTTCATCATTTTAAATATGTCTGCATAATTTAATCTATTTATCTCTCATTTATGGTTTTCTCCTTTGAGTAATTTATGAGCATTAAATTTCAAAAAGAAATTGAGGGTTTCAAGTATATGCATCATTCATAAATCTTTGTACTCACCATGCATATGCTTTGAATTAAGATTATACTTTTAGATCAGCCTATGTCAATAGGCATCAATATGTACTTAAATGAAATTCTCTTCATGCATTCTTAGGCATAGAATTTAGAGAAACAATATTATGTTGTAAAGGTTATTGCTAAGCCTTAGAAAACCATAAGTGGTTGTAAAGGTTGATGTTAAGCCTTTGAAAAGCATAAGTGATTATAAGGTTAGAGGTGAGCCTAAACCTCAAATTGAGAGAGTGGAAAATCCAGTAGGAAAACTGGAAGTGGATGTAGGCATGTTTGCCGAACCACTATAATTCTCGTCTTGGTGGATGATTACAAGTGTGTATGGTTGATGCTCTAAATCCATGCTTATGGTTGATTTGTTGATTTGTATGGTTATTGATTACATGCTTAATGTTTAGATCATATGTCTATATATACGCTTCTTAGAGACATCACATGTATTCAAATTAAATGTCCTTCACCAAAACATAATTGGATATAGGAATTTAAAATTGGTATGAACCAAACACACACACACCCCTAAGGTTCGGATCCCAGACTTTCACAAAGAACCATGACGGAACAATGTTTTCCCTAAAGTGATCTTCTGCTAATAGTAGATGTTTGCCAAGGGACTTTGGGAGTTACTATCAATTTATTAGTCAAGGGCTTATGAAAAAGAAGAGAGAATGCGTTTCCTTCATGCATCTAATAAAAGGCTTCTAGTGGCAGTCCTCCTGATTCGTGTGTGACCAATGGCCTTGGAAGTGCCGACTTCCCACTCCATAGATAGGTTACTCATTCTCAAATGAAGGCGGGTAGACCGGGTGCTTAGCCACCTGAGAGTAGACTCTTTCTTAGCAAGAGCTCTTTCAGGTATCATTCCATTTGTTCTTGTTGCCATAAGTGTGGAAGCGACAAAGTTCCATAAATTCAGTTTTTATGGCCGAAATGGGATAAGATAAAATTTAATAGTCTCCTTGGTTAGTCCAGGTCGCAAGCTCATCAGATGTTATAACTGATAAGTTCTATCAAAGATAAAGGAAAGACAATTTTAATGATAGTCTTCTGGCCAATTAGGGAAAGGGACTCAAATAGAGCACAAATCATAGTCCAAAGGAAGGGATAAACCTTCTCAAAGCTTGCTTGGGAAAAACAATTTCTGAGGACATTATGACAGTCTCCTCTTTGTGTGGAAGGAAACAAATGAAAGGGCTGGAAAGGGCTCATGGAGACTCTACTGCATACTTCATGATATTTGGAAGATGTTATACGTGATATCATACTAAGCCCCTATTTGGCATCTCTATTTCCAGCCTCTACTTCTCTAAATCTCTATAAATGGTGTAGGTTTTGAAAATAAGAGCATTTGACACCTATTTCCAACCACTGCTCAGTTTAGAGAAGTAAAGGGAAAGCCTCTTAAAACTATTTGGCAGAATCTATGGCCAAAATTGTGGTATTGTGAGAGTCATTTGAACGAGTGAATCTTTGCTTTACCTAGGTAGAGTAATTTTGTGTTACAATGATGCTCTCTATTGGGTTGGAAGGCAAGAGAAAAATGTTGAAGATTTTAGTACATGAAATCCAAAAGTTGTCACCGAGGATCATGTGCTCAAAAATATTAGTTCCTTACAATGCAAACAATTTGGCACACTCTGTTTAATTGGTTACAGGCTAAGGCTTTCTTTACATAAGATGGAGATGATGGCTATAATGTAATTAATAAAAGTTCATTGTTGCTTAAAAGATGATTTACTTATTGGGAGAGCATCTCTCACCTTACTATGAGAACTACGGTAGGGGCACTCACATCCATATCCAATGCCAACAACTTAAATGAGAGGGCCCCCACCTTAGAGTTCATAATAAAGTGAGAGTTACTCTCATAGAAGCATCTTCTTTACTTATTATGAACAAAAAAACAAGTTAGTAGCATTCAGGCCCATCGGAACCGTCAATGTTTAATGTCGCCGGGAGGGACTGTTTAAAATATCTTGTCATTGGAAATGCATTGTAAATGATATATCTATATTTCCAATGGATCAATAAAAAAAATTCTATTTATTTTTTTAATTATTTTCAGATTATTTATTTTTTGAAAAAAAATATTTTTAATAATGGAATACCAATCAAATGTATTGAAAATGACTCAATCAATCCAACGTATTTTCATATTTTTTTTTTGTATTGTTTTGTTTTATGATTTTCGGATTTTTTAATTTTTTGAAAAAAAAATATTTTTAATAATTGGAAACCAATCAAATGTATTGAAAATGGCTCACAAAGTATTGAAGTATGTTTCTCAATTCTCATAGATCAATCCAACACATTTTTGTGTTTTTTTTTTAGTTTTTTTGGTTCTTTATTTTCTGAATTTTTTATTTTTTGAATAAAAAATTTTTTAACTTATGAAATACCAATCAAATGTATTGAAAATAACTCTTAAATGCTAGACGTATGTTTCCTCCCACGTAATTTTGTGTTTTTAACAATTTTAACCTACTAATTTTTCATATTTTATAGGTAGTCAATATTATATTTGTGTCATTGTGTGTGGCAACTGACAAATGCAATGTTGTTGGCAACATTGCCATGATCTCATGTTTGTCCACGAGTAATCACATTTTAAAAAAAATAAAATAAATAAATACGAAAATAAAAAAATAAAAAAATCTAGAAATATTCAAAATGTGATTGATTGATCTATTGGAAATATAGACCTATCATTTAGAATGCATTTCCAAGTGGTTTCATTGGTTGTCCATGATTATTCACATTTTTAAAAATAAGAAATAAATAAATCCAAAAATAAAAAAAATCAATAAACATTTAAAATGTGATGGATTGATTTATGAGAAACATAGATCTATCATTTAGAATGCATTTCCAAGTGGTTTCATGGGTTGTCCACGAGTAATCACATTTTTTTTTTCAAAAAATAAAAAAATTCCGAATATAAAAAATAGCAAAAAATAAAATAAAAATAAAAATATATATGCATGATCAAAGGGAACATGGATCTCATCATATTACAAGACAAGGAAGCATTTTGTAGTACTTAGACTTAGAAGGAGATGAATAGATCTCAAAAGTCAAAACTATAAAAAATCCAAAAGGAAAAACATACCTAGACTCTTGATTAAGATGGAATGGAAGCTTGGATCTTGTAGTTGTGTTTGATTCCTTTGAATTTGATGTTACTTGTAGTTGTAGTAAAATCTTGAAAATGAGTTAAAACTATGCACTGGGGAGGCTTTCACAGCAGTAAAAGATAAGCATAGAGGATAGACATTGAAAAGGAAGCAACTAGGGACAAAAACCCCCACCGCCACGTAGCGGGCTCTACGAAATGTGGCGGCCCGCTACGGGTGCGATACCCGATAAAAATAATGTAGCGTGGTGGCCATTGCCGCCACGGCCGGTAGCATAGCGGCCGATATTTTCATCAATGCTGGGGAGGTCAACGAATAGGGCTATCTTCTCACTTAGGCGATTGATTAAAAAATGCTGCTAGAAAAGGAAAAATCTTCACATGTTCTTCGTTGATATAGAGAAAGCCTATGAAAGGGTACTTGGAAATTTGATTTGGTGGATTTTAGATAAATGGAGTGTCCCAAGAGGTTATATTGATATTACTAAATCCATGCATGATGGAGCAGTAACGAGTGTGAAAACTGCCTGTGGAGAGATGAGTAAGTTTCCAGTGACCATAGGTTTGCAGCAGGGGTCAACTTTAAGCCCTTATCTCTTTGCACTGATTACGGATGAGTTAACTTCTCATATTCAAGAGGAGGTGCCTTACTGTATGTTGTTTGCAAACAATGTTGTGTTGGTGGATGAATCGAGAGATGGCATCGATGCAAAACTCAAGAGATTGTAGGGGACTTTAGAATCCAAGGGCTTTAAAGTAAGTCATACAAAGACAGGTTGTATGAACTACAACTTCAATTGGGATGTGCATAAAGACGAAATGCCTGTGAGAATTGTAGCTCAAGAGATAACACAGAGATTCATTTTGATACATTGGCTCAATAATTAGTAAGGATGGAGATATTTAGGAAGGTATTGAATATAGGATAAGAGCAAGATGGTTGAAGTGAAGACTTGCTTCCGGAGTACTCTAATCAACGCTCAAGAGTTAGATCAAAGAAAAAATTTTACAGGACAACGATTAGACCAACTACGACTAATGGAGAAAAATGTTGGCCAATCAAGAAGCAACCCATGTACAAAATGAGTGTGGCAGAGATGAGAATGTTAAATAGGTGTGTTATAAAACTAGGAAAGAGAGAATTGGAAATGAGCAATTAGGGAGCATTTATGGGTAGCATCAATAGGTGATAAATTCATAGAGACTTGTTTCCAATGTTTTGGACATGTCCAACATAGGCCTAAAAATGGTGCCGGTGAGGAGAAGTCTTTCTATGCAAGTTGATGGCTGATCAAGTAAAAGAATAGGCCGAAGACGACATGGATGGAAGTACTAAGGTTAGATTTGAAGAAGTTCAACCTATATGAGGATTTAACCCAAAATATATCAGAATGGAAAAACAGAATTCATGTAGCTGATTCCAACATAGTTGGTGTTGACCATAGAGGAAAGTGGTATGATTGGAGATAAGGGCTTCTGAATCATAGGCAGATTAGTTTCTAAGGAAACTATAGCATTGAAGGAGTGTTTTTTAACCGGGAGATCAACAAGCCCCAATTTTCTCCTGCATGCACAATTGTAACCTTGCAAATTTGAAATAAATTATTGCATTGCAAGTCATTCAAATTCAAAGCCATATGATGGAAATAAACTTCTCATTGAGAGATGGCATTGACGACAGCTTCTTCTTGTTCGGTGTTTGGAAACAGAGAAGTGGACGGTAATGGGTCGTCTTTGCTACAGCACAATGGCCGCAGACCATTGGAAAAAATCAAATGGCCTCAGTTCTGGAAAGGCCTAGTGGGTTCTTTGCTTTTACAACTTGAAAATTCATAGCAAAAAAGAAAAACTTCCCAAGAAACAGATTATAATAACATGAATGGGGCTTGTTTCTTCTTTTTCTGTTTTTTTCAAAGAAAATTGTTTCTGTCTTTGGCAGCTTCGTCTTGTTCCCACTTGGTGTTTGGAAACAGAGAGGTGGTTGGCAATGGGTCTTCTTTGCTATAATACAATGGCCTCAGTTCTGGATAAGTCAAGTGGGCTCTTTGCTTTTACAACTTGAAAATTCAGAACATGGAATCACTTGCAGTAATGGCGCCAAAAAGAAGAAGTCCCTAGAAACAGATTGTGATAATGCAAATGGGGCTGGTTTCTTCTTTTTATTATTATTATTTTATTTAATGAAGATACTTTCCATCTTTGGAAACAAAATCGATACATTTTACAGTAAACTACCAGGGGAGAGCAGGATCAGTCCTATTGACAGATTGGCGTATGCATTCTCAGTCAGATTCATAATTTCTCATCCAACGGATGCATTGGTGGAGACTTTGTGAAGGAACACTGATTCTAATTCTCCTTCAAGACTATTTAGTTATATACCATACTGTGTGACAGTGTGAGTGTGCACACGCCTGCGCATGTGGTGTGCACACTCACACTGTATTGAATAGTATTGGTGTGCACGCTCACGTGTGTGTGCATGTGCGTGTTACTGCTGTCATCGTTTTAGAATCTTGTCTCAATGTCTCTGAGTTACCACTATCCATTTCATGTTTAATTATTGTATGCCATACTTAAATTACTGCGAGTAGTATTCTTATCTTCTACTATCATCAAGAACTCATTCTAATGTTTCTTTTTACTACTATCTGTTGCTTTTCTCAGTAGTTACCAATATCCATTTCATATTTAATTTCTTTTTAGTTCTGTTTTTTAACTCATTAGAATGTTTGTTGTGCAATTAATACCCAATAATTAGGTTGCCTGTCCTTAAATTACACATCACTTTCTGGGCCTTAAATTACATATCTGAGTGGCCCCTTCAAATTACCGGCCCGACCCATGGTAAATTTTGCTCATTCAATTCCTTTGCAGGCCCGTTTCTCTTCATACAAGATCGTAGAGCCTCTCTCCCTCTCTTCATTACCTCTCTCTCTCTCTCTCTCTCTCTCTCTCTCTCTCTCTCTCTCTCTCTCTCTCTCTCTCTCTCTCTCTCTCTCTCTCTCTCTCCATATGATTATCATGAAGAAACCTTTCTCTTCCCCCATATGATCTCTCTCCCAATCCTCAATAAAATCATGTCATCCTATAAGTCTTCATGGTTTCCATTTCTGTAATCACATTTTTTACTTGGTAGTTGTGAATGGTGTTTGATGTCTAAATCAATGAAATCACTAAGTTTGGAAAATTTGTTTAGCCATTGAGCATTTTTCATCCAACACCCCCAAATCAAAGAAAATTGCATGTAAGAACTGCTTCTTCCAATTACCCAGGCAAATTTATCCTCAACACGTCTTTGCTTTTTCCTTTTATTTTTGTATTTTGTGAAAATTCCAATAGATTTGAAAAATCTGCAAGATCCCATGAAATCAACATACAAGCATTCAGCTCAGATTCTACTGAAGCACACTACTAATAAGTCAAAATGAAGGCCTGAACTTTGTTTTGGAAAAAAAAAATATAATTATAGAGTGCTAATAGTTCTCAAATTTGTCTTTTTTTATCACTTCATCTGGGTAATTAAGTCTTCTGATTTTATGTGATTCAGTCATTACTGCGGATTCTGGAAGCAAGGCTATCCATCTACTGATTCTTTCCAGGTGTAATTGAATGATTTCCTGTTTGGATGATGGTCATGGGTATGACTATGTTTCTGGAGAAGAAAGCTGTGTTAAGTGGTGAGTTTTGAGCTACTCTTTTAGAGTTTGTCGAAAACAGGGTCCCTGCATCATGAGTCGTCCATCTCCAAAGTTGCTAGCTTCATTTGTGCTTGCATCTCTATAGAAAATGTTGAATTTGTTTATATTCATTTCCATTCATTCTGTATAAATCTTATACATGTACTCTTCTATAATGTTTTGATGGACCAGGTTGTAGATTCCACGTAAGATGGTTTCAGATTAGATTCCAGGTAAGGTGGTTGCAGATTATTAGTTGCTCCATCCTTCCAATATAGATTGAGACACTCCGATTGTAGTGACCCTGTGAAGCCTGCTAGACTGATTGGCCTGTTTTGAGGCTTTGAATCACGCAAGAAGCTCCAACCACCTCCTCCAGCACCTCACCTTTTAGTGTCATCGATTGGACAGCGAGCAATGTGCATTGCAATCACCACCACCATCATCAAAGCCTTCTCCCAAGTCCCAACCATGTTGCGGTTGTGACAAAATTTTATGCCAACAATGCATCTGGTTTATTTATTTGTACTTTGGTAGGCCAATGCATCTGATTTCAATTTAGAGAACTAAGAAACAAGTCCCTTGTATTGTAGATGGTGGGCCTATGGCCCCTTAAACATGAGGTCCCCTATTTTACATCTTATAAAGTAAGGTGAAATCCAATTGGACTCCTGAATGTTTCCATCCTGGGGCAGATGGTTTGTTACTTTCACTTCTGTGAAACAGTGCCCGACTGCCCAGGTCATTTACAAACTTTTATTTCTCATTTACATTCCAAATTCCTTTCTCATTTGATTGGTCAATTTCCATTCTATTATATAATAATAATATATTTTTTATTTTGTTAAGTCATTTTATTACTTAGCATCTACATCTTGATGTGCATCAGAACCTACTGACAATAACTTCTGTGCATCTCAGTTCAAGAGGATATGAAGTTGGCAAGTTGAAAGATGGAACTTGAGGGACCTTCGTGCTGGAGTGACTAAATGTCACCGACATTATCACAAAATGTAAGTTTCTGAAATGAAACACATGAAGTCGGGACAAAATTTCAATTAAAAGTGAATTGGCGAAATGGAAGTACATTTCAACCTATTTCCCTCCTTACCAAAGTAGAATAAAAGCATCTAACCACTTTTTCTATTGTTCTTTTAAATGTAGTATTTTGCATGGGAAAACAGGTAGCCAAACATGCCCAAATTATTTGAGTTAAATTGGAAGTTTCATTATCCAAGGACTTGTGTTTTTCTGGCCTCTTTGCCTGATAATTGAAGTCATCAATATCCTTTTCCTGCATCAAAATGTAGTTTTGGAGATTATGTTGCCTATAGCATACATGGATATGCTGCTACTATTTCATGCAGATATGTAGCTAGTTGTGGCGGTGCTATTATGGCTGGGTAAGGGTCTAGATCTTAAACAGAATCCTTTTGGTGGCATTTTCTCCATTACCAATAAGGCCTCATTAAAGGGTGGGGCTTAAATATCTATATGCTAATGGTTAAGGTCTTCCAATTTTTGGGGAAATTGGAGCACCCACCAGTGTCCATTTAGCTTTTGTATTTTTACAAAGTGTGTCCATTTAGCTTTCAGCCCAAAACAGTATCAGGCTATTAGCATGCCTAACTATGATCCAATTAAGGGTTAGACTATACTAGGATTTTTCATTTACTAATATAAGGTGTTTGAAATGCTGGCCTACATAATTTGTAGATGGAACAGACAAGTTGAAAAATTGTACTTTCTACTCAATAACCTTGTTCCAAATTTTCCATTTATGAATTAAGCAACCCTAGCACTGTCTCAGGGGCATATTTCTAGGGTGCTCTTTTCCTCTCACAATAAAACATCACATTCTATATAATTATCTGTGTTCCAATCCATGGTGGAAGAAAGAAGGTATCAAGGATCTGAATTGCCACCACTTATGCCATATGGATTGGTGCTGCAGTTTGAATTATCCTTGCTTGGCGATTCCATTTGTGGTTTTGGTTCATCCCCATGTTCAAGCAGGCTGCATTTCTTGCTAAATGGTTGATCTCTGAGTATCAAAATTAGGCAAGCAAATTGAAATAGTGGTTGGTGGCTAACTTTTCTTATCTTTCAGGGAATGGGAAATTCCAGAAACACTAGAAAAGGAGTAGACGATCTTTCTAAAAAGTTGGAACAATAAGAAAAAAGAGTCTCAGGCGCTGATGTGTTGAAATGCTTGGTTTTGTATGTTGTCATTCCATTGAATATCTGCTCATTGCATTTTGATCTCATGTCTGTCTTTTCTTTCTCATCACATCTTGTTGTCATTGGATTTTTTAAAATAATCATTGCATTCTGCTCATTGCAACTGACAAAAGCAACACTTGGCCCATGTTGTTGGCAATGTTGCATGTTGTACTAAAGTTTCGAGGGAAGTGAGGGAACGAATCAGAGCTTTGTTAAATCAAAACAAAGCTAGAAAAGTTGAAATAAAAGAAAAGAGGCAGCAAGATGGTGATGCTACCTGTTATGATGTATTTGGGGATTTTTATGATGAGGAGGATGATAAAATAACAACTGCACACCAAGAGTCATTCGTGACGCACCAAGAAGAACAAGAGCGTCATCAGCGCACATCTAGTGGACAATCCTCCCACTATGAAGCAGGGGGGTCATCTAGTGTGCCAAGTAAGGTCAAGGGCATTGCGGGGGGCGTAAAGCATTTAACACCTATCAACGGGATGATGATGTAGAGATACTTTCTACTAAAAGAGCAGCTACTCTCCCGGTTGATCCCCTAACACAGATCGGAGGAAGCAAAGCAGCCAAAGATTTCAAATGTTCTCAAAGGGGCTTTGAAGAGTGCAAGAGATAGATCAACCAAAGCTACTGCGAAGGCTAATTCATAAGAACATACCCCCTACAGCAATAGATTCACCTTATTTTTAGGTTATTCTTGATGTTGCCGCCGAAACTGGGCGGGGTATACAGTCGCCCTTCATATATGATGTGGGCACCAAATATCTAGAAGAAGAATATAAAGAAATAAAGGCTTGGGTGGAAAAGTTTAATCCCATATAGCAGCAAAACGGTGTTACCATCATATGTGATGGGTGGACCAGCGGCACACAAACACAATTAATAAACTTTTTAGTGTATTCAGTCGCTGGGACCATCTTTGTGAAGTCCGTTGATGCAACTAAACATAGACAGACAACCACATATATTCAGTGTTATGGATAAAGTTGTGGAAAGTGTTTGAGAAGAGCATATTGTACATATCGTTACGGATAATGGTGCAAATTTTAAGGCAGTAGGTAGGAAGTTAATGGAGAAGAGGACCCATTTATTCTGAAACCCATGTGTAGCACACTATGCAGATCTCATCTTGGAAGAGATTGGAATGAAGAAAAAAGTGGCTTCATTGATCAAGGCATGTAGAGGAATTACAAGATTTATATGATCATTCATGGGTGTTAAGCTTGATGAAAAGATACACAAACAACAATTCCTTACTGCGTCCAAGATCAACTAGGTTTGCAACCCATTTTCTGGCTATGAAAAGCCTTGTAAGATTTAGAACGGAGCTGATTCAGATGTTTGCATCAGAAGAAAGGATTCGTTCGAAATAGGGCAATGCAACTAGTGGTCCAGAGTTTGAAGCCCCAAACCTGATGAGAGACAATAAATTTTGGAAGAAAGTGAGGAAGATATTAAGGGTTTTTGAGCCTTTAGTTAAAGTGTTGCAGCTTCTAGATGGTGATGACAAGCCGACAATGGGCTATATATATGAAGCACTGGATCGGGCAAAGCAAGCCATTATGGAAAATGTTAGATATCACGAAGCATATATATAAACATTATTGATGCATGTTGGAACAATCAGCTGCACCATCCATTGCATGCTGTAGGTATTAATATATACTTTTGATACTTTTTTGTTTTCCTAACTCATGTATTTATTATCTTGTTTGCTCACAGTACACTCTATTTATTTTCAATGTAGGTTATTTTTTTGAATCCCGAATTCTATTACCGCAATGCCGAACTATACACCAAAGCAATAGATATGGACTTGCGAGTAGGATTACGGGAGGTATTGAAGAGATTGTTAAATCCAAATGATCAAATTGATGCCATATAAGAGGTGAGTGAGTGGTTACTTAAGAGAATTTAATAATGCTATCAAGTGCTAATTGCCATACACATGTAGGGGTTTACTGACTTATTTCTAATTTTCACATTATAGAAATCTATATATACATAAAGGAGAGGAACTTTTGCTAACCCTCTTATGCTACAATTGATTCGAAGGATGCCACCTGGTATGGCTATGAACAAAAGACCTCACCCAATAGTCTTAATCTATTTATCTTCATTGATTAGAAGGACTTAAGGATTACGAATATCTAATTATCTTTATTTATTTTGGATTTGAGCTGATTGGTGGATGAATTATGGAGAGAGTGCTCCACATCTAAGGAGAGCAGTTGTTCGCATCCTTAGTCAGACTACATCTTCCAACTGTAAGAGAAATTGGAACACTTTCTCCTTGATCCACACGATGGCCAGGAATCGGCATACCATTGCACAAACTCAACAAAATTGTGTACTATCATTACAATCTAAAGTTGAGAAACAGAACTAGGGAGAGAAGGGCAATGGATGATCATGCTTATTGTCCTATTAATTTGAATCACCTATTTAGAGAGGACGATCCCTTACTCCCATGGCTAGCCAAGATAGAGGATCCACAACTAGATTCCGATCCGGGGTTTCAAGAAACGGTTCAAGCGTTGATTGATGAGGAAATGGGTGAGGCACATGCAGAAGATCAACCACCTCAAGGAGAAGGTACTATTGGAAATAGGTGGGCCTCGTGGATGGGATTTTAAAAACTTTTGACCCACTTGACTCAGCGATCAAACACCCATAAGGCTATTAACCATATCTAGGATGCAATCCCTCATACTCATCTACCATGTACAGCAATAATACAAGCAACACCATGCAAAATAATCTACAATAGATAAAGAAGCAGATTATACCTTTGCTTCCTGGTTGTGCTCTAATGGAGAAGAAGACTACTTTCTTTGTAAGCAACTTAAGATCTCCAAGACCTCTTAGTCTTCCACGCTATGACCCGTACCAGATCTCTTCTCTAAAGGAGATTGGTGGGATCTCGTAAAGAAAACAACTAGAAGCTCTAAAGGAAACTATAAGAGAACTAGAAGAGGAAGAGATGTATGTGCAACTCTTGCACAAAAGGGGCTGTGCGTGAATTCCAAGGTTGTGTGCGTCCCAGCCCCTTTGTTACTCCTTTTATAACATTAAGCAACATCCTTCTCTTGTACTAATTGAAATAGAAGTCTTACTTCTACACAAAATAGTAACCTTACTATTACCACTACTAGAAGTCTCACTTCAAATAGAAATAGTAACTTTCTAATTCTTTCATCTTAGAGTTCTAGTAGGATTAGTATCTTTCCAATAACTTGGGCTAGCGTGGGGACCACTAGGGATTCCATAGAAAGCTGGCTCCAACTAGGACACTGCGACCCCACATCTCATGTGCAATCTGGGCCCACAGTTAATTACAAATAACACCACTATATAAATGCAATTGCACTCCAGTCTTAAGAATAAATTACAATGAAGACCCTAAACTTCCCGATTACCACAATTAAGCCCCTCTATCAATATCCATGGATTAACTAGACTAAAACTGTCCCACCAATTTAAATCCACATTTTATTATCCTTGAGCCCCAATTAATCACAGTGATCATCAATACCATCCAATTAACTTTTAATCGAGATGGGTGCACATTTACTAATGATAAATCCATTAATTGGCACAAGGGGATAATATAGATAGATTCCATCTTGACCATTGGATGTTCCCCCAGTCCTACTACCACGTACCCAAGACACCGAGGTGTTGACCTACAGTTGGCCTCACTCATTGATGACTCAAACCAAATGAATAGATAGAAACTTGAGTTCATCAATGTCTCATGATTGAGAGCCTATTGCTAGGGAATTATGAGAGCAAACCTTAAACTCGAGACAGTATTCCATAAGGTGCTTCTCATGGTCCTTCAATACATCTAATGTACCAGCACCGTGATCCAGAATCTTACATTCTGATGATCGAGACAAATCACACTATCTTTTAGTGATCAAAGCGCTGCAACCTTATCAGATGAGATGCCCAGTCTCATCACCGGTTGTGAAGATGTTTAAGTATAAGATTTGTGACAAATGTCTCTCGTGTGTGAATTCATCCATACACATATATCACATCTAATATACTAATGAGACCCAGTTCATCTCATGAACCATTTATATTATATGAATTGGTCATATGTATTAAGTAGTAAAAACACCATTCATCTCATGAAAGAAAAGCATGCTATTATTGATAAATAAAGAAATTAATCAATTTATTACATCATCTGATGGATTTAGTCCATACAATCTAACAATCTCCCACTTGGGCTCAATGCTAGTCAGGGTTGCATCTCATGCCCATCCAATCTACATGTTGCTCAAAGACTTTAGTAGTCAAAGGCTTAGTAAAGGGATCTGTCAGATTGTCTGCAGAGCCTATCTTGGTAATAACTATATCACCTCTCTGCACAATCTCTCTGACTAAATGATACTTCCTTTATACATGCTTTTGGCTTTTATGACTTCTGGGTTCTTTGGACTGAGCGACTGTCCCGCTGTTATCACTATAAACTGTGAGCAGCTGTCGGGCCAAAGGTACCACCCCAAGTTCCATAAGGAATCTCTTGAGCCATACTGCTTCCTTAGCTGCTTCACAAGCCGCTACATATTCAGCCTCCGAGGTGGAATCAGCGGTACATTCATGTTTTATACTCCTCCAGCTGATTGCTCCGCCACCAAGCATAAATACATAACCAGAAGTGGATTTCCTGGAATCCTTATCTGACATAAAGTCAAAATCTGTGTATCCGACTGGAATAAGCTCATCACTGCTATAAATCAACATGTAATCTCTAGTCCTTCTCAAGTATTTGAGAATACATTTTACAGTAATCCAATGTTCAGGTCCTGGATTAGACTGATATCTGCTGACTAGGCCCACTGCATGACAGATATCCGGTCTAGTACATAGCATAGCATACATGAGGCTACCAACAGCTGAAGCGTATGGTATCGACCTCATCTGCTCCTTTTCCTCAGGTGTCTTAGGACACTAGTCTTTGGAAAGGTGCAGTCCATGTCTGAAAGGTGTAATGCCCTTCTTGGAGTCTTGCTTAGCAAACCGTACCAGCACCTTATCTATATATGCAGCTTGAGATAAGTCAATTATCCTATTTTGCCGGTCTCGATGGAGTTTGATCCCTAGGATGTAGCTAGCTTCTCTCAAGTCCTTTATATTAAAAGTCTTTGCCAACCAAACTTTCACTATTGACAACATTCCTATGTCTTTCCCAAGGAGAAGAATATCGTCGACATATAAAACCAGAAAAACTACCCTATCACCTTCACTTTTCATGTACACACATGACTCATCCGGATTTTGACAAAAACCAAATGACTTGATTGCCTGGTCAAAACGGATGTTCCAGCTTCGGGATGCCTGCTTTAATCCATAGATGGACTTCTGCAGTTTGCAAACTTTTTGCTCTTGGTTTTTAGCTACAAAACCGTCTGGCTGCACCATATAGATATCTTCCTCAAGATGGCCGTTAAGAAACGCCGTCTTGACATCCATTTGCCAAATCTCATTATCGAGATGAGCCGCAATGGATAAGAGTATCCGGATGGACTTAAGCATGGCTACCAGCGAAAAAGTTTCTTCATAATCGATACCCTCTTTCTGAGTATACCCTTTCGCAACAAGCCTGGCATTAAAGGTCTCCACTCTACCATCTGGTCCTCTTTTTCTATTGTAAACCCACTTGCACCCAATAGGTTTAATATTGACAGGCAAGTCCACAAGTCTCCAGACCTGATTGGAGTACATCGACTCTATCTCAGCTTTTATAGCATCTTGCCAACGTCCCGAATCTATGTCATTAATTGCTTCATCATAGTTACAGGGATCTTGTTCCGGTTCTTCTGGGACTGCCTCGTAAGACTCTCCTAAGAACGAGAACCTATCAGGAGGTCTGACAATTATACCACTACGACGAGGCACCGGTGTAACTACTGGGTCTGGTAAGGGCGGTTCTTCCTCAAGTTCGGTCTCTCTTGGATTTGGAATTGATTGCTCTTGAATTTCTTCCAAGATCACCTTTTCTAAAGATTTTCGGTTCATCATATAATCTTCCTCCAGAAAAATTGCATTGGTGCTTACCAGCACCTTTTGCTCTCTGGGATTATAGAATAACCAACCTTTAGTTCCCTTAGGATATCCTACAAACGTACATACTTCCGACTTCGTTTCAAACTTATCCGCCTTAACCTTCAGCACGTGTGCCGGACAACCCCAAATGTGTAAATGTTGTAGACTAGGCTTTCGCCCGGACCACAACTCCCGATGAGTCTTAGGTATAAACTTAGATGGTACGAGGTTTAGTATGTACATCGCAGTATCCAAGGCGTATCCCCAAAAGGATATAGGCAATCCTGAGAAACTCAGCATAGACCTAATCATATCTAAAAGAGTCTGGTTTCTTCTTTCTGCTACTCCATTCTGTTGATGCATACCAGGAGCAGACAACTGGGATAGAATCCCATTCTCTAATAAGTATCCCATAAAATCAGTAGAGAGATATTCCCTTCCTCGATCTGATCGAAGAGTCTTAATACTTTTACCTAATTGCTTTTCCGCTTCCGCTCGAAACTTTTTGAACTTTTCAAAAGCCTCGGACTTGCGGTGCATAAAGTATATGTATCCATATCTTAAGTAATCATCTGTAAAAGTGATGAAGTACTCATATCCACCTCTAGCCCTGACATTAATGGGTCCACACACATCAGTATGCACATTCCAATAAATCTTTGGCCCTATTGCCCTTAGATAAAAAAGGATCTCTTGGTCATTTTGCCTTCCAGACAGGACTCGCAAACAGGCATTGGTTCTACCACCAATGAATGGAAGATACCATCTTTCACTAGCTTGTCAATCCTATTTAAGTTTATATGACCTAGCCTCAAGTGCCAAAGTTTTGTTAGATTAGATGAAGGTGATTTCCTCTTTAATGATGGTCTATTATTAGTTTCAGTATCATGTATCTCATACATCGTGAGAGTTAACAAATAAAGCCCATTGGCTACCTTGCCAGAACATACAAAAGTACCATTCCTCTTTATGACAACTTCAGTACCAAAAGTAATAAAATAACTTTTATTCACCAAACTAGAAACTGAAATTAAATTCCGTCGTAAAGACGGTACATATAATGTGTCTGACAAAACCAACTTATTATTTGAAAAACATAAAGTAATGACTCCCACTGAAACAGCCTCCGCCTTAGCGTCAGATCCTAGGTTGACAATGATTTCTCCGCCACTGAGCCTCCTGGTTTTCCTGAACCCCTGCAACGTATTACATATGTGATTAGTTGCCCCGGAGTCCACGCACCAAGATTCTGAAGTACCAATTGCAAAACTAACTTCAGAAATAAGTGACTCAATCATACCTGGGGTCTTCTTCTTAGACAGATATTCTGGACAATTCCTTTTCCAATGTCCTGTCTTACCACAATGGAAACACTTTCCTTTTGTCCCTGTACCCTTAGCCTTGGCCGCACCACCATTAGGACCCTTCGGAACTGATTTCTTTTTGCCTTTTCGCCCTTTGCCTTTCGGCTTGGACTTGGCATCTGACTTTTCTGTTACTAGGGCAGTTGGCTTCTTCTTCATAATCCCTTCAGTCACTACTAGTTGGCTAGATAGCTCAGCCAGAGTCAAATTTATTTTATTCATGTTGTAATTAACTTTGAAATTGTTGAATGACTCTGGCAGTGACTCAAGGATTATGTAGATCTGCGATTCTGCATCAATCGCAGCCCCCAATACATCTAACTCATTTAATGAGTCCATCATTTTCAACATGTGTTCCTAAACAGATGTACATTTAGCCATCTTGGTGCTTATGAGCACCCTCATAGCTGCCTGCCTAGCAGGCCTCCCTGTTTTGCAAACATTTCCTTTAAGTTCGATATAATATCGTATACAGTCTTATAGGATTGATGTTGGTGTTGCAAAACACCAGACATGGATGCCTGAATGTAACATCGGGCCATCTCATCGTCTTTGGCCCATTTGGTGTAAAGTTCCTTTTCTTCTTCTGATGCATCCGGGCCAGGCTCATCAAGAGGGGGTTTGGTAAGGACATATTTATATCCTGAAGCAGTCAGGACAATATCCAGGTTCCGTTTTCAGTCTACATAGTTGGATCCCACCAACTTATTCTGGTTGAGGATGGTCGCAAGTGGATTGAAAGTATTTGAATTCATGCTTGAAATATTGTAGCACATAACCATACATTCAATTAATGAATTTAAATGACATTAGGTTTTAATATTCTACCAAATTTATGTGGGAATCCTCATAACCACAAAATTCAGAATACATCGAAATCCCAATCCCCTGGGTATGCCTCCTTGGGGAGTGCAAATACCACCTAGATTAGTGCGGATCAAAGGTTGGTCAAAATTATTATTATGACTAACTATTCATGATCCCCATCATTCATTATTATCTAGGTATCTCATACCAAATAATGTATGACTCCCGATTGGCTTTGGTTTCTAAAATACATGAGGTAAATCCTTGGGGATACTACATCATTATTTTAGTTAAGTATGACCCACCAACCAGCATTGTATAACAACCGTTGCAGACAGCTCCTCCTTGGGGAGTGGACCCCCGCCCCGTCTCACCAATACTATCCATAGGAGATCCATATCTAGTAATCCAGACAAATACAAGCCCTCCGTGGGGAACGACCATTCTCAAGATGGCGCGGGGCTAATACTTTCCTTACAATGGACCTATGGTGGAAAACCATGGGGATTTTTAAATATAAATGCCCCTCTCCCACTTAATATTTTAGAATTGAGGATTTCCTTTTAGGTATATGGGCCCTTATATATAGAAATCAAATCATCTCATGATATGACCAATAATTGGTTCCAAGTCAATTTATTTTATGGAAAGTCCAGTTTCTTAAATTAGTATTACAAATGGGTCCATCTCATGGGCCCACCAACTCTAATTACAACTCTAATTAGAACTTTTTTCAAAAATTAATTTGATTTGACCAATTTTGGATATTGCTATGTTTGGATCAGATTTTGAAACATTCTAAAAATAAGCAACCATCCACAAATAAAAAGTGCTAATAATAGAAACTAGTCCTCTCCTCCACATGGCCCAAGCAGAATAGACTTCTTGGACTTCTAGACTTTCCAAAACTTTGGGATTCCTCAAACTCTTTGGGCATCTCCAAAACTCTTTGATTAGGAGTCCAACTTCACTTTCCTTCTTCATCTCGGACATCACCAGAATTTACAAATTATTGAAAATTACATAAATTCCTATGCCTCAAGAATGAGACTTACATGGTAATCTAAACATGGAAATAAAAGGGCTATAGGGAAATTCACCATACCTTGCCCTTTCACGGGAAATCAAGGAAACCATGATGCCCTTTACACTTAGCCACAAATAAACCAATAACCATATAAAAGAAAATAAAAGTCGTGGGCCATATGGAGAGGACATTATCACCTGCAAATTAGTATCTCATACAACTCACAAAAACATGTTGCCACTTCTATATAACATGCGCTTCGCAGAGGGCATCCGGGGGTGTCCCCCAGCGGTGGTCGCTCGAGCGGACTTATATTCGCTCGAGCGGACTGTTCCAGAACCTGGTTCGCTCGAGCGGATGGAGGTTCACTCGAGCGACTTGCTCGGAAAACCTGCAGAAAATTCCCTTTCTTATCCGAACCAGCCCCTTTGACAGCATTCATATCAGATACAGAAGGCAAACAAAAATTAAATCTGATCCTTACAAAGCCCTAGGTCTAACCTCTTCACATCTCATTCAAAAGATTAGATCTAGATTGCTGATCTAACATGATTAGAGATGAGGTAAGGCTCTGATGCCAATTGTTGGAAATAGGTGGGCCTCGTGGATGGGATTTCAAAAACTTTTGACCCACTTGACTTAGCGATCAAACACCCATAAGGCCATTAACCATATCCAGGATTCAATCTCTCAGACTCATCTACCATGTACAGCAATAATACAAGCAACACAATGCAAAATAATCTACAATAGATAGAGAAGCAGATTATACCTTTGCTTCCTGGTTGTGCTCTAATGGAGAAGAAGACTACTTTCTTTGTAAGCAACTTAAGATCTCCAAGACCTCTTAGTCTTCCACGCTATGACCCGTACCAGATCTCTTCTCTAAAGGAGATTGGTGGGATCTCGTAAAGAAAACAACTAGAAGCTCTAAAGGAAACTATAAGAGAACTAGAAGAGGAACAGAGGTATGTGCAACTCTTGCACAAAAGGGGCTGGGCGTGAATTCCAAGGTTGTGTGCGTCCCAGCCCCTTTGTTACTCCTTTTATAGCATTAAGCAACATCCTTCTCTTGTACTAATTGAAATAGAAGTCTTACTTCCACACAAAATAGTAACCTTACTATTACCACTATTAGAAGTCTCAATTCAAATAGAAATAGTAACTTTCTAATTCCTTCATCTTAGAGTTCTAGTAGGATTAGTATCTTTCCAATAACTTGGGCTAGCGTGGGAACCACTAGGGATTCCATAGAAAGCTGGCTCCAACTGGGACACCGCGACCCTACATCTCATGTGCAATCCGGGCCCACAGTCACTTGCAAATAACACCACTATATAAATGCAATTGCACTCCAGTCTTAAGAATAAATTACAATGAAATCCCTAAACTTCCCGATTACCACAATTAAGCCCCTCTATCAATATCCATGGATTGACTGGACTAAAACTGTCCCACCAATTTAAATCCACATCTTATTATCCTTCAGCCCCAATTAATCATAGCGATCATCAGTACCATCCAATTAACTCTTAATCGAGATGGGTGCGCACTTACTAATGATAAATCCATTAATTGGCACAAGAGGATAATATAGATAGATTACATCTTGACCATTGGATGTTCCCACAGTCCTACTACCACGTACCCAAGACACCGAGGTGTTGACCTACAGTTGGCCTCACTCATTGGTGACTCAAAGCAAATGAATAGATAGAAACTTGAGTTCACCAATGTCTTAGGATTGAGAGCCTACTGCTAGGGAATTATGAGAGCAAACCTTAAACTCGAGACGGTATTCCATAAGGTGCTTCTCATGGTCCTTCAATACATCTAATGTACCAGCACCGTGATCCAGAATCTTACATTCTGATGATCGAGACAAATCACACTATCTCTTAGTGATCAAAGCGCTGCAACCTTATCAGATGAGATGCCCAGTCTCATCATCGGTTGTGAAGATGTTTAAGTATAAGATTTGTGACAAATGTCTCTCGTGTGTGAATTCATCCATACACATATATCACATCTAATATACTAATGGGACCCAGTTCATCTCATGAACCATTTATGTCATATGTATTGGTCATGTGTATTAAGTAGTAAAAACACCATTCATCTCATGAAAGAAAAGCATGATATTATTGATAAATAAAGAAATTAATCAATTTATTACATCATCTGGTGGATTGAGTCCATACAATCTAACAGGTACCAGTACAGATGCACATAGGAGTGGGAAAAAAACCTGCTCATATTGGATCTTCTGACAAAGCTAGTTCCACCACTGTCTGTTTGAGTAGCCAAATGGTGGAGGAGATGGGGGAGACAATGGGACAGGTGGTACTAATGAATATTATCAAAATGATGAAGACGATGTCGTTCCTGTAGAGTAAGTACATGAATTACATGAAACTAGAAGATTTGATCCAAACCGTGGTTATTAACGGCGCCAAAGAGACTCACCACCTGGAAACAGTAATGAGTAAGGAAATATGGGTGGAAATGTTGGAGAACAAGCTGCATCGTAGAACCATAGTTATAGCGAACCGCATTCAGACTCCTGGCAATGTGGACAAGGACCATCACAATATTTTCCATATGGTCAAGTTCAACAAGGAGAAGAACAGTCTTCAACTTCAGGGTCCTACTCATATGGTGACTATGGTCAAACGCAATATAGATATCCTCCTCCACCTCCTCCAAGTTCCTCTGATGCTACTGCCTTCTTTGGATTTGTGGATCCCAATGCTCATCAATATCAAATTCAATATAGTGCCAACAGAAATGAATCAAATGATAACACTAGTGGGGATGAGGATAACCATGCTGCCATAGATCCTGATAGACATTCCTTTCGGTGGTGACCATGGTGAATTGTAAGTACGAGGTCGATCCTACGAAGACTTGTGATAAAACAATGTCAAAATCAACTAAAAATCAGAATATTAAAAGAAACAATTGAATGATGAAAAGTTGAATTAAACTAATAAAAACAATAAATTAAACTATCAAAAGCTAAATGAAAATTAATTTAAAACACACAACTAGTATTAGATTTGAAAACAATAATAATGAATGAACTAGGGTTTCATCTAATCCCCTAACCAATCCTAAACATGTCCCTTATTATCTTTTAATCAAAAATCAGATTTTATTAGTAACATCTATAAACCTAGACCATGGCATATTTATCTAGATTACTATTCCCCTAAACCTTATTGAGTGGCATACTACATGAATTGTTCATCATGATGAAAAAATTAAGCATGGCATGTGTCCTAGTCAAAATAATCATAATGCATAAAAACAACGGGAAAGAAAAATGCATGAGTCTAAGCATGGCATATACTTAGATTATTCATGGTTCTAAACCCTATATGCTAACATCAAGATCAATCAAAATTAAGTTAATTACTTTTAAAATTAATTGAACATGGCATGGTTGGCATGGCATATACAGAACTTATCAATTAAAAACATGGTTTAGAATCTCAACTAATAAAACTAAAATTTGAATTAAAAGACGCCAAAAGAGACTACATAGAACTAGGCTAGCGTTTCAATCACACCCTAGCCCTAAAAAGTTTAGCTACTCATGTCTTTAATGAAAAATAAACTAAAAGATAGAGTCATTAGAATAAAACTAGAAGATTGATGAAGAAGCAGCAGCAGCCAGCAGCTTTCTTCTCAAATTCCTCCTCCAAAAGCTCTTCAAAGTTGCTCCAAATATGGCTCCAAAGATAGCTCCAAGATGGCTTGTGCGGCTGCTAGAGTTTATGGTGAGGATGAATGGCTGATTTGATGGCTGGACGTGGCTGATCTGATGGCTGGTTTTGTGGCTCGAAAGAGTGTTGGACGTCCCCCCTTGTATCTTCTATTTATGCTTTTGCAAAAGCCTCTCTTTAGCAAGGAGTTTCCTGATTTTTAGGCTTTTTTCCTTGTAGAAATAGATCAACTTTCTTTCAAATTTTGTTTCCTAATTAGATTGAATTAGGAGTCTTCTTTCTTGATAAACAAGACTTTCTAAATCTGATCCTACTTGTATTTCTAGAAAGTTCCTCACATGTGGCCCACAAATCTGAGAATTAATTAAAAGAGATTAAATCTGAAGTTTGTAACACAAAAGTGGGCTCATATGATGCATACAACATCAGTGTGGGACCCTTTTTTAGACATCTATTGTGGCTTGAATAAGACTTTCCAATTCTGAAATTCAGCTTTTGTAATGAATGTGGGCCCCCTTTGGGCGTGTAACCCTAGATTGGGTTTCTTCTTTTTTCTTCTTTCTTTCACTTTTCTTCTTTGATTAGAATTTCTTTCTCTAACTCTTTCCTTCTTTGATTTGAATTCTAAGTAGTCCAAAGAATTAGAAAGTAGTCTTGAAATCTAAAATAGCTTGGATGGGACCCACCTTGGCCCTACTTGATTCACACCCATCATGTCTTCATGAATTCTTCTCTTTTTGCTCCTTTTTACATTTGCATAAAAATTAACAAAACTATGTAAAATCAAATAAAATAAACATGAACTAGCATAAGATGATCCAAATATTAGGGTTTAAATTGTAAACAATTAAGCACCTATCAACCAACTCTCTACTCTTTAATACATCTCTAAATTGTTGTTGATCACTTGATTGAATTTGAATCTTGAGGCTTGAAGTGTTGATTGTTCAATGTTCACTAAACTTCATTGGATATTGTTTGCTATTGATTCCCTACTCCCTAGGACCTAACTCTTAAGTCTTATGCCTTTATTTCATGTTCTAGTGTTTTCCTTTTTTTTTTTTTTTCTTTTTTTTTTTTTTTTTTTTTTTTTTTTTTGAGCTTTTCATTACTTTTCTAAGTTAGCATGGATAAGAAACATGAATGCATGTGAAAAATTAATTATTACTATTATTTTCTATTTATACAGCGATACAGGACCTCATATATTGAGGGTATCGCTACACCCCCTTTACTTACTTACTTTTGTAAAAGAATCACATTTTTTTTCATTTTACAATTTTCTGGATTTTCTAGAATTTTTTTAGATTTTTTGGACGATTTTTTGAAATCGGCGCTATGCTACGTAGCACCCGCTTCGTAGCAATTTGGCGGCCCCGCTATTTCCATCCATGCTCCCCAGCATGAAACCAAGTTGATTTTCAGATATCTTGGTGTGCCTACGGCTTTGCTCCATAACTCTCACCCAAAGGATTACCAATGTGACCCATAATTTTAACCCCAGAATAATTGGTGCAACTTTGAATATCTCCTTTGTTCATGTAAACACTTCCCACTCATCCGGCATTTTTTATTTTTTTGTTCTTAATATCTTATTGAAGAGCCTAACCAAACCCATCCAATCTCTTATACGCATTTCCAAGCCGCTATCAGAATGCCATATGGCCTCATAGTCTTTCCTGTCTTCATTTCTATTACCTTAATTCTGTGGTAAAATGTATGTCCTACTAATGAAGCATCTTCTTTACTTCATAAGCCTCCTATAGAATCTTCATTTAAAAGATTGTTAAAATATTCACTCCATCTTTCTTTCATATGATTTTTCTTTAAGAGAATCTTTTGGTCGCCGCTCATTATATATAAGACATTATCTAAGTCCCTATGTTTTCTTTTCCTCACTTATACAAGCGTTAACATTTATCTCTCCCCTCTTATTCCCAATTTATTATATAGGTTCTCATATGCTTTGGACTTTGCATCTCTTACTCATTTTTAAATATTTCACAAATTTGGATATTGCCCGTTCAACCCCCCTCATCAAACGCCAGTTCCAATCAATCTGTTTCTATCGCCCCATTCATGGAAAATTTGAGGCCATCTACATTCGGACTATCCCACTCATCGTTAGAAAAGATAGCCAATCATAATGAATTCCTTTATTTTCGAACGTGGTAATTCTGCTCATGTGACTCCTTGCCACTGCCAAATCATGTAAGAACTTAGTGTTTTACCTCCATCCTTCAGCAACTTGTTGCCTGACCTCTGCTTATAATTTATTTTGTCTTCATTGATTATGCAACTAAATTGATCTTTGATCTCTTGCTTCCTACCCTTGTCCTCTTCAGATAGGATTTCCTCCCTACAATCTGTATCTTGGATTTCCTGGAGCACTAGGCTTTTTGAATCGACAATGTTCTATTTTTTTTTTTTTTGGCCCAAACTTCATTTTTGTTACAACTTTATTGCTAATTTAAAGCCCACCCAACCTTCGACCCATCTCCCTCCCGAAAGCTTTCACAAGATCCAAAATGGAAAGATGTAAAACCCCATCTTTTGCTCCTTAAGCCCAGAAGGATCTGACGATGGTCTGAAGCTCAATTACCAAAGGTCATCTGGTTAACACCCAGATATAGGTCAAACCAGTCAGCAGAGAGGAGAAAAATATCCAATCTAGGCATCAAATGGGGAGACTCGTGCTTTGATGACCAACTGAATGAGGCACTATTCGAGAGATGATCTATCAAAGAGTGTGAGTATGATTCAGTCAGAGAAACCCCTTGTTTCTGGTATAATCCTGCATTCTCCAAGTTTTTTCACATGGGAATTTGAATACACGCCCACCCCCCCCCCCCTATGCACCGAGTCCCCGGCTATCTCACCACACCATGATGGAGGCTAGTTCTCTCCAAAAATGTTTCTCTAGCTTGCACATCACGAGGGCCATGCACCACTGTAAGAATCAACTCCCTATTAACTCCCAAGTCCCTAAGGTCACGTTGGTAAGAATCAACTCCCTATTAACTCCCAAGTCCCTAAAGTCATGTTTGGCAGCCAAATCTTTAGGGAAAAGGTTTCAGTTTTCCTAAAGTTGTGGTAAATTATAAATTCCTGAGGATTTGGGTGAATGAAAATCTACATTTGTAAGGATTTTCAGATCCGATCACCCCCATAAGATTTGAGGATCCTCACTTAAGTAGATTTGCACACCGAACCCTATTTTTCTCAGCTATATGCATTGATATACACCAATATCAATGTGAAATCCTCAACAATACGAATCCCCAGCAAGGAATCCTTATTTCAGTGGTAGTGAAGAATCATCAAATCTATGGATTCCTCACATGTTACCAAACATGCTCTAAGTCATCCACCATTGGTGAGGCCTTAGTCTCTTCTAATTATAATTAATCTTTCAAATTATTTCCTTACAGTTGATGTTTCAAAAACCTTACCTAATTTATATAGCGGTTATGTACAACTAGCTAATCATGTAAGGGCAAAAGTCTTAATTCTGACGTGGGCCTGCAATATAATCGCCTATAATTGTAATATTTGATCATATCAATCTAGATCACAGATTTAGTATCCATAAAAAGTAACAACTTTGTTTCTTCGGTCCTGGAGTAGATTTGAAGGCACCAGGGATGGTTCCAATGGTTCTTTCTACAGGGGGGTTGAAGAACAAAGTGAGACTCTTGAGGCCTCTCATCTTGCATCAGTTCAATAACAAAAGCAGATAAGTTCGCCATGGCTTTCTCAATTTCTGATATCAAAAGTCTTTAAAAAAAAACAATTGTGATATCAAAGTGGGACAAACATGTCCAAGAAAGGGAAAGGGCAAAAAGGGATTGATTACCTGCACTGTCGAAGGGACTTAAACTAATTTGGTGTTTCTCTTGCAAGGAATGCAGCATCTGATGTCAGATGCTGTGGTGGTGACTAGAGAGCATTATTGGACAACCGCCACTACATCAGATGCTGTGGTGGTGACTAGAGAGCATTATTGGACAACCGCCACTGAAATGTAATACTGTTCGGGTATCAACATGCTGTTGCCATCATCTGAATTGCTGTGGTCACTTTCTGGGTACTCTCCCTACAAGACAGAAGAAAGAAGGGGTTAGACAAGTAGAAGTCAGACCATTAAGGGTGTGTTTGGTTGGACTTACCAACATGGCTTTTTGGGCTTTTTCCTTTGAAAAAGCCCATAAGCCCAAAAAAGTCAGTTTGGTTATTATATTTTTAATCGGGCTTTAAGATCAGTAAAAGTGAAAACCCATTTTGCCGAGAAGCACTAAGGAGCCCACTTCACGTTGGAGAGGCGCTTCCTTGCTTTTGCGGACAGCGGACGGTGATTTGGCAGGTATTGGGTTGGAACCCGGGAATTTTTGGTGCGTAGGTTTTCTTTCGCCTCCATCCTTGTAACTCTTCAATCCACTCACTCTTCTTCCTAATCATCCATTGCAACATTTCCTTTCTCTCAAGGGTTTGCATCTCTGCCTACTCGAGGGTTTCATCGTCATCACACTTTTCTTCTCCAACTCCAAAGACAAGGTGTGCACAATCTCTATCTCTATCTCTATTTCTATCTACATGCCGTTTTCTATTTTCTTCTCTCTCAATTTGCAATTCTTATTTGTAGTCATCTCTATCAAACCTAAGAAAGAAGAAAAAACAGAGTCGAGATTTGGAATCTGGGCACCACGTGGAGGATTGGACATTCTTTTGATCAAAATAAGACGACCTTTGGGTCGTTGAGTCCAACTGTTAGTATCTATTTCCATATAAAATATCAATCCAGGGATTGGTGATCATGACTGAAACTCATCTTGACTGGTGATTATAGACATTGACTCAACGACCCTCAAAAGGAACAATTGAAAAGCAACTTCTTGTAAGAGCCTCACCCAATGCCTATGATAATCCTTTTGCTTTTGATTCCATGATCATTCTGTAAATGGAATTTGAACCATTTGCATTTCTAAGGGACCCCTCCTATCAATTGTACACCTTGCATGCAGGTGGCCCATGTCAATGTAGGAAAGGGTGGGGATCATGACTGCATTACAATATATACAAAGTAAGCACATTCCAATGGCATCATTTTACTTAGATGTGCGGGGCCATTTTACTTATGTATATAGTTTCAGTATATTGTGTAATTATTTATACAAATTAGTACCATTCAAAAAAATTATAAAAAATAATACAATTTACGAGTCACTATATGCTAAAGTTGTTTTCTATATGTATAACCAAACAACCATGCATACTTCTGCAGTTAAAAAGCCAGCATAGAAGTGGAGCTAACCAAACAATTTTTTTTGGAGATAAAGTTGTTATTAAGAAGTAGCTTTCTAATAGTTATTTCAAAAAAGCACTTTTATATTTTGACAAGCCGAACCAAACACACCCTAAGATACAGTTTATCGTCCTTAGATTTCATGAGTTTTCTTTTTCTTTATTTTTTTTATTTAATAAAAATGTTTTTTTTTCATTGTCGAGAGCCTTTGGTAATTTGGAAGCACGCGACTATTGAGGACACTGTAACGAACCTCAACTAAAGACAGTTGGCTGCAGCACCAAGGGTGTTAAAAGAATGCATAATATCAAATTTTTTTCATCGCTAATGCATAAAAGCATTAAAAATGCCTAGCTAGAGAGAAAAATTAAAGTAATGCCTAGGAAAGAGTGTTCCAAAGAGGGGGTATCTCAGTGCTCTCATAAATAAGCTATGAAAAAAACTCGAAGTTATAGTTTGTCCCCACTTATGGTCAGAATTCAGAAACAGGTCTTAATTCAGATGTGGACACTTTTGAAGGGAGAAAATAAAATTTAACAAATCCTACAACTCTTAGTACAAGCAAGGTTAAGTTAAAACTTACAACAGATATTGTGAGTTGGGGATCTCCAAGAAAACTAAAATGAATGTCAATAAGAACCACCTTCATATGAATTGATTGATGTACAAGCAAGAAAACCTTCAAGACAGCATACTCGGATCCAGGGCTGGAAAGTCTTCTGACTGTTTTGCAGATTGTTCCGAACAGTTACAATTCAGCAATGTTGTTTGTCGATGTCTTTAGTTCTCACTTCACTCATTGCCTTAAAAACATGAGCTAAACCCATCCATTCTCTCTCAGTGGCCAATAAATAGAAAAGAATTAGGCTCATCAGCGTGGAGTCTAATGCCACCTTTCATTTTTGGTTTCTGTTTGATGACTTTTCTATTTAGTTGGTATATGGTAATATACAAGTACATAAGTACATATTCAAACTGAAGTTGAAACCAAATCTTCCCATCAACTAGGTGCCATACACTATATAGAATAATGAACTGCAGAGTCCCATCACACTTCTTGATGCAATCCTAGGGCTAGGATGCAAGTGCCAGGGCACAATTGGGTTCCACAGGAACAATCACACGATGAAGAAACAGTCTCCAGCGAAAAAATCCACACAGGGAATTCTATTAATCAATTCTTATTTGAGAAATAATTCTCTACAAGCCATATAAATAGTAACAGAAACTTAAACCCTAAGAAATCAATCCTAATCAAACTAGGAAACAAATAATAATCCTATCCAAATTAGAAACTGTTCCTAAACACAACTTCTTAAATAAAAAATTAGAAGCTACTAATAATTAAGAAAGAATTCCTAAACTTCCTTGGGTTCCTAAACTTCCTTGGGTCCCACATGTGGACCATGAGTATATGGCAACTGTGTGCTACTACATCAATTCCCCCCAGGTAGAAAAAGAGTTCGTCCTCGAACTCGGCTCTTCTTCTTGATGTTACTTCTGTAGATAGTGTGTACGTGAAACGCATCCTTGGTGAGATGAGAACTAGACCCATGCTTTGGTGGTGTCGGCTTCATAGGACGGAGTGTGACTTGCTTTGCACCATGCATGAATGTGTATGTGTTGTCACGCATGCCATTAGTTTCATTCTTATAATACATCCATGGACGACCCAACAAGATATCACAACTATCCATGGGTATCACATTACACCACACAGTATCTGTATAATCTGCACCAATGGAAAATGTAACTGGATAGGCATATCGGACCAACACCTCATTACCTGTCATTAACCATCTAGCAAAATAAGGACGATGATGCTTCCGAACTTTCAGCTGTAATCGATCCATAAAAGATTGAGAAATAATATTTTGACAACTGCCTCCATCAATGACGACTGTGCATTCTTTACCATTGACTATTCCTTTGGAGCGGAAAATATTTTCTCGCAGCCATTTCTTCTCAGTAGCCGATGTAAGTTCTTGGATGACCATGAGAGACTCAAGACCCTCCTCAGAAGGAATATCCACAAATTCCTCTGTGTCATTCTCTTAAGAATCATCGGGAACATCTTTCACATCACTTGCGGTCTCAATGAGATGGATACATTTTGAACATTCTGCTGCACGATGCCCCTTGTTGTTTACAATTAAAATATGTGAGTTTATTTTGTCCCTCGGGCTTAGTGAAAACTTTCTCCAACGATGTACTCGGTTTAGAACCTACAATGGAGGAATTCTTCTGCATAACCCATTTAGCTGCATTAAGTTTTTAGGCTTGATGATTTGCAATTTTCTCAGCCTTGATAGCATGCTGAATAATCTCATCAACATTATCAAAATGCTTGAATGCGAGGTTATCTTGAATGTCAAGTGTAAGCCCATTAAAGTATCTGTCAACTAATAACTCATCATCTTCATTCAAACCACAACGAAGTTGTATGGTCATAAACTCCTCAGAATACTCAACAACTGTCTTAGATCCTTGTTTCAAATATTGAAAACGTGAATACAGATCTCCGGAGTAATTGACAGGCAAGAATTTTTGCTTCAACAAATTTTTCATCTCAGCCCATGTGTCAACAGGGTCAATTTGTTGGTATCTCCTCTTCTTTTGCAACTCGGCCCACCATATTGCAGCATAATTGCGAAATCAAGTTGCCACCAATGTAATTTTATGATCATCCGTCATTAGTTTATGTGCAAAAATATTTTCAACACACACTAACCAATCCAAGAATTCATCTGGCTTCAATTTTCCATCATATTCGGGAATCACAAGTTTAACACCCAAATCGCGATCAACATTTACTGTATGTGGATCTCGTTGATTCCGATATTGTCCTTCATCATCCCGATGGTTATCTTCACGCCGATTAGTTTCCAAATTGGTTAATCGGGTTTCAATCCTTGCAAGAGTATTTTGCATTTGAACCATCAATGCGGTTAGTTGATTAACAGTTACTGATAATTCCGCAACAGTTCCTCTCAAATCTTCATCATTATGAGAGGAAGATTCCACTTCTACCTGCTTCTTGGGAGGCATTTTTGTTTAATGGAAATTTAAAAATTTTGACTGACCTAATGTGTAGATCTGTTCTCCACGATCACGCTGGCGAAAACGGATCTTAAATCTGATGCGAGATGGTCCCACAATCGTAAAAGGAAATGCTAGGCTTCTTCAACGGGTCGGATCCAACTGTGGGCCCGGACTAGAACTCAGGTCCAACACTGAAGTCTTTGTGGCACATGTCGATGATGAAGAAAAGGAGCTGGAGCCCTATTGTTTCGATAGAAGGCAAAATGCTTCAGGCGCGATGGCGGTAATGGGTTCTCCGGAGGTGGAATGGGCGACAATGAGAATTCCGTCTTCGAGAAGGCCTCGACGCGACGACGGGCGACAGCTGCAGGGAGCTGATGCGGTGACAAGGATGTAGAAGATGCTGCTGGAGGTCGGCAATGACACTGTCAATGCTTGGTGCGGGTCAGGCTGCTGGAGATGCAAGGCGCTAACGCGACAGTGCAAGGTACGCTCCCTTCTTCCTTCTTCTTTCTACTCTACTATATTTTTTTTTCTCTGATTTGGGTATGGGGTTTCGGAAGAAAAGGGTCGAGATGTGGGCATTTCGAAAGTTGGCGAAGGTGGGAAGGGTGGGGGAGAAAGAGGAAACGACTTTCTGGCGGACGGCTTCTGGCAGTGGGGCGGAAGGTGGAAGGGTTGTATCGCTGGAAGGGGAGATCGGAAGAGGTATGGATGTTGCCGAAGGGTGCTGGGCTGCATTTTTTTTCCTATGGAGGGCTGCAGTTTTTTTTTTTTTTTCTATGGAAGGACGGCGAATGGTTATGGGGTGGTCGGAGTGTCCGGACGATGGAGAAGAGGCGATGTGGCTTGAAGTGGGGTTTCGATTGGGGATTCTGGGTGGGGTTTGGTGTCGAGGTTTCTGGCGATGATGGATTTAGGGATTGGGGGTGCAGGGAGATTGCGACGGACGTGTTTTTTTTTTTTTTTTTTTTTTTAACAGAAAGGTGGGGTCCGTTGTGGTTTTGGGAACAGATGGATTGGAGATGATGACGATTGGTGATTGGGGTTAATGGTAACACGTCAATGATCGAGGGATCGGTCGGCTCTGATACCAATTGATGCAATCCTAGGGAGTGCCAGGGCACAATTGGGTTCCACAGGAACAATCACACGATGAAGAAACAGTCTCCAACGAAAAAATCCACACAGGGAATTCTATTAATCAATTCTTATCTGAGAAATAATTCTCTACAAGCCATATAAATAGTAAAAGAAACTTAAACCCTAAGAAATCAATCCTAATCAAACTAGGAAATAAATAATAATCCTATCCAAATTAGAAATTGTTCCTAAACACAACTTCTTAAATAAAAAATTAGAAGCTACTAAGAATTAAGAAAGAATTCCTAAACTTCCTTGGGTTCCACATGTGGACAATGAGTATATGGAAACCGTATGCTACTACATCACTTCTCTACCCTCACAAGCATCGAAACTAAGTTCATACGTATGGTTGCAGAAAGGGGGGACCTGAGCCTTCCCACTTAAATGTGTATCATCACCAAATGTAATGCACCATGTCCTCTTAGCCGCATATACTGTCAACTTGCATGTCATCAGAAGACATGCTCAAACTGAGTTCAACTATTTGAGCAAGCCACGTTGATCTACAGTTTGCTGATTTGCAGCTACATAGGTATTCAACAATAAGGTACATGAGAAATTCAAAAAGCTGTCCTTTCTCTGATATTCTTCTATCAATTTTAACATCTTCTAGCATGTCATGATAAGCTCTTTCTAGTATATTATATGTGACATCATAAAAAAACAATGGGCACTTCACTCAGTTTTTCAGACCACATCAAAGCCCTTTCAGCCATCCCTTGCTTGCAGAAGTGGGGGCAAAGTACAAATAGTAACAATATTGGGAACAAAGGCCATTTAAATAAATTTTCTCGTCGGACTTAAAGCACGGTCAAGCACGTCGTTGCAAATATAATTCAATATGGTATTGTAAGTAACTGTATTAGGATCAATACCCATTGGAATAAGCTCAACTAACATTTTCACAGCCCGACTCATCACACGGCTTCTACAAAGACCATGGATCCATATATTGTATGTTGTTATGTCTGGTTCGCAACCATCAGCAGACAACTTATTCACAAAATCAATTGCAGTATACATGTCATAAGCTTTACAGTATGCATCAATCAAAATACTATAAGTAAACTTCTGTGTAAGATAAAGTTTCTCAAACTACTCTGTAAACTTCTGTTTCACACAGGCTCAATTGTACCAGATCCAAGATGTACATCAAGTGTGCCCACCATGTCATCCACCTAACTCAAAAAGACAATCAGTTCCTCGCTAGGTGGAGTCCCATAAGAAAGAATTGTTCAAATATGCTTGCTCATGTACTACATTCAATCCAAACATAGGGCTCACATTAAATGAAACAATCCTATTCTTTCACAGGGTGATGGGATCATTGGGCCCCACTTGATGTAGGGCTTGGATGCGACACATGGCACATCTTCATATAAAGCATTGAGAAAAAAGGGCATGGAAAGATAGGCGGCAATATATTATGTACCTGTTATGTGTGATGAATGTGGCATCAGCAAAGAACCGGTTACATTAGGAGCATATGGCGGCAGATCCCAAACACCTTCGAGGTGCAACAGTAATGTCAACTCGCCTTTTGGAAAGGAAAGGATTACACATACGGCTCGTCCTTTCAGCCTGTTTGAATCCAGAGTTGAGTTCCCCTTTTGGAATTGTTCCTCATCAGCAATTCTAGAGCCTTCATTGCTTCAGGAAATCTCTTTGCACCACCTTTCGACATTGCACGGCTTAGAATGTCGAAAGAAATAGCATCCAGCTCACACCCTTCTATTGCCATATCAACCAATAACAAGAAGATGTTCCACAACTTTCCTCTCCTAAACATTGCATCTAAAATGGTATTATATATATTTACGCTTGGTGTAATTCCATTTTCTACCATCCAGTTCCGTAGATGCAATGCAGCTGATATTTTACCTTCCTTACAAAGGCCATAGCTTAAGGATCCATACGTAACAGTGTCAGGCACCAAATTCTGGTTATACATGTCCAATAGCAATTGCTTCACCAACATATAGTTGCTTTCCCTCATAGAGGCATGTATAAGAATATTATATGTTGTTGTATCAGGAAATGCTTCTATATTTTTAGTCTGCCGAAAAATCCGGAACGCAGTTCCAAGCAACCCTTTCTTGCATAGGCCATCCAACAAAACATTATAAGTGACAGTGGTTGGAGCATGCCCCGCGACAATCATAGACTCCAAGAGCCTAAAACATTCTGAGAATTTTCCAACCGTGCAAAAATATTGAATCAAACAAGTAAAACCAACCACATTAAGCTTTATGCCTTCATGCTCCATGCGATACCAGATCCTCCGGATCATCGAAGAGTTTCCCTGCTTGCAAGCTGCCGACATAATTGTATTGAAGGAAACTGAGTCAGGCCCATTTCCAACCCATTCAAAACGATCAAAAAGCTCCAATGCGGTGTCCATATCTTTCTCCTTGCAAAATCCATTCAATATCGTATTATAAGTCACATTACTTGGAACGAAACCCTTCTCTGTCAGATCCTTCACCAGGGAGAACACTTCTCTTGATCCATTTTCCTGACATAGACCATGAAAGTAGATGTTGCAAATGGCTGCATCCACATTACAACCCTTGGCGAGAATATCATTTAAAAGTTCATTTACATATCTGGGATGGCCTGACTTTAGAAAACCTCCGAGGAAAGCACTACAAGTAAATACATCCGGATAAAAACCTTTTTCATCCATAAGACGAATGAACTCACTTGCCTCTAAGATCATGTTATGACGACAAAGTGCACGAACCATTATATTGCACGTGACTAAATCTGGACTACAGCCTTCTTTCTCCATTGCATCCAAAGTACATTTAGCCTCTTTAACCTTTCCATCCTGACAAAGAAACTTGATAACCGTTGTGTACGTAACAACAGTAGGCTTACATCCATCATTCTGCATCTTATCTAAAACCCAATAAGCTACTTCATACAGCCCTTCTCGACAGAACCCATACACCAGTCCTGTATATGTGTACACATTGCAAGTGAGACCTCTCTTTTTCAAAAAGCCCAAAAAAGCCATTGCCATAGTACTTTGATTGGACTTGCATAAACCCAAAAGTATGGGATTGTAACTGTACACACTGGGGAAGAAACCCTTTTCCAAAAGAACTGACAACAAGAAATATGCCTTGCAAACCCTACCAGCTCTACAGAGAATTGAAAAAAATGAATTCAAGTAGGCTTCTTTTGGCAAATAATCAAATCTCAACATCAATTCTACTACACTGAAAGACTCCACCAAACTGCCAGAATTTAGCGACTTTCTCAACAAACTCATCAAAGCACTGTAAGAGGGAACAAACCCATTTCTACACATCTCCTCCGCAATCCAAAGAGCATAATCCCACTTCTCTAATCTAAGTGATCCATCCAAGAGAGTATTAAAAGTTGATGCATTCGGAAAGGGTCCAAATCTTTTCAGTCCTTCATAAATATCAATCAATTCTGCAATGGTAACATGCCTCGATTTCAAACAACAGTACATAAGCGCATTGTAGTCATTAACAGTTGGTCTTCCCCGTACATGTCTCATAAGACTCAATGTATTCAGAGCTTCTCTAAGTAATCCAGATTTCGCATATTCTTGCATTCTATGCTGCAGCACAGTATAATCAAACTCAAAGCTTCTACACAGGTTCTGACCATTATTACCACATTGGAAGCCATCTCCAGAATACTCCAGGGCCTCAAGGGTGCATAAGGAAAATCGCCGAGAAAGTCGTAAAAGCGAAAATTTTCTAATAACTCTGGATGAGAAACTGCTTGTGAGGCTTGTAGCTAAAGGCTCCATATCTACAAAATACAAAAATAAAAAGATATAAATTTACAACAAGGACTCTGGTATGAGTCTCAACTACTCCTGCCTCAATGAAGGAAGGCTCTGATCCAAAAAGCCCATGGCTTTGGCATTAGGCTTTCTAAAAGAGCATGATAACAATATCCCTTCCCAAATTGAAATTTCTCATACAGGTCACACAGAAGCAAATGCATGGAAATTGAAAGTGGAAAAACTAGTTACAAAGACAGTTTTGATATCGGTTTCAATTAGCACAACAACGAACTACCCATGAAGATTTTTTATCCGAAAGAAGAAAACTAGGGTTTGCTTTGGTTAGTTTGTGAAAAACCCTTATATTCAAAAAGTGGGGTGGAAAAGATAGGATTTTTAGTAGAGATTTTAGATGATAGAAACCAAAATAAAACCTTACACTTTTCTAATTCCAAGGGCAGAAAACCCCCAAATTCTGGGAAAAGACGAGAGAATAAGAGAACCGTTGCTTCACTGAATCTAGCCACAGGGATTTAGAACTACAAACTGAAATTAGAACCAGAGAGACAGGGATTTTTAGTAGAGATTTTAGATGAGAGAAACCAAAAGAAAATCTTACACTTTTCTAATTCCAAGGGCAGAAAACCTCCAAATTCTGGGAAAAGACGAGAGAATAAGAGAACCGCTGCTTCAATGATTCTTGCCACAGGGATTTAGAACTGCAAACCGAAATTAGAACATGAGAGAAATAGCCAGTGAAAAAAAATTAGGGTTTAGAGAGAAGCAGACAAGCAGAGAAGAGGAAAAGGAAGAAATTTTAGTCAACCATAGATCGGCCCCATGCCCCCATCAGTTAGAAGGTATTGAGTTAAAAAGAGAAAAGTTGGAGTGGAGGTCACCCGAAAATAAATTCACAGGGTGCTCTCCACTCACTCTTTTTTTTTTTTTTATCAGTAACATGTCTCAAACCCACAATCTAATGGTATCACCAATGAGCACTTTCAAACTATGTAATGAGTCCCTAGTTATGATAAAATCCTGGATCCAAAAGGGTTTCCCTTTGCTTTCTATCAATACCGTTGGGGATCTGAAAGTCTTTCTTGAATCTGTATAACAGGATCACTGCTTAAGGGCTAGAATACTATGTTCATTACCATTACCCTTATCCCAAGAAGGTTTATTTATTTATTTATTTTTGGAATACCCTTATCCCAAGAGTTAAAGGAAGACCTCATGAGCTTTAGGGCCATAAGCCTTGAGAGGGATACATTCACTGCACCTAGCCCCAGAAGTTGAAGGAGTGGAAGATATTTCAAGCTTTAGGCCCATAACCCTTGAGAGGTGCTACTACAAAATTTTTATTAAGGCTTTCGCAAAATAGTTTGCAAGCACTGAAATATGACAGCATCTATTCTCATCAAAAGTTCACTTTGAAATGCTCCCGAATCTTTAACAGCAGCTTGGTAGAGAATGACCATATTCTCTAAAGAGAGAACCCAAAATGCTGGTGTGTTTTGTAGAACCAACTTACAGAAGCTTATGATTTTGTTGTAGCCTTTTTTGAAGTACTGACTAGAAAGGACGGGTCTCCCAACTAAATGGAAAGTATAACCTTCATATATGCCTACTGGCCCTAGACCAATATTATTTTATAATAAAATAGATCCCTTACAGGATTTTCACTAGCTTCAGAGATTTGAGCAAAGAGATCTCAGCTCACCCAATCCAAAAATGCCTGGACGCTTCAAAAGAACAATATCTTATCATATCTGACAGAACAATTTTATATGTAAAATTTTGTTCCTTTTGTATTCATGGCATGGTTCAAAAAACCCGCAAATACAACATATATCGGCAGATACAAACCAAGTTTTGACTGAGAATGTTTGTTTGCCATAGATATCTAGTATTTTGGATCAAGATTTATTAATATTTTCCATTTTTATAAGACAAATTATGGCTAAGACAAAATATGGCTTCATTGAAATTTTTTTTTTTTTTTGCTCAAATTACTTAAGGGCACGTTTGGTAACAAGAATGGAATCCTCTATCCAGAGGATTGCTAAACTCTTCTTATACTATGAATTCCTCCATGCGGATTTCTCATGAAGAAAATCCATGACAATCCATGTTTGGTAAACAATGGAGAATTATAGATTTGCATCTATTACATCCAAAGGTTACAAACTCTTTGCCATTTTCTCGTAATCCTTCATGAATCAAGTCCTCAAATTTGTACCCCTGGCCATTTTATGCCTTTCAGAGATGATGGATGGTTTAGATTTTCATTGTGGGTCCCACAACATTTAAAATTTATTTTTTAAGTTATGGACAGTTTTGTCAATATCTCAAACAAAATAACGAATCAACGGTTGAAAATCAGTATGCCGGCCGTTTTGAATTTTCTAATGATGATGGAGGGTTCAGATCGTGATTTTAGGCCCCATAACATAAGTTTCCAAAGCCCATAAAGTTTCCAGTCTATTACCACCTGTGTGTACTCTTTATTCTCATTGTCAACAGCGAAAAGTGTCTGGAAACATTACATTTTGGGGTGATCTATGGTCATTACGTTTTTTTTTTACATTTTTCTCACTATCCATGATGAATTATGATTCGAAATTTCACCCCAAAGCCGTTTTGGGCCTTCTTAACAAACTGGACGGTTCGGATTGCACATATATGGCCCACAAAAATCCAAATCTCTTGATCCAACGTTTTGGAGTGTTTTACAAATATCTAACAAACTACAAAACATCAACGGCTGAAACTTCATTACAGAGCCGTTTTTAATAGTTTTAATGCAATTAGCGGTTTGGATTGTAAATATGGGACCCAAACATGGGTTTCCAAACAAAAAAAATGGATAACCCAATAGTTAGCGTCATTTGCACTGTTCATTCACCTTTTTGCTATTGCGCAGATTTGCGGAATCTCAGGGGGGGTGGTCTGACCGACAAATTCGTTGCTTGCGAGGATTATTGTGGTATTTGAGAAATCACCTTATACGGTCGGATTTGTTACCAATAGTGGGTTTTCCGCGATTCTGAAGACAATAGGCGAGGATTCCACTGCGTGGATCATTGCCAAACGTGCCCTAAAAGAAGAAGCGATGAAATGGATTCTATACGATACAATGGCAGTTGACTACTATTTACCAAATGAATCAACCTAAGAGTTCGATACGGATTTTGGACCACTGAATAAGTGACCAACTTTTGGGAGGCATAGGAAAAATTGCTTCTGTCAGTAAAACTTTTTTTTTTTGAAAGGTAAAATTCATTAAAAGAAAGCTTAACAGTACAACAGAATTATACCAAAAAGCAAAGGGCCAAGAAAAAGCCCCACTTGATCAATGTGAGTTTACCCATTTGAAAGAGTTTTTTATGGTAGGGAAAAGTTCACGAGTGAACAAATTTGTGCTGAATATTCCTTGTATTCTTTTTTATTTTTGGAAATACCACTTGATCAAATGGTAAGAAAAATCCACAAGCTTATCTCACTGTCAGCTCATCCCTGAGGCGGCCTGCGAGTTTACTCATCTATATTGATATGAATACCAGTATACCACCACCATTTGAAATACTATCATTTAGTAAAGAGGAATTGAATGCTCCTGAGACTCAAGCTGTGTTTTCTGCATGAAAGTAGGATCCACAGCCAGGTAAAACTGTATAACACTGGCCTCATGGTCCCACATGTCAAAATGCAATATTCCAAAACTAACCAAGGTTTCAAGATCCTATTCCTATCAACATTCAACCTTTCTCAGCATTGAATCAAGTTCATCCTTTAGTTTCAATTTTGACAATTGATGTGGATGCTACCAATAAAATGGTCAGAACTAATGGACAAATAAGAGTTTTTAGATATTGCCCACCTAGCCACATCCCTCCATGTCAATAGTCGCTCATGATCCACATCGACTAAGTATCAGCCCAAAATATATAACCCAATTCTTGAAGACACTACTCTAAAAGCCACTCGACTCAAGTAAAGAACTTTGAAGCCACCAATCAAAAGGGTGAAACTTTGGACAAATGAGATTTTTTACATACAACCCATCTAGCTAAGTTCTGTTCAGTCGTGCAGATTGCCCAAGTCTTGATCCCATATGTACAAACTCAATGCTAAAACATAGTACCCAAAAAACAGCACAACTCAGTAACTGGATGCTAGCCATCAAAAGGAGAGGATTTTGAACAAACAAGAATTTTTAGATACACCTCATCTAACTACATCCCACCACGCCAATGGTCTCCAATGGTTTAGATTCTAATCACCCCACTTAGAAACTCAACACAGAAGACACTACCCAATAACTAAGCTCAACTGAAGAATTGGATGCCACCGATCAAAACGTAAGAACTTTTGGACAAACGAGAATCTTTTGATAGAGCCAATCTACCTCTGTCGTACCAAATCAATGGCCATCAATTGACTAGATTCTAGATTACGCAATAACCTGCCCCCACATAAACGAACTCAACACTCAAAGACACCACTCAAAAACCCAGTTTCATTCAAATTTGGATGCTACCAGTCAAATTGTGAGGGTTTTTGGATGAGCTTTAAGTGCCTGTTTGTCTGCATGGGACTTGAAGATATAGGAATTCATCATCAAATGGGCTCCCGCATGGGATTAGTAAAGAGTTGAAGCGAGGTGAGGGTCAAATGATGTAAATGGGAACTTGCCTTTCCTAGGATTTGAGTTACTAGGGTGATGGTTGGTTATTCATTTCCTATCTCTCTTAATTCATTTTTCATAAAAGGAGAGATTATTTGATGGTCATTTTTGCATATTCAACTTTACATCTTCAATTTTTACCATTTTTAGAATTACAAGTCTTAAAATTCGTAAGAGTTCAATAACATGAAACAATGAGGCCCTTAGATACAGCACATCTACTTACATTCCACCATGTTAACGGCCATCAATGGTCTAGACCACCTAACTAATTGTCCGTCACAGATATGAACTCAACGCTCAAAGACAAAAATAAAAAAATAAAAAATAAACCAAATCTGACTCAAGAATTTGGATTCTACCAGTGAAAAGGTGAGTTTTTTTTTTTTGGACAAAAAAGGTTTTTCTACATACAGCCCATAAAGCCATGACCCACCGTATCAACCGTTGCAATTTGCCAATGTTCCAAATCACTCAGGTCTCGGCCGCACATGAACAAGCCTAATGCTCAAAGAAAGCACACCCAAAAACCCACCTGGATTCAAGGGTTTCATGCTCTTCCTGGGCCTCAATTTGGCCAAACAAACAAACACAAAATAGAATGGTTATGTAATCATAAGAGAAAAAATGACACACCCAAACCCACTGATTGTGTAGATTTCATGTTCTTGGTTTCAGTAAAACCCTAACTAAACCCACAAAGTAGTGATTGAATGACAGAAAATGCAAAGAAATTCATATTGAGAGAGAGAGAGAGAGAGAGAGAGAGAGAGAGAGAGAGAGAAACCTGTGATGGTTCCATGGACAACAGTTCCGTTCTTGAGCTCGATCGAGACAGTCTTGTTGTTCAGCCTCATCAAAAACCTAAAATTTTTTCAAACCCAGTAACAGAAATGAGAAGAGATCGAGATCGAGAACGAGAAGATGAATAGAAGAAAAGAAGGAGAAGAGTATTCTCACCTGACAAGCTTCATCTTTGGGAAGATGGAGAAGGGACGAAAAATGGAAAAAATTAGGGTTTAGCCCCGTGCACGGAAGCGGGAGCACAGACTGAGAGGGAGGGCAGGGGCTTCTTCTTTTCTTGCCACCATGAGTGGTGTGGACCCAAGCGGGGCCCATATTTTTTTGGGCCAGGCTCATAAGCATCCAAGAAGGACTAGGTCAGGTCAGTCTATTTAACATTAGGAGCCAGCCAGGAAATTAGACTCATTTCTGGCCTTTTAAAACCAAAGTTCAGGTCCAGTCCAATGGGAGCTAGGCTTGGGTTAGCATCAAATACCGTTGAAATCTTGACTTATTAATCATTCAAGTTTGAAGATCCACAACTAGCGGTTAAGATTATTTGATTGGCCTAATGTTTTCAGTGCTCCTAATCGACATCCTAACTTCTCCATTGGTAAGGTGGGGCCTGTGATGACTATGGCCCACCATGTAAAAGAATTTCTTGATCACAAATAAATAAGACCGAATTGATGAAGTTAAGCATTCGGTCTAAAAGAAAAAAAAAAGTCCCACCATGTAAAAGAATTTCTTGATCACAAATAAATAAGACCGAATTGATGAAGTTAAGCATTCGGTCTAAAAGAAAAAAAAAAGTTAAAACATTCCATCTCAATCCATCAAATGGAATGTTAGAACTGGAAAACTACCCATTATTTTATCACAGTCAATTTCATGGATTTTAGATTTAGTGATATTATATATAGGGAAATATTCAAGTAAGAATTGGTTCTCATCTATTATATGAGAACTTTTTTGTGGACCCAACTAACAACCCATCCAAACCTAACAACTAATAGGGAACCCCCTGATAGTCACTATCCCAATGATTAGCACATATCCGAATGGACTGAACCGTTGGATCGAGGGTTGAATATAAAGTCATTAAACTTGTGGGCCACGGATGAAGGGTTTAGGGGCACGAGTTTTGAGTCAAACTTGATACTTGGAGAGATCTCACATAGATCTTTCCATCCCCTCTAGTCCCATCCCCAAATGAGGCCCACAATTGGGCCCGACAAAAAAGTTCTCACATAATATGTGAGAACAGTTTCGACCTAAATATTACCCATATATATATATATATTATATACACTTATATAATAGAGAGTAAAGTACAGTACTTTTTCACTATACACATGCCCAATAAAATGCAAGATGTGGGCCCCACTTAGTATTTATTTATTTATATATCTATATCGATACCCTTATATAAAAGAGAGTAAGGTATAATACTTTTTTACTACACACATGCCCAATAAAATGCAAGATGTGGGCCCCACTTAGTATTTATTTATTTCTATATCTATACCCTTATATAAAAGAGAATAAAGTGTAGTACTTTTTCACTGCACACATGCCCAATAAAATGCAAGATGTGGGCCCTCTTTATAAATATATATATGGAAAATATTCATGTGAGAACTAGTTCTCACTTATTATATGAGAACTTTTTTGATAGGCCCTACTAGCAACTCATCCAAACTTAGCAACCAATAGGAAACTCCCTTAATAGTCACTAATCTCAAGGATTGGCATTCATCCGAATGGACTAAACCGTTGGATCAAGGGTTGAATACTTTTTTACTATGAAGCCATTAAACTAGTGGGCCATGAATGAAGGGGTTTGGGGCATGGGCTTGGGGTCGAACTTGATACTTAAGGTGGTCTCACATAGATCTTTCCATCCCTCCTGGTCCTATACCCAAATGGGGCCCACAATTGGGCCCTACAAAAAAGTTCTCACATAGTATGTAAGAACAGTCCCCACCTAAATATTACCCTATATATATATTATATATATATATATATATACTTTTATAAAAGAGAATAAAATGACATTTGGTTTCACTACACACCTGGGCCCACTTTTATAATATATATATATATATATGGGGCCAACTCTCCTAAGCTCAAGCTTAGGATAAGGTAAGGTCAAGTATGCGGTGGGGCCCACCTGGCGACTCACATGGGGATTGGGATGGGGGATTTCAAGGACTCCCTAGGATCCTCCCCTCTACAAAAAAATTGGCCTCAACCGTGATTTCTATCATCTCCATATAGGCTTAAAAGTTTAATGGTCAACAATCCATTCAGATCGATACATAGTCGATTCAACGGTCCAGTAAATTCGGATCTTACCAAAAGTTGGTGGACATGTGCAATTTAGGGGGGGTCATGTGCTTGGTCCATTTGAATGGACCAAAGGTAGGCACCACAAGCATGAGCTTACGAAATTTTCTCCTAAGCTTGAGCTTAGAAGAGCCTTGCTCTATATATATATATATATATATATATATATATACCCTGATATAAAAGAGAGTAAAGTGTAGTATTTTTTCACTACACACATGCCCAATAAAATGCAAGATGTGGGCCCCACTTAGTTGTAGATATATATATATATATAACACACCATAGCCCACTTATAATTTTGTATATTATATATTATATATATATATCTATCTATACCCTTATATAAAAGAAAGTAAAGTGTAGTACTCTTTCACTACACACATACCCAATAAAATGCAAGATGTGGGCCCCACTTAGTTATAGATATATATACATATATATATATATATATATATATATATCTATACCCTTATATAAAAGAGAGCAAGATGTAGTACTTTTTTCACTATATACCTATATAAAATGCAAAATGTGGGCCCCACTTAGTATTATTATATATATTATCTTATATTTTTATACCATATTATAAAAGAGAGTAAGATGTAGTACGGTTTCACTACACACCTGCCCAATAAAAAGAGAGTAAGATGTAGTAAGGGAGGAAATAGAATGAGATAAAGGAAAGAGGAAAAAAAGAGATAAGAGAGTAAATCGGATGAGTAAAGATGAGGACATGATGGGAATTTCTCAATTTGTCTAAAATAGACTTTGGGCCAAGCTTGGATTTAGAGTGGTTTTGAGGATTCAGATCAAGATGAGTTAGCAGACTAAAGTTCAGGAAATAAAAATATCTACCCAACGGTACCATAATCTCAAAAATCTAAAATTACGAAAAAGCCCCGCTAAAAAATTCTCTGAAAAATTGCTAACTACCCTCCTACAATACCCAAATGAACCTGGATCTAGACCAAACTTGGCACACACGATCTTAATAATTTTTTTAATCTCTTCTATTGAGTAGATGCTGATATTATAAACGTAATAAAATTTCTTTTTAATACATTCCAATAAATAGAGTAATTTTTTTCGGTTTCTTTGTGTTTTTTTTTTAAGGTGGTGGAAAAAAGAAAATGAATATGTGGATAAGATTGGAATCTATCTCAAATCAATATCGCAAATGTTGCTTTTTTCCCTCTTGTTTTTTCAATTTTCTTTTAACATTCTTCTTATTTAGATACTATAAGATTTTTCAATATAGGGAATTTTGTGGGTATGAGGTTTTTCCTCTGTGAGTAATTGTGTAAGGAAGAACATGGCATTTTAACTGATTCTTCATTGACTCTTAGCTTCTTTTAGAATGGATGGAGTTTTCATACATGTAAGTGAGCACTGTCTACTGAAATTATTCTTCACTGACTCTTAGCTTCTTTTTTTTTTCAATTTTCTTTTAACATTCTTCTTATTCAGATACTACAAAATTTTCAATGCAGGGAATTTTGTGGGTATGAGGTTTTTCCTCTGTGAGTAATTGTGTAAGGAAGAATATGGCATTTTAACTAATTCTTCATTGACTCTTAGCTTCTTTTAGAATGGATAGAGTTTTCATATATATGTAAGTGAGCCCTGTCTACTGAAATTATTATCATTTGATTGTGTCTTCTTCTTCAATTTTTTTTTTTTAATGTTGCAATAAAATCTTCATTCTAAGAAAAATGGGTGCAACCAGAGTTAAGAAAATGATGATGAAGAGTTGGTTCCTGTTTGGACCAAAGTTAGGCCCATTGATAGCTTTCGTGCTCTAATAATTTTATTTATATGTCTGTTTTATTTCTTAAATCTTAACTACAGGCTTCCAAATTGTACGTGTTTCGTGTTTTCTTATGATAAAACTTTGTATTTAGTTCTCACTCTATGTTTGGAATATGAATTTGTGCATATCATTTAAAATGTAAAATTGATACTATTTTGTTATGTGAGATAGGAAAATGAAAAATTCAAATAGAAAGTGTCATGGTTGATAAAAGCAAAGTAGACAATAATTAAAAGGACGATGCTATGAGGCACATAAAAGCTTTCTATTATCTGTCAGAATCTGCTTTCCTTCTCCATAAAGACGAAGGGGAAGGGCCTTTTTTTTTTAAACAGTACAGGTGCTAATATTCAAAAGGCCAAAAACAAAATCCATATTTGTATAAGAATCTGACATTTTATTTTATTTATTTTTACCTGTTTTAGTTTATGTTAGTTAAATTCTTACGCTTTAGACCAATGCCTCTTCAATCGTCACCCTCTAAACCCCTCAAGAGTGGGATAAGACCAATAGGCATTCATTCGTAATTCTCATTGAACCATTTTGTTCACTAATTTCCAAATTTTTATTTAGTTATTTTTTTTTTTTTTGTCTTTTGTAAAATTAATTGTGAGATATGGTGCTATTAAAGCATCATTTCAAATAATAAATATTTCAGATTTTATCATTCAGAAAGATTTTTTAGTCTTTCTTGGTACTATTTTGTCCACCTGCGTTAATAAACTAAGCCAAGGTGGGAAAAACAAAAGATTTTACCTATGCATTATTTACTCCATTATGTGGTTCATGGTGTACATTCTGCATTTTAACTCCTAAAACTTAAATGCCATGTGCTTTTTCAATAATAAACCTTGAACTAAGATGAGATGAAAAATAAATAAAGAAAATGAATAGTGTATTTTATAATGTATCAAAAGAAAATGAATCAAGTGTATTTTACTTACTACCTTTTGCCGCCATCAGCTTAAAAATCAGTTTAAAAGTCACGACAAAAGGTATTAACTAGCTTGCTACTTTTGTTACTGTTACTGGTGGCCAATTGGTGGTTGTGTTATAATTCAAATACAAAATTGACTACACGAGAGAATTAACATTCTCTTTTTTTTTTTTACATGTAACAATGCTAATTGTGCAAATAGTTTTTATTTATTTATTTATTTTTATTTTTATTTTTTGGTGGAACTAAAAAATACTTGAATGATACTTGTATTTAAAATTTGAAAGTTAAGAACATCAGAGGGCTCCGGGAGGTTTCCAAAAGTTATGAGATTATTTTCTTTGTACAGATGTACCCTTTGTTATTATTTTTTAAATATTAACCCTTTAATCTTTTGTACGTTAACTTTAAATATTTGTAATTTGATGTTCCTTCAGTTGTATATTATTTATTATGGCCTTTGAAAAAGGTATAGGGACCTCCAAAACTTATAAGCACATCCCATATATACAAACACTTCGTTTGCATTATTGCTTTATGTTTAGTTTTTTCTTTTTCTTTTATTAAAAAAGGTTGCAACTAACAAAATATCATAAATAAGAAAGTGAAATGTATAAACTTAAACTCATTTTATGTCCGCCCTATTTTTTTCTCTTTTTAATGAAAGTTACTATGAAAAAAATTTAAATATTCTTTTCCCTTTTGCTTCATGTGTTTGTATTTTATTTAGTTAGAATAAATGAGTTTTCAATTTGACATAATGGTTGTATTGATCTTGATTTATACCCCTGTTGGAAGAATAATCACAAGTTGGATAATGCGATAACTACTACTAAATATTGGTTCTCTTTTGACATTAGTAGTTGCTAAAGATAATTCCATAAAGGCAATTTAGTGGTAGGTCTTATAGATTGCTATCGTAAAATTGTTGTTGTTCTGTACAATTTTTAGTTTCTTAATATGCAACTTTTGTGAATTTTTTTTATTATAAAAGGGCATTTCAAGGGCATGAATATATTTATTTATTATTGCTCTTACTAATGAGGTTTAAATTGAAAAACTTTGATCCTTTTCTAACACATTTATTTGTTTCATCATTGCAAGCTTCTTCTTCTTATTGTTGTTCTTCTTCTTTTCATATATTTCAATGAAGCGTCATGCCTTTCCTTAAAGGGAAAACGAGAATCTCATAGAAACTACTTGTTATGCTAGCGTTACTACTAACTTCAGAGTCAGTGATTGAAATGATCGTTTTAAGTGTAAACAACTAAAATAAGTGTTTGTTACGGAGCTACAACAAATTCAGTTTGTCTTTGTTTGTTTCGAGTTTTTCTTACTTTGATCAGCACTCCCATCCTCTATACAGAACAAAGCAGAAGAGTTGATCTAGAATACCTAGGTTACATTCTTATGTATTTCTTAAGAGGAAGGTCCAATTCTTTTGGTAGATTTGTATTTGTAGTTTTTTATTTTTTGGTATATTTTCCCTATGGATATCTCTATTTGTGAGCTTCCATTTAACTGAACTTCTATAATTACTTTGTATTATCCTTTTCTTACAGGGTATAAAATATAGCACTTTGTATCAAGGACAAGAAGATGCTGACTCTTGGAGAAGTATTGCCCCTTTTTACTTGATAGTGGTTCGTCTTATAAAATAAAACAAAGCACATGTCAAATAATAATATTGATCAACAAGTGCTATGCAAATCTTACCCGCCAGAGTTCATATCATAATTTCACCATTGTTGATTCCTGTCGCTTGACGACAAGACGGATTACTTCATTATTCTTGATGGTCTGTGTGAGTTGCTATTCTTCTTTATAAGTTAAGACTAAAACCACCATCTAAATTTTTTTTATTCCGATGTCCTTAGGTAGGATATAATTAATTTTTTTCCTTAATAGAATCTGATTCTGTAGTGAACATATAATGTTCGTGGTAATTGATTAGAATAGTAAGCTCATCTGGTTCCTAGTTTTTATTTTTATTTTTTTATAAAACTGCAAGTTATCAATTTGACTATGCTTTAAACTGGATTCTAACTTTAGCAGGTCAAATCTACTAGGAAACTAATAAGTCGACTTGACAGGTTAAATAAAGTAAATTTAAATTTGTTTGTATACATGCATGATAAAATATCTAGAAATATGTGATTTATATCGTCAAAAAGTTATATAAATTTCATATGGATTGTCTTTTGAGATCTCATTTTTCTCACTATATCATTGTTTTATTGTTTTCAAATGTATAGGAAAAAAGTAGCGTCAACTATATTTGGACATTGCACGGGCCTTGCAATTTATAATAACTCATTTTCGGTTGAAATTTGATTTTTAAATGTATTGAAGCTTCAACTTAATTTTGTTAGAAATTTATTTTTTTAAAGATTTTCTTAGTAAAATTGATATATCTACTCTTATAAACATTTGGTTTCACTATACACTTGGGCCCCCTTTTATAATGTCATTTGGTTTCACACCTGGGCCCACCCTTATTTCCTTTGTGGGGCCCACCCTTATAAAAATAATAAAAATCATCCTAATTGTAGTACTTGTTTCTCTACACACATTTTCTATCTACTATTATAAAAGTCTATTATTATAAAAGAGAACAAGTTGTACTACTTGTTTCACTACACACCTTTGTGGGGCCGACCCTTATAAAAATAATAAAAATCACCCTTATTGTAGTACTTGTTTCTCTATACACCTTTTATTCTACTGTTATTATATTATATATATATATATTATAAAAGAGAACAAGTTGTACTACTTGTTTCACTATACACCTTTGTATGGCCTACCTTTATAAAAATCACCCTTATAAAGAGAACAAGTTGTTGTTTGTGGGCCCACCCTTATATGATCTTCTCTTCTACTACTATTATACTTATATCTATCTACTATTATAAAAGAGAATAAGGTGTAGTACTTGTTTCACTACACACATTTTACTCTACTATTATTATAAATTATATTATATTATATATATATATATTATAAAAGATAATAAGATGTAGTACTTTTTTCACTACACACCTTTGTGGGGCCCATCCTTATAAAAATCACAATTATTATAGTACTTGTTTCTCTACAAACCTTTATGGAGCCCACCCTTATAAAGAGGACAAGTTGTAGTTTGTGGGGCCCACCTTTATATAATCTTCTCTTCTACTACTACCACCATTATAAAAGAGAATAAATTATAGTATTTATTTCACTACACACCTTTGTGGAGCCCACCCTTATAAAAATAATAAAAATCACCCTTATTGCAGTACTTGTTTCTCTACACACCTTTGTAGGGCCCACCCTTATAAAAACCATAACAATCACCCTTATAAAGACAACAAGTTGTAGTTTATGGGGCCCACCCTTATAAAAATTTAAGTTGTAATACTTATTTCTCTATACACCTTTGTGGGGCCCACCCTTATAAAAATCTACCCTTATAAATCTATCTACCTATTCTATACATCTATCTACCCTTATAAAAGAGATCTACCATAATAGAAGAGAACAAGTTGTCGAGCATATTTCTTTACACCTTTGTGGGTCCATCTACACCTTTGTATGACCACAATGGATGCTACCATGTCATGCTTGATAAAATTAAGCACCCAACACCTGTGATTGTTCTCTACACACCTTTGTAGGGCCCGCCCTTATAAAAATCTACCCTTATAAATCTATTTGCCTATTCTATATATCTCTCTACCCTTATAAAAGAGAACAAGTTGTCGGGCCTTGCAATTTACAATCACTCATTTTCTGTTGAAATTTTATTTTTAAATGTATTGAAGCTTCTACTGAATTTTTTAAGAACTTTATTTTTTAAGATTTTCTTAGTGAAACTGTATGTTCTATGCACGTGCAGGGCTCCACTATTACACAAAAAAGAGACTTCCCATTGAAAGGTAAAACTGAATTAGGGGGTGTCCCTTTGTGTATGCATGCTGAGCTAATGTACTTAACAGTACACGTAGCATCAGCAGAATCATTAAAGTTGCAAGTTGTGGGGCTCACCCTTATATAAATGTAGTACTTTTTTTACTACACACATACCCAATAAAATGCAAGTTGTGTGGCCCACCCCTATATAATAGATATCTACTACCCTTATAAAAGGGCAGAGGTGACATGCTTAAGTTGTGGGGCCCACCCTTATATAATATATATCTACTACCCTTATAATAGGGCAAATGTAACATGCTTAAAAATTTTATGTTCTCTCTTTTATCTTTACTTGAGGCATGAAGCAACTTGACATAAATGTGAATAACAAAGATAAGAATGTTAAATGGATTTATGATAAAATTAGAAATGAGCACATTCAATCAAGAACTTCTAAAGGTAGTATCAATATGTGATAAATGAAGTGCAATTGAACATTGTCCAACGTTGACCAAAGGATAATGTTTGGGAAGAAAACAAAACTTCTCTATGAAAGTTGATGCTCCCTCAAAAATGGGTGAGCCAAAGAGGACACAAATGAAGGTAGTAAGAATAGATCCAATGAAGTGCTACCTATTCAAGAATTTAGCCTTCATGCGGCTGAACCCATTAATATAAATTGCGACAAGATTTTGATGATGATGATCTTTAAACCAAGAAATCTAAAAAAAGCAATTAAAGATGAAAACCCATTTTTTTTTCCTAGAAAAAACTCGAGCTCATGCACTCTTACAAGCTATCAGGACGTTTGGTGTCTCTAACCTGCCGAGCTAAACTAGGATCACCCACTATTATCTTATATTTTGTATGCGTCTTTTTGGAAAAATAAAGCCAAAATAATGGAGAAACTCGATATGATGCCAACCGCAAAAAGGTTTTTGCTCGGGTACATTTGAGGTATATATATTAAAGCAATAAAGAAGGGGTGCTCGAGGGGTGCCATATCAGCAGGTAGGGAGTTCTCCTTTCAAAGAATTACTTTTAAAAGATATACACACAGCTTTGGCTTTGATGTGGGCCACTACACCTCCCAAATCTACTCCATAAATCTCTCAAGTTAGCTTAAGATTATATTTCCATAACTACATTTCTAAAATCCTTCTAACTTCTTCTCAAATCTCTATTTTCCTAACTTTCCTATTTTATCTTCCTATCTTAATCCGCACATCACTCTCTAATCTTAATCCATCCTAGATCAGAGATGATAAGATAAGTCCATCAATATATGAGTTCCTTAATACTCTCAAAATACCACTCGTAAAATACTGTTACATGGTCCTCTCAACCTCTCCATCCGCAAAATCCAACAAGCTTTACGGTGGATAGTCCTCTCAAACCCATCATCAAAACCAAGTAAGACAACCTATTTAATAAAAAGAAATTCCAAATGTCATTGGTAACCATTAATGTTTTTTTGTTTTTGTTTTTTGTTTTCCACAAATAAGAAGACTAAAATAGCGTTTTCTTCTTTTGAAAGAATTTTTCATTTGCCATTGTATTTTCTTCATGTTCATATGTTGATTTTTAGTGATTCAGCATCATTAAATGTGGGTACTATTAGGACAAACCAACCATTTTTCTAAATAATATATATATATATATATTTATTTCATCAATAATTTTTTAATGAAAATATTCAATTCAAATATATTTTTATTTCTTTGGCCCGGGCTTAGCATGGACTTGGAAAGAAAGAATCCGCTTATAATTTACTCTCCACGCCATGGGGCCCACTCAACCAAATCCAAATCGACATATGCCGGTTCTTCCCACTCCCCATCAAACTTCAAATCACAATTAACATGACGTATAGATATAGGTAGTGGGCCCCACAAGAGTATGACATGCATGGCATCAAAATGGACAGCTGCCCATCTTCTCACCTCCACCGAACTTCAAATCCTATGCATTATGACACATAGATAGCGGGCCCCAAGAGAGGTATTAGAGATTTTCATTTTCACTTTGAGAAGCTCTGCACTGCATTAAAAAAATAAAGAAAACTGAAACAAAACCTATGAGAGTCTCTCTCCTAAACAATATGATCTCTTCTCTTCGAAACTGAGATCAATCTACTCATCGACAACTTTCATAAGATCCACGACTAGATTATAAACTTACATATCATGGCCACAACAGTCGATGACTTTCTCCTTTTTTCTGCCCATCTTCTTGGTATGAAGAAAACCCACTTTTTCTCTTATGTCTCCTCTTACTGCATTTTTCTTAACACTAAACCAGTAGAAGATCATGCATTGATTTAATGATTTCATGGGAGTGGGGATTTTTTTTCTTTTCCCAATTGAATTTAGGGTACTGCGATTTGGGTATTTTTTCCATTCACAAGATGATGTGGGATGGTAGTTGATGGCTCACCTACGTGTGGAGGATTTGTGGTTGGATTACAACCTTGGGATGACTTGTATAGGATGAAAATTCACATACCTCCTATTTGTGTTTGTTTTATTTTCACATGTCTTTATATCTATGAATTGTCACTTATCTAGGTGGGACATGTTTCTGAGCCATTACCCTGTATCATTATCGGCTAGGGGGATGCTTTAATTCCTTTCTTCTTTAATTTTAATCTAATTTGTATTGATAAATTACATTTCTATTGGAAAACACTTAGAATATCTTCGGTTACCCTTATAATTTTTTTTGTTTATTTCTTTTCTCCATTCATCCATGTCTTATGATATTTGATCTTTAGATTTATCTTTTTTTAATATCGAATGAAACTTAAAAAAAGTTTCTCTTCAAATAGTGAAAAAAGTCAGAAGTGACTAATAATCTTATTAACATAAATTACTTTTTAAAAAGAATTAACAATCCTATTAGTTAGGAGAAATTAAAATTTTAGGTCAGTGAAAAATGCACAAGTCAATGAAAGACTTAAAATGTGAGAAAAATTACACCTTAATAAAAGAATAAAATAGTTTGAAATTTAAATAGATAAAAAGTCGTCAATAAAAGAAAAGTAGCAAGTTGAGAATGGACGATACCTATTTTTACTTTCAATCATATATTACATAAACACCATATAAGAGATAAGACATTAATCTAAATAAATTTGGTTAGTTAATAAAAATAAAAAAGTTATGAAAAAGCGATGCACAATCTAAAAGACAGGATAAAAGAATTAGCAATAAAGGAAAAAATTTATAATGGTAATGGAAAAGGGAATAAAGTAAAACTTTTCAATCCGAAAGAAGGTAAAGCTATAAAAAAAAATTATACATTCAGAAAAAACATTTGTAGCACTGTATGAGTGGCATGCTATTGAGTTGGATTTATATTAGCTTTGTAAAATAAAATGTGAAAGTGCTGATAAAACCTTAATGATAAGTAGGCATATCAAATTTCAAACAACCAAATGCTTGAAATTCCTTTTCTTTTATTCTCCTCTTCTGATGAACTCGAACTTCTTTCACGATACATCTGAATGTGATTTTCATACCTTTCGATTCCTCTTTTTTCTTGCTTCTTCTTTTAATAGTGGTGTTTTAAATTTTATGCATATTCCTTAACGTTTGATTCAATTGATACTATTATCGTTTCTTAATGGGTTTTTTAGGCTAAGACTATAAAATGATTGGTTAGCTAAAGATGGACCAAGTTGTCTACTATCGTACATGCATGTGTAATAATAAGCTTTATTCACTTCTATTTGTAATGCTTGTTTCCAATACAATTTTATGTTATCATTTTTGTCAAAAAGAAGTAAAAATGATGGAAGGAGATTAAAGTCGAGACGAAACTATAGAAAGGGAACGCTATCCAAAACAAGAGCAAATATCTGCTGTCACTCATTTATTTTTTTATCGATATCTTGTTTAGTGGAAATACTTAAAAGTATTTCAATCTAGTAATACGGATTTGCTCATTTGTAATAAAATAGATAGCATTGTGAGCTGTAATTTTCTTCATATATATGTTTGGATGCAGAGCCCTGCACGTGCACTGAACACACAGTTTCACTAAGAAAATCTTAAAAAAAAATAAAGTTCTTAAAAAATTCAGTAGAAGCTTCAATACATTTAAAAACAAAATTTCAACAGAAAATGAGTGATTGTAAATTACAAGGCCCGTGCAATGTCCAAATACAGTTGACACAACTTTTTCTGTGTACATTTGAAAACATTAACACAATGATATAGTGAGAAAAATGAGATCTCAAAAGACAATGATATGGAATTTATATAACTTTTTGACGATATAAATCACATATTTCTAGATATTTTATCATGAATGTGTACAAAGTAATTTCAATTTACCTTTTTTAACCTATGAGGTCGACTTATCAGTTTTCTAGTAGACTTGACCTGCTAAAGTTGGAGTCCAGTTGAAAGCATAGTCAAATTGATAACCTGCAGTTTTAGAAAAAATAAAAATAAAAATTAAGAACCAGATGAGTTTATTGTTCTAACCAATTACCAAGAACATTATATGTTCACTACAAAATCAGATTCTATTAAGGACAAAATTAATTATATCCTACCTAAGGACATCAGAAAAATAAAACTGAGCTAGTGGTTTTAGTCTTAACTTATAAAAAAGAATAACATTTCACACCGACCGTCAAGAATAATGAAGTAATCTGGCCTGTCCTCAAGCGACATGGATCAACAATAATTGAACTGTGATATGAACTCTGATGGGTAAATTTTGCAGAGCACATGTTGATCAATATTATTCTTTAACATGTGCTTTGTTTTATTTTATAAGATGAACCACTATCAGGTAAAAAGAGGCAATACCTCTGCAAGAGTCAGCATCTTCTTTTCCTTGATACAAAGTGCTATATTTTATACTCTGTAAGAAAAGGATAATACAAAGTAATTATAGAACAGTTAAATGGAAGCTCACAAATAGAGATATGCATAGGAAAAAAAATACCAAAAAATAAAAAAACTACAAATACAAATCTACCAAAAGAATTGGACCTTCCTCTTAATAAATACATAAGAATGTAACCCAGGTATTCTAGATCAACTCTTCTGCTATGTTCTGTATAAAGGATGGGAGTGCTGATCAAAGTAAGAAAAATTCGAAACAAACAATGACAAATTGAACTTGTTGCAGCTCGGCATCAAACACTTTGTTTAGTTGTTTACCCTTAAAGCGATCACTTCATTCACTGACTCTGAAGTTAGTAGTAACGCTAGCATAACAAGCAGTTTCTATGAGATTCTCATTTTCCCTTTAAGGAAAGGCATGATGTTTCATTGAAATAAATGAAAAGAAGAAAAAGAACAAGTAGAAGAAACAAGCAATGATGAAAGAAATAAATATGTTAGAAAATGATTAAAGTTTTCAATTTAAACCTCATGAGTAAGAGCAATAATAAATCAAGATATTCATACCCTTGAAATGCCCTTTTGTAATAAAAAAATTCACAAAAGTTGTATATTAAGAAAATAAAAATTTTACAAAACAACAACAACTTTACGATAGCAATCTATAAGACCTACCACTAAATTGCATTAATGAAATTATCTTTAGTAATCACTAATACCAGAAGAGATCCAATATTTAGTAGTAGTTATCACATTATCCAACTTGTGATTATTCTTCCAACAGGGGTATAAATCAAGATCAATACAACTATTACGTCAGATTCAAAACTCAATTATTCTAACTAAATAAAATACGAACACATGAAGCAAAAAGGAAAATAATTATAATTATATATATATATATATATATGATTTATTCACGTGAGAAGTGTTCTCACCAAGTTTATGAGAAGTTGGATAAGAGCTGTTGGATGATTCAGCTGGTCCAATGGTGCATCCAATGCCCTTTTATAATGTGAAACTTTTTGAAGCCTGCTCAATTTCCTCTGTCAAATGAAAAAGACCGTCTCGCTTCCATCTCTGTCCCTCGTATATTTCCTCCAAAACGATACAGAGCAGAGCCTAAAGGAAAATCTCTCTCTACCATCTCTCCTATGAAAATGGAAGATCTCTACCTCCAGTTGCAGCTCCCATCTCAATCCGATGAGGATCGTCTCATCTGCACCATTCGTTTCAGAGGGAAAAAAAAAACCCAAATCGATCCAAATAGGTTTCAGAATGGGAAATAGAGACCCAGAGCTTGGTCATCTCTCTCGATCGTTTGCAAAGATCTATTCGCCTGATGATCTCAAGCTTCCGAAACGGTCGCCAAAGCTTGAAATGAGAAAATTAGAAAATCGGAAGAAACCCAATCTCTTCCTCGTCTCTTCGATTATATGAGAAGATCGAAAGAAAACCTAGAGCTCTGCCTCATCTCCTCCTCTCTCGCCTTGTTACAGAGATCTCTTCACAAAGCTTTCGTTTGAAAGAAAGAAGAGATCCCTTTTTGACGCCCTCCCACTCTCGGTCTCTCGATCTCGTCCCTCTTCCTCACCCAGTCGATTCCCCCTCCTTTTGTGCTCAAAGTTTTTTTCCTTTTCCTTTCTCTCTCTGCCAAACCAGGATTTTTTTTAAAATTTTGTTAAGGGTTGATGCTAAGGGTGGAAGATTTTGAGTTTTATTAAAAATGGAAGCAAGAGTTGGGGATATTAAGGTTTGGGTTGAAATAGAGAAATTCCCCTTTTTGCCAAATGTATTCTTCTCTTGATGAATGAGAGAAGCAGCAACAACAATAATTACTGCAGCATGAGTAATAGGGATCCGGAATCCATATATCAATGGAGATCATAGACACTATTGCAGAAAAGAGGGCACAGTATGTGAAGCCTCTGGCACACTGCATAGGCATTGTTGCAGAGAGGACTTTTTTTTTTTCTGTGAATGTTGTAGTTCAAATTGTATTATTGGAGATGTTGTTCATGTGCTTGAATTGGAACAGATTGTGAGGAACAAACTATAATAGTTTTTTATTTGAATGTTATGTAAATGTGAGGTCCAGTGTTGACATTCCATCTCGGCCAATCTTTGATGTTTATGTTTAGTGTGGATGTTCCATCAAGCTGTTCAATTTTTATATAGGTTTTTCAAGCCATATTCATTGATGACCATATTGATATGTATGATGTTCAAGTTTAGGTTGTTGTTATGAAATGGAAATCTCCACAACTTAAATGTTTTTTAATGTACAATGAATCAAAGCTCTTCTCTGATAATGGGAATGGTTCAACACACATTTTAATATGCTGAATCAAAGCTTCTCTGCTAATGGAATTGGTATTATTAATTTTGGCACCCCCACTGTGATGGGATGTTATTATTTTGTAATTAATTTCTTAGAGAGGCAAGAGACTGTAACTGCCCTATGAGATACAAATGGTTCTAACTGCTCACTGATATTAGCTGATCGAGTCACAACTCTCAATCAAGTACTCAACAATCATAGAAATTTCAATTGATGAGTTGTTCCTTGTAGGTATTGTTTCAGGTGCACATATTAAGTTCTAGGCTCTTAATTAATTGGATAAGCACAGAAGACCTAAAGACTCCTACCATTCTTCGATTATAGATTTGGAAAAAAAAAAAAAAATAGTATTTCAAGTGTGAACCCTTTCTTCCCATATCCATAGTCATCCACAACTCATAAATGAAGCCCACAATACACTTTATCAAAAATTTTATTAAGAAAAGAGTGTGAACACAATTGCAAGTTAGCCAATAATGGGTAATAAACAATGACCCAAGAAAAAAAGAAGAAAAAAAAATCCATCAATTCATATTCCACAGCATCTTCCAAGTTGTACTCCATCGAGGCAACAAAATCCTCCTCCGCAAAATGCTCCAAGGCATATTGCATCCCCACATGAGGTGAGTTTCTCTTCAAGCTCTCAGATATGAGTTGTCACTAGAAGCTGCATGTATGACAGTTACTTCGAGGCTACTATTGAAGTCCTGACAAGGATATGGCACCAACTGCCCCAAGCTGAATTTGTTGGAATAATGATTATCCATGGCCTGTAACTCTAGAGAAGATATTGGCACTTGGAATGATACTAGAAAAAAAAATTAAATGTTTAGAGACACATAACTATTGAATCAAAAAGGCCTTGATAAAATCATATTGAAAAAAAAGGAAAGATATAGTAATAAAGAAAAGTAAACCCATAGCATGTCTGTGATTCAAAAGAGTCCATGTGAGTAACATACCTGAGTGCTTTACATGGGAGTCCATTGAGGCTTACATTCATGAAGATACAATTTGTGGTACAAATGAATTAAAGATCCACACCCTTTTGTATGGCTAGTCCATATCAAAAGTCCACAATGATAACTTTGCTTACTAAATAAATGTTTAAGCCAAAACATAAAAGCTACATACAAAACCCAGAAAATCCAACCATACAAAACCCAAAAAATCACAATTGAATTACCTTGGGCAACAACATTACCCCTTTACCAAATATGACAACATGCATGGCCAATCACATTACCCCTCTACTTTCCTTCTGCCAAAAAAAAAAAAAAAAGAGGAAAAAAAAAGGAAAAAAAGAAGAAGAAGAAGAAGAAGAAGAAAACAACCCTTTACATCCAAATATCTCTTCAGATTGGCCCACTCAACCACAGTTTCAACATGACAACCATTACTCCATTTAAGGCCTACAAAATAAAGATGTAAAAAATCATTAACTTTCATTAGGTGGAGACTGTACTGATCTTTGATCGAGAGAGTTGGAACTGCAAATGGAGAGAGAGATCCTCGACTTCCATTGGGTAGAGACGGTATAGTGGTGCTTCGTTTCTCTTTGGAGTATAGATGGAAGACGGAGAATGAGATCTGGATTTGGGGAAGAGAGTGAGGGGAAGAGACAAATTGGGGAAGAGACGATTTGGGGAGGAGAAACGAAAAGGGCTCCTTTCACTTCGAGAATGGGGGAAATGAAAATGTGGGGCGGGCTTCCTATTTTTTTGCCCCTTAAATACAACTGCAGCCGGTTCTTATTATCCAATGGAATGACACTTCTCACAACTTGGTGATAACAGTTCTCACCAGAATAAATCCATATATATATATATATATATATATATATATATATGACTAATCCAATAGTATGTAAATAGATCGCAATTAATATATTTTTCCAATGCTGGACTGATCACTTTATTTCTAGTTATTGGAGTGTTCTCTTTTGGTAGTTAATAAAATTTTACATCAAGTCTAACATAAAGTTTTTAAAACCCTGTTGTATCCAATGCATGTTCGGAAAACCCTTAAAACTCTAATCATCATATGTTCTAACAAATTCTTTTGTTCCAAAAGATCGACTTATCAACTGTCCTTTCCTATTCATCTTTAACTTGTAGTTCTCCTTATGGGCTTTTGTGATGATAGGGTTCAGATTGGGACTGGAAACGGTTCAAGTTGGGTTAAATTGACGCCTATGCACAAGAGATCAAGGCTCAAATCTAACTTGACATGTCTACTAACTGTCTTAATTCTCCCAAATTGTGCCTAACCTGCCATTATATAGGTCAACCTTTATAAAATAAATAAATAATAAACATATATATATATATATATACACGTCAACCTAACCAAAGCTGTATAATCATGGTTGTGATTATATTAAATGTAAATCAAAATCAAAATCAACATCTACCATGATCAAAATCCAATACCTCTCTACTCATAATCCTAATCAAGTGGATGATCAAATCCTTAATAAACTCTAATAAAATTCCCAACCAAATAACTAATTAAACTCTAACTAAACAACTAATTTAAAATCAATGATGAAAATGTACAATTTTAAAGACTCATAAGTCTTGTTTCTATTTTCTTATTTCTAAGATAATAAATCATGATCTAACCCGTTAAAATTGCTCCTAAGATCAAGCAAAGCTATGTGACCAAATTTCAGTCGTTGAATCATTACCAATCTCGAGAAATTTATCAAAAAAGAAAGTGAGCCATTGCATGATATTTTCTCGATTATGTGGGCCCCAAACACGATCTAAAATAACCGACAACAAGAAACATGCCTCACAAACCCTACCAAGTCTACAGAGAATTGAAAAAAATGAATTCAAGTAGGCTTCTTTTGGGAAATAATTAAATCTCAACATCAATCTCAACAAACTCATCAAAGCACTGTAACAGGGAACAAACCCATTTCTACACATCTTCCCCGAAATCCAAAGAGCATAATCTATTAGGATTTTTGTGTTGTTAATTTGATGGAAGCTCTATCTCTATCAGTCATCTGATCACACACACGTTCAGCTTAGTCTGGACCTTGAAATCTGGACCTCAGACTTGAAAATGTTTTTGATTTTCAAAAACCTCATCCTGCATGTTTTTAGAACCTAAAATGTATTTTCGAAAACCTAAGTTCTTTGTGCATGATTTTGAAAAATTAAGTTTGAAATCGAGGTTTATGTTTTGCATTCATATTCCATTTTTAGAATCATTTTAGTATGCATAAAATATATTGGCTAAGAGTTCATTTTTTAATAAATCACTTTCTCAAAAATTCATTTGAACTCAGCTTTGGTCTGTGTAGCCGGTCGACCTCGCCATCCACCAGGTCGACCGCATACACTAAAAACAGGTTCTGAAATTCTGAAGATTTGTCCTAGAATCCTGTGTACCCGGTCGACCGCGCAGAGGGTCGGTCGACCGCGTAAAGAGCCGTTGGGCCAATATAGCTGTTGGACCCGGTCGACCGCAGGGCCATGAGGTCGACCGGGCCAACTAGCCGTTGGGCTGTCTTTTTGTATAAAAGTCCTTTCTATTCCATTCTTTAAAAGGGCTGTTGGCATGAAATCTTTGAACCTTTTTGAAGCCAAAAGAAGGGGAATAAGCTAGGGAAGCTAGAGGCAAATTGAAAATCAAATGTTTGAGATTTAAAGAGGTATAACTTTCAAGTTAACTTTGATTTTCATTCCATTTAAAATCATGCATGTTCAAATCTTTGTGATCTCATATTTGCATGATTTCTAGCTTTAGTTGAGATGTTTTGCAAACACAATATCACCTTGGAATACTAGTTTGTTTTGCAAACATCCTTATCTCAATCACATGTGTTTTTAATCTTTAAAACTTCATACAACTTAAGTAACATGTCTTTCCAAGTTGTTTGAATTCTTCATGTGATTGGTTTATAACTTCAATCATCATTTTCAGTACTTAGATTTTCAAATGCATCAAGCATTCATTTGTGAGCTTCTTTTTAGAAAATGATTGAAGTAAACATTCATACGCATTGAGCACACACCTTTGCTAATTGCTTGTGTATGTTTGTAACTTGATTTAAACTTTCATTTCAGCCTATTTAAGAGGCAAATGTATTGATCTTAAATTGTATCTCTTTGAGTGTTTGTTTAGACACTTCTTTGAGAAGAAATCCTTATCTTGTGGAGGTTATTGCTTAGCCTTTGAAAAACATCTTGTAAAGGTTATTGCTTAGCCTAGAAAAGCACATTGATAGGTTCTTGTTTAACCTAGAAAAACATCATTGTAAAGGTTATTGCTTAGCCTTTTGAAAAGCATAAATAGTGGAAATCCGGTGAGGTGTTGAAACACAAACCGGTAGTGGATGTAGGCATTGAGGCCGAACCACTATAAATCTTTGTGTGAGGTTGTATGCTTGTGGTGATTTCTCTTGTTAGCTTCCGCATCTTGTTTGGTAAATCATCTTATGTAACTAGTTGTTTTTAATAAAGTTAAAATTGGCCTTGATTAGTCATTAAGTGTAGATCACCCTATTCACCCCCCCCTCTAGGGTTAGGATCCCAGACTTTCATAATCCTGTTTGAAATTTATACTAAAAATATACTTTATGTATTTGTCTTTAACTGATTCATTTTTAGTATATTTTGTCTTCTCATATAACTGAGATTTTGTATGGGCAAATGGTTGCATTATTATGCATGTAAGTGTCTTTTATTCTATAAAGTAGACAAGTTGGTGTGTAGAGTTTTACTTATACTCGAAAGACATATCTGTCAGTTCTTATAGAATATAAGTTGTTGTTCACAATTTAGATGGATTTGGACACACCATTGGTACGATTGTAGCATGATGTTTCAACAGGCTTGTCTTGGCTGTGAGAAACGGTATAGTTTCAAATCATTATACTAGTACACTATGTATGTATTGAACAGGACCGTGTTTTTGGGTTTATTGTCTTTGTACTGACTATATAAGATGATGAACACTCAAATGGTTATTATGAGTGCTTGTACTTTTAATCCCGACATAAATAATAGACACATATATTTAGTGTTTGGTATTTTGATTTACGAAGGAGTGAGATCTTTTATGGGTCAATAATCTCAGTGAATTGGATAACTACACTACGTGTTTGGTGTATATTAGTTTATCGACGGAATCCACGTCTCGTAATAAGGATTAATGATATCCCCTTGATGAAGTTCTTAAGTTTTGATTATGTCAAACCCTGTAGGTGGACTTTGTGTCGGACATATCAAATAAGTTAAGTGTAAGGTCTCAAGGAATTATAAAGATATCGATTAAATATAGATGTCAGTAATTATTTGATCGATGGATATCTGAAATCTTAACGTGGCTAGATTGATAAGTATTTAATAACAAGAAGCTCGAAATATTATTTTGAGAATAAGGACATGAGTGCAATTATAATTCTTTAGTGGACTGAATTATAATTTATGGAACTAGGATTCTAATTTGGGTCGAATTAGGGTTTCCTGTTTCCATAAGAAGTTTATCCTTATTTCCTTCTTAAGGTCCCTATTGTAGCCTATAAATATGCTCTACTGCTCTCTAGGTTTATAACAAGAAAAGTAAGAGAGAAATCTCTGTTTTTGGAGAGCAGAGGAGAATTAACAGAAGAGGCTCACTCCCTGGTGCAAGTTCGTACATATAGGAATACAGTAGAAGATTTTGAGGTTTTCGGATTGCTATAAGATAGAGATCAAATCAGAGAGATCTCGAATGTATGATTCAATCATATTATTTCAAAGTTATTTCCGCAGTGATCTGTACGTAATGTCTAGAGATCCTAGTTTCTACATGTTTCTAACAAATCCTACTTCTCTAATCTAAGTGACCATTCAAGAGAGTATTACAAGTTGATGCATTCGGAAATGGTCCAAATCTCTTCAGTCATTCATAAATATCAATCAATTCTGCAATGCTAACATGCCTCGATTTAAAAAAAAAAAGCACATAAGCGCATTGCAATCATTAACAGTTGGTCTTCCCTGTACATGTCTTATAAGACTCAAAGTATTCAGAGCTTCTCTAAGTAATCCAAATTTTGCATATTCTTACATTCTATGCTGTAACACAGTATAGTCAAACTCAGAGCTTCTACACAAGTTCTGATCATTATTTCCACATTAGAAGCCATCTCCAAAATACTCTAGTGCCTCAAGGGTGCATAAGGAAAATCGCCGAGACTGTCGTAAAAGCAAAAATTTTCTAATAACAATGGATGCGAAATTGCTTGTGAGGATTGTAGCTAAAGTCGCCATATTTACAAAATTAAAAAAGATAATACTTACAAAAAGGACTCTGGTATGAGTCTTGACTACTCCTACCTCAATGAAGGAAGGCTCTAATCTAGAAAGCACATGGCTTAGGCTTTAGGCTTTCTAAAAGAGCATGATAACAATATCCCTACCCAATTTCTTTTTTGAAGTTTCTCATACAAGTCACACAGAAGCAAATGCATGGAAGTTGAAGGTGGGAAAACTAGTTACAAAGACAAGTTTGATATGGGTTTCAATCAGTACAACTACCCCATGAAGTCCTTTTATCCAAAAAAAGAAAAAAAAAGAAAATTACTGTTTGAGGAGATGTAACTTTGCTTAGTTTGTGAAAAGCCCTCATATTCAGAAAGTGGGGTGGAAAAGATAGGTGTAAGGTTTTTAGGTTGGCTAATTCATTGGGTATTGGACAAAACCGGGATTCTTGAAACTTGTTCTTTTCTTAGAAAAGGGCTGCCCATCTTTGAAGAAATTCGTTTAAAAGAGAAGTTCTCAAATTTCTGGAACTGATAGAGGTCGCTCGAGCGAACCTACAATCGTTCGAGCGAACCCTTCACAGAGGTGTCTTTGCTCGACCCATCCATCAGTCTGCTCGAGCCATCAAGCTTCCAAATTAGCAAATCTGAAGACAGAATGCAGTTCGCTCGAGCGAACCTAATGACCGCTCGAGTGAACCCCTTACAGAACATTGATCGCTCGACCTACCTTTTAGTTCGCTTGACCCATGCAATCCCTATGCTGAACGACTTCAAACAGAGAGCAAGTTCGCTCGACCAAACCTGGGCACCAAATTGGAAACTTGCCCGGAACCGAGTTCTAATTGCTTCAAACTTACTTCTTTCAATTCTACTTGCTTTACAAGTATTAAGACACGAATTAAGGGCTATAAAAACCCTTTATCTCTCTATTCAAAGGCACCTCTCTCATTAAGAAATTTCTTAGAGAGAACTTGAGAGATCCATCCTCCCCCAAGGCTATCATCTGATGTGCTGAAGGTTTTCAAGCTTTGGATTCATGCTTCATTCTATTCTTCTAAAATAGAGACATCTTGAAAAGGCTCTCAAGGTGGTTGCTTTAAGCATGGTGAAGGAGAACGGCGTGTAGTCGGCAAGATCGCGCAGTCCTTAGGTTGAGTCAATAACTGGGAAAGGGTTGTGAGTATATCTTATAACTTTTATTCAAATAGTGCTTAGTTGTCTGTTGGCCTAGAGGATAAGGCCCATGGTTTTTCCCGAGCAGGATTTTTTACGTAAAAAATCCTGCTTCCTTCTCTCTTTGTGTTTTGATTGCTTTTAATTTGAATTAGGATTAATTATTAGTTTAATCACTTGTGGATTGATATTCAATAAAGATCAGGATATTGGGACATCTGCCTGCATTAAGGTAGAAATATAAGTTTTTCAATTGGTATCAGAGCAGGTTGCACTAACCTTTTGTGTGATCTTTTTACTGATCTCTAATGGATATCAATAGAGAAGGAACATCTACCAGCAAGCCTCCTCTTCAGGATGGATCCAATTATTCTTATGAAAGTAAGGATAATTGCCTTTTTAAAGGCTATTGAGGACCAAGTCTGGGAAATAGTGGTGGAAGGATTTACTGAACCCACCATAGTTTTCGATGGGCAAACGAAACCAAAACCTAGAGCCCAATGGACTCCTGATGAGAAAAACAGGTCGAATTTCAATAATAAGGCCATTCATGCTATTTATAATGGAATTACTGTATCTGAGTTTCATAGGGTTTCTGCTTGCCCTACTGCAAAGGCTGCCCGAGATCTTCTTCAAACTGTTCATGAAGGAACAGAAATTGTCAAGCAAACAAAACTTCAGAACTTGACAACTGCCTTTGAGACGATACGCATGAAAGAATCTGAAACTTTCGATGACTTCAATACAAAACTGTCTAAAATTGTAAGTTCATCTTTTAATTTGGGAGAACCTATTCCTCAACACAAAGTCGTTAAGAAAATCTTGAGGTCTCTCCCAGAACGATTTCGTCCAAAAGTAGTTGCCATTGAGGAGAATAAGGATTTGAATTCCTTGTCAGTTGAAGAACTTGTTGGAAATTTGCATACTTTCGAGGCTAATCACTGTCAAGTGAAAAAGGGAAAGGACATTGCCCTAGTATCCTCCAGTTCAGTGGATGATCTTGAAACTTGTGATCCTGAAAGTGATACAGATGATGAACAATTTGAGGCATATCTTGCGAGGAAATTGAAAAAGATCTGGAAGAATAGAAGGAGTTTTAACAAAAAGGATTCTTCAAATCCCAAGCCTACTTCCAAAGGAAAATTTGTTCCCAAAACTGAATAGAATCGAACAAAGGGAACAACAAAGCCTATTAAATGTTTTGAATGTCAAGGATATGGACACACTGCTTCTAAGTGTGCGAATCGCAGAGAAAAGAATAAAAGCAAGGCCCTTAATGTTGCTTGGGATGAGGAATTTGATGAGGATGTGTTAGAATCTGATTCACCTTTAAGTGAGTCTAGAAAATTTGTTGCTTTCATGGCTCTCTCTAACATCTCTTCTGTGCAGGAATCTAAGTCTGAAGATGATTTAGATATTAACCAAATTTCTGATGAAGAACAGGAAGGAGATGAAGATTATCAAAAGTTGCTTCTTGAATCTATGAGAATGTCAAAAATCAGTGAGAAAAGAACCTTGAAATTGAAGGCCATAAAAGAAAAAGACTCATCTCTACAAACTTCATTGACTGATTTTCAGTCCAAGGTAAGACAATTGGAGGATCAATGAGCAATTTTGTCTGACAAATTGATTATTGCCGGTCAAGAAAATGATCGTCTGCAACAAAAGTCTCAGAAGGTTGAAACTGAATTGTTGAATTTGCAAAGCGAGTTGAACTCTTGCAAATCTGAAAAAGACAATCTGGCTGGAAAATTAAAGATGGCCCTTGCTGAGTTGGAAACAGCGAAAGCTTCAATTAACCGGATGAACACTAGATCAGTGAAGCTGAATGTAATTCTGGGAAGTCAATTGCCTCCTTTCTCGAAAGCTGGACTTGGATATGTCCAAGGCGCTTCCACTTCGAAAGACAAAGGCAAAACTGTGTTTGTTCAAGGACCTATAATGAATGCACAGCCTATTGTCTATCCAAATGCTTCATATCCAAAGAATTCTTCCAAACCTAAATTTGTTCCAATTTGTCATTTTTGTGGAATTACGGACACATTCGACCACACTGCAATAAATTGAGAAATTATTATAGAAATCAGCGTAAAAGGCAAAACTCTCCTACATAATAGATTAGGATCAAACCTATCCGGGGTCCGTAAATCTGATCTGCGCTGTAATGTGGTCCTTACAGCACTTAGTGCTACTAATTCAAACGTGTGGTACTTGGATAGTGGTTGTTCCAGACATATGACAGGAAACAAAGCCTTGTTTACCTCCTTTGAAGATTACAATGGTGGAAGTGTTCGTTTTGGTGATGGAGGTAAGGCAAAAGTGTTTGGAAAAGGAATTGTGTCCATACCAGGTATGTCTCCGGTAAATAATATTTATTTGGTTGATGGACTGCGAATAAATCTTTTGAGTATAAGTCAGTTATGTGATGACAAACATGAGGTCCATTTTTCAGCAAAAGATTGCATAATTGTGGACAATAAGGGAAAAACAGTGCTGCATGGAATAAGAAATCCAGACAACTGTTACATTGTCTCTTCAGAGAAAGAACTGTCTTATCATTCTGCAATCATGAGTGACATTGAATTGTGGCATCAACGTTTGGGCCATGGTATAAAATATCGGCCGATACCGGTCCGATATTTTGGTGTGATATCGGTCTCGATATCGCAGACCAAAATATCCCTAAAATATCGGTCCATCTCGGCCGATATTTTGAAAATATCGGTTTAACCGATATATCGGCCGTTATATCGGTCCATCTCGATCAAAATATCGGCCAAGATGGAATAATGGTAAAAAAAATCCTAAATTTTTCACTATTTTCCTTATTCTTCCCCCACATTATTCCTCTCCACTCATCTCCTTAGAGCAACCCCTCCTCCTTAGCTCATTCTCTTGCGTATTTCCAACACTATTTCTTAAAGAAATCATTTTATTTTGGTAAGAAAATCAACATACTCCCTTATTTTAACTATTATGTATTCTTTAACAATCCATACCGAATAAATGATGATGATGATGATATCGAGCCTGGGCGACACTCCACTTGGAATTAGGCTATCATGCTCATCAATCTCTCTCTCTAGTCTCCCCTAATTTCAGGTAAACCATAAACCTTTTGATATCCAAGTGCCTTTTGATTTATTTATCTCATTATCATGTTTCAGGTTTTAATATTTTATCTTCATGGTCTTAGATTTCACAATTTATTTGATGATTTAGTTAGTATTAAATGATAGTTGATATGTTATCTTTATTTTCTTACATTTTACACTAATAAATTGATCATGAACATCAATAATGGTTGCATTATATGAAATATTGGAGAAGACAGCGAACTGCGATATAGACATGACTCATAACTTAAGGTGACCGAGATTTTGATTTATTGTTGATACTAATGGAAACAAATATTGTTTTCCAGCATTTTCTAATATTATGGAGTTTTTGGATATTTTTGTGAATTTTTTTGGATTAAGAAAAAAATTCACACCGCGACGACCGCGACGGACCGATATCCGTGACCGATACTGATATCATATCGGTTTTTCGGCCCGGCCGATACCGCGACCGAGAACGAAATTTTAAATCATGGTTTGGGCCATGTGAATTATGAAGACTTGGAAAAATTGTCAACTCATGAACTGGTTCGTAGGCTACCCAAACTTAAAAGAGCCCCGAATACTGTCTGTGGTCCCTGTCAAGTTGGAAAACAAATTAAAGCACCACATAAAAAGGTCGATTCTCTTACCACTAAACGACCTTTAGAACTTTTGCACATGGATCTTATGGGACCAACTAAAGTTGAAAGTATTGGTGGTAAGAAATACATATTTTTGACAGTTGATGATTTTTCCAGATTAACATGGGTGCATTTCTTACGTGATAAATCAGAAACTTTTGATGTGTTTAATGATTATGGTCTTTGTTTATTGCAAATAAAGGACAAGATTTTGGTGGCATCTTAAGAATACGTTCCGATCATGGAACAGAATTTCCAAATTCTAATTTCTCATCCTTTTGCTCGAAACATGGAATCAAACATGAGTTTTCAGCACCTAAACCACCACAACAGAATGGGGTAGTTGAAAGGAAAAATCGTGTGGTACAAGAGATGGCAAGTGTGATGTTACATATCAAAAATATTTCACAACGATTTTGGGCTGAAGCTGTAATTACAGCTGTCTATGTTATCAACCGTGTCTATCTTCGTCCAGGAACAAAGACCACCCCATATGAAATATGGACTGGAGTCAAGCCAAACATTAAATATTTCCGAACTTTTGACAACAAGTGTTACATTCTTCGGGATAGAAAACATTTGTCAAAATTTGACTCTAGAAGTGATGAAGGACTCTTTCTTGGCTACTCATTGACAAGCAAAGCTTATCGAGTGTTTCATCTTAAAAATTCTGCTGTCATGGAGTCTATTAATGTGGTTGTAGATGATGCAGGAACTATTGATTATTTTTTTGATGATGAAGAAGGACTGATATTTTCTCCTTCCTCTGAACAGGTTGAAAAAGAAACTGAAAGTCAAGCAAAACCTGATTCGAAAAGGCATAAGGAAACAAGTTCAATTACTGAACCTGTCAGTCCAAAGAATTCCTCTTCTGAGCTTAATGTACCTGATATTATTCGACAATTGAAGAGAAGAGTGCCTCTCCATCAGCTGCTCATCCTCGATCTCAAAAAGGACAAGTAATCAAAGATCATCCTTTGGACAATGTTATTGGTGAGATTTCAGCTCCCATGAAAACTCGGAAATAGGTACGTGATGAGGTAAGTCATGTATGTTACGTTTCCACATTAGAACCAAAAAATGTTAAATATGGTCTTGTGGATGATTGTTGGATAAATGTTATGCATGATGAACTTGCTGAATTTGAAAGAAATCGAGTCTGGACGCTTGTTCCTAGACCCACTCATACTAATGTCATTGGAACTAAATGGATCTTCAAAAACAAAACTGATGAGTCGGGTCAAGTGATTAGGAACAAAGCTCGTCTAGTAGCTTAGGGGTACACACAAATTGAAGGAATTGATTTTGATGAGACTTTTGCCCCGGTTGCTAGACTCGAATCAATGCGTTTGTTGCTTACGATTGCTTGTTTTCTAAATATTAAATTGTTTCAAATGGATGTAAAAAGTGCTTTTCTTAATGGTTTCTTAAATGAGGAAGTGTATATGGAACAACCAAAAGGATTTGAAGATCCTCATTTTCCAACTCAGAGAAGCTCGTGGTTTTTCCCGAGCAGGGTTTTCCACGAAAAAATCCTGCGTCCTTCTCTCTTTGTGGTTTAATTGCTTTTAATTTGGATTAGGATTAATTATTAGTTTAATCACTTGTGGATTGATATTCAATAAAGATTAGGATATTGGGACCTCTGCCTGCATTAAGGTAGAAATATAAGTTTTTCAATAGGGTTTTTAATAGAGGTTTTAGACAAGAGAAACCAAAGAAAAAGCTTACACTTTTCTAATCTGCCTAAGGCATACCAAGGGTAGATTGCCCCCAAATTCTGGGAAATGATGAAAAAAAAAAAAAAAAAAGAGAACCACCACTGCATTGATTCTTGCCACGACAAGAACAAAAATAAAACAAAGAAAGAAATCCAAATGATAAAGGCCAACGAGCAAAGGCCAACACCTTGTTTCAAAAAGTGCAAACTGATAATGAAAGGGAAACAAAATTAGATCTGGAGAGTAGAGAGAGAACTGGCAATGATAGGGTGTAAACTTTGGAGAAAGACAGACAAGCACAGTGGGGAGGGAAAGGATTGGGAAACGGACACTTGGACTATGCTGCCTCTAGTCATTTGATCTATGGACCCGGATCCGAACTGGGACCGGATTTTAATTAGGGTGCAAAAGATGGGTTCCTAGTCTAGGGGTGGTAAACAGGTCCGGTTGACTGCGGAAACCTATGAGTTGAAGTTCGACTTATATCAAGCTCATTTTTTAAATGGCTCAAGTAATTTCATTCTCACTCGATGCAAGCGAACCCAACTTGACCTCCATTACCCACATTCATTACGGGTTAACCAACTTAACTCGACCAAGACCCAAACTCAAACCATTTTCAACTCATCATCATAAAAGCCTTATCACAACTATGCTGGGGTTGGCTATATGAATTCGGGTTCTTCATTCCGACCCATCTTGAGCCAAAACCTTACATAAGTTCAATCCATTTTCAAATATTAAGGCTAGATTTGAGTTAACTTACATGAAACAAAAACCAACACAAGCTCTGCTCCTTCTATATAAAATAGATAATTCTAAACTCATGTTTGGCATCACTACTTTTTGCCTCTAATAATCTAAATCTCTAAAACAGGTAAAGGTTTTGAGAATAAAGGTAATTCTAAACAGTGTGTTTTAGCCAAAGCCCGGTGTATAAAGGTGAAGGCAATACACCTTTTTTCCATGGCCCACCATTGGATGCATTTGGAGAGTTATAAGGCAAACAAATAATAATAATAAAGGCAGATGAACAATGTTTTTGGATCCATGATGCCCGTTCCGGTTCTTTAATTTTCTTTTAAAATCCGAGAGTAAATCACCACCCAAACCGTCGAAAATGCTCACAAGAGTAAAAACGGCGATGAGACAAAATTTCAGAGGTTGGATCATCACCAATCTTAATATGTGCAAAAAAAAAAAAAAAAAAAAAAAAAAAAAAAAAAAAAACTAGCCATTAGATGACATTTTCTTGACTCTATGAGTCCCAAATACAAGATCCAAACCGTAAGATCTCAAGACCATTGAAATAACATGTTCAATTTTGGATTAGTCTATGAGCAATCATGTTTCTATTTTTTTAATTTCTAGGATAATAAATCATGATCCAAACCGTTAAAATTGCTCCTAAGATCAACCAAAGCTATATAACAAAATTTCAATCGTTGGATCATCACCAATCTCGAGATATTTGCCAAAAAAAAAAAAAAGTGAGCCATTACTTTATATTTTTTGGATTATGTGGGCCCCAAACACAGGATCGAAAAGATCTGACAATAAGAAACATGCCCCACAAACCCAACCAGGTCTACATAGAATTGGAAAAAAATGAATTCAAGTAGACTTCTTTTGGCAAATAATCAAATCTCAACATCAATTCCACTACACTCAAAAGATTCCACCAATCTGCCATAATTTAGCGACTTTCTCAACAAACTCATCAAAGCACTATAAGAGGGAACAAACCCATTTCTACATATCTCCTCCAAAATCCAAAGAGCATAATCCCACTTCTCTAATCTAGGTGATCCATTCAAGAGAGTATTAAAAGTTGATGCATTCGGATATGGTCCAAATCTCTCCAGCCTTCATAAATATCAATCAATTCTGTAATGGTATCATGCCTCGATTCCAAATAACAGTACATAAGTGCAATGTAATCATTAACAGCTGGACTTACCAGTGCACTTCTCATAAGACTCGGTGTATTCAGAGCTTCTCTAAGAAATCTAGATTTTGCATATTCTTGCATTCTATGCTGCAACAAGGTATAATCAAAATCAGAACTTCTATACAAGTTCTGACCATTATTACCACATTGGAAGCCATCTCCAAAATACTCTAAGGCCTCAAGGGTGCATAAGGAAAATTGCTGAGACTATTGGTAACACGAAAATTTTCTAATAACTCTTGATGAGAAACTATTTATGACGATTGTAGCTAAAAGCTCCATATTTACAAAATTAAAAAAGATATTACTTTATAACAAGGACTTTGGTACGAGTTTCGACTACTCTTGCCTCAATGACGGAAGGCTCTGATCCAGAAAGCCTATGGCTTTGGCATTAGGCTTTCTAAAAGAGCATGATAACAATATCCCTTCCCAAATTTTTTTTTTTTGAATTTTTTTCTTACAAGTCACACAGAAGCAAATTCATGGTAGTCGAAGGTCGGAAAACTAGTTACAAAGACAATTTTGATATGGGTTTCAATCAGCACAACTATCCTGAGAGACCCACCCCTTGTGGACCCTCACTTTTATTTGAATTTCTCTAATTATACTATATGATATCTACTAATACTAACTAATAGATTTTAGTGAAGGTAGTTTAGTATTTTCCTAGGATTTTAGCCTTTTTTCTAGGAATTAGTTTTTTTTTTGTGATTTGTGGAACCTTTAGGTTGTTAGATGGACTTATTAGAGTTCTTAGTTGGTTAGAGGCCCTTAGAAGTAATTTAAACTAATAGGAGGAGTTTCCATTTGAGAATTTTCAAACTACACTTAGGGCACGTTTGTGTACACACGCTTTCCGTAGAAAGGGGATATTGCAACGTCAGCAAATTCCATAGAAATGGAAATCTCGGAAAAGGATTTTCGTAGAATTTAGAAATTCTTGTTTGGTGCAAAAAAAATTTCCTCATTGAATTGGTGCTAATGTTGTTTGGCGCGCTGTGGATTCCATATAGAAAATCAAATTTTCTTATTTGGTAAAACAATTTTTTGAAGAAAAACAACATAACATGTATATTATTTATTCAACATCAAAGAATAATTTATTTAAAGAAATAAAAAATGAAAGAGTTGCAATGTTTTGGGTTGAAATGGAAAAGAGTGAGGAAAAAAGGGAGAAGTTTTTTGAGGAAATTCATTTCCAATACCCCCTTTCCCCCCATAGGAAACTCATTTCCACCATTATCAAGGAGAATGTAAACGAGGCGAGAAAGTGTTTTCGTGGAACTATTCTGCACCAAACATCGAAAAAATGGGTTTTCGGTGGAAAACTGACCATTTTTCTGCGGAAAAGTGTTCTACAAACATGCCCTTAAAATACCTTAATTGCCCATGTAGTTTTCCTAAACTAAAACTAAACCAAAAGGACAACTTAGACTTTTCCTTTTCAACACAAATCTATGAAAGAAAAGCCTGCCCTCATTCCTCTCTCCTTTTCATCTCTCGCATTTTCCCTCCAATTCTCTCATTTCTCTCTTTTCCCTCCAAGTTTTCTCTCCAATTCTCTCTCTAAAATCCTAGATCTAGGGTTTTCTACAACAAAGAAGAAGGAATTCCTACAAGCTACTATTATCATCTCTCTAAAAGATCTCTCTCATCTCCTAGATCCCTAATTTCTCTACAAGACACAGTAATTTCCTTTCCTTAGCCCAAATTCCATGAAATTCTCTTTTTCTCTCTAGAATCCATTTTTCCTTATGCAGTTCGCTTGTGGATTTGGGTTTAGGGGTTGTAGACCTTTATAGATTTGAGATTTAGGGACTATATGAGAGTTTAGAGGCCATTAGAGCTTTGGAACTTGGATTTTGAGCATGAATCTCTTATATCAAGCCTAGAAACCTTGCAATTGGAGTGTATGCAAGTAAAATATACTTACTTAGCATAGAATGCATGATTTCCTTGTTTGATTCTGTAATTCAATTCATAGATATGTGTTGATTGCTTAGATCTATCTCTTAAACCTTGTTTTATGGATTTTGGTCATTGGTGGATGAGTTTTCTCATTTGAAATATCAATGGCCCAGTTATTGATGGATTTGTAATGATTGGATGGAGTTTGATGTGTTTGGATGGCTTTATGATTGTTGGAGACGTGATTAGATGGTTTTGATGGAAATTGAAGTGAATTGGAAAAAGTTGCAGAATTCAGAAATTTGAATTCTGCGTGTACCCGGTCGACCGGCCTCGTAGGATGTTGACCGGATACACAGAGGAACTCAAAAAATAACTGAGAGTTATTTTGTCTCTCAATCTTAGAAATTCAGTGGCTCCGATTGACTGGCTTGGCCAGGATTTCGATTGTGTACACTGTCCAGAATCCACAGAAGGACAAACAAGTTCCTAGCCTTTCACATGTATCCGGTCGACCACCCCGGGAGGATGTCGACCAGACACACTGCAGAATTCCAAACTAGGAACTTGCCTGCCAGGTCTTTGTCGACTCATGGGGGCCACCAAAGTAGGTTCTAGTATATTAATTGGATTTCGATTCAACCCTTAAACGTTGTCGAAGATGCCCGTAACTTCACGATCACCAAACACATATTCCTTCGCATCTGAGACATCATTTATGAATTGAATTGGCCAACATGAACCTGGACATGAAAAGGGGCAATGACCTAGGATGGACCTTTGATCTTTTCCTTTCATTGGCATGGATAAGTGGATATATTAGGTTCTCTTCATTGTTGTTCACTCTTGTATTTATCTAATGTGCTACACCTCTTAATTAAATGAAAATAAGAGGACTTGAACAAAGGATTTTCTAGTGGTGACCCAGATTGTGAATGGAGATAATTTTACCCGTGTCTGTGGCTAGGCGGGCAAAATCTGGACTATGGCCTTCTTTATCCATTGCATTCAAAGTACATTTAGCCTCTTTAACTTTTCCATCCGAACCAAGAAACTTGATAACCGTTGTGTACGTAACAACAGTAGGCTTGTTGACCTATAGATCAACTATTTGAGCAAGCCTTGTTGAACTACATTTGATGATTTGCAGCTACATAGGTATTTAACAATAACGTACATGAGAAATTCAAAAAGCTATCTTGAATTTCTCTGATATTCTTCTATCAATTTTAACATCTTCTAGCATGTCACGATAAGCTCTTTCTAGTATATTAGATGTGACATCATAAAAAATAATAGACACTTCACTCAGTTTTTCGGACCATATCAAAGCCCTTTCAGCCATCTTGTAGAAGTGAGAGGGCAAAGCACAAATAGTAACAATATTGGGAACAAAGGCCATTTAAATAAATTTTCCTATCGGAATAAAAGCACGGTCAAGCACGTCATTGCAAATAACATTCAATATGGAATTGTAAGTGATTGTTTAGGACTCTACTGCTGTAGGTGATATGTTCTTGTGAATTAGCCATTTTGTTGTAACTTTGGCTAACCTATCTCTTGCAGCTTTCATTACCCCTTTCACAACATTAGATGGTTTTGGTTGTTTAGCTCCCTCTTTTCTATATGCTAGAGAATCAACAGGGGGAAGAACTACTCTTCTAGTAGAGATAATTTCTACATCAACATCCCATTCCCGGGTGCTAAATGCCTTACGCATGAACCCCGCAATGCCCTTACCCCTGCCCCTGCTTTGCACAGTAGCAGATAAGCCCTCTACATCATAATATTTGCTTCCAGCAAATGCACGACGTTCATGTTCTTCTTGTTGACTCATGATGGACTCTCAGCATGTAGCCTCCATCTGTGCATCTTCCTCCTCATCAAAGAATTAATCCCCAAATACATAATAATGAACAACACCAACATCTTGCCGTCTCTTTTCTTTTATCTCTACTTTTCTAATTTTGTTTTGGCCAACCAAAGTTTTCATTTGTTCCCTGACTTCACTTGGTACTTCGGTACTCCAAGCAACATTGCCAGAAATGTGTCCCAAGTGGTGCTTGAATCTTGTAATGCCCCCATTGGCCACTTTCCTACAAAACTTGCATTTGATTTTCATCCTATTATTCTCAACTGCCTCACCAAAGCTCCATGCAGGATCAATATCACGAGGCATTTTAAGTTGTCAATTGGCAAACACAAATACACAATAGAAGATTGAAAATCTGGCTATAAATATGAACAAGTAGCATGTTAAAAATAAAAATAAAAATAAAATAAAGAAACATGTTAGAGGAAACATATATCTAATGCTTAGGAATCATTCTCTTGAGCTATTTCATTACTTAAAGTATATATTTTTTTAAAAATTTATAAAATCCAAAAATAAGAGAATAAAATAGAATTAGGAAAAGACAAAGATATGTTGGATTGATCTATGCCAAACATAGATATAACTTAAACATATATATATATATATATATAAAACATTTAGGAGCATTTTTCAATACATTTGATTGGCATTCCATTATTAAAAATATTTTTTTCCAAAAATAAAAAAAATCTAAAATTAAAAAGTTAAAAAAGTAAAAAAAAAAAAATATATGTTGGAATGATCTATGAAAAACATAAATCTCAAATCTAGGAACCATTTTCAAGACATTTGATTGGTATTCAAATATTATTTTTTTTTTCAAATAATAAATAAATCCAAAAATGAAAAAAGAGAAAAATCAATAAACATTCAAAATGTGATGGATTGATCTATGAGAAACATAGATCTTTCATTTACAAGCAATTTCAAGTGGTTTCATAGGTTGTCTATGAGTATTCACATTTTTTTTGAAAAAGTAATTAAATCTGAACATAAAAAATAGAGAAAAATCAATAAACATAAAAAATATGATGGATTTATCTTTGGGAAACACAGATCTATCACTTAGAATGCATTTCCAAGTGGTTTCATGGGTTGTCCATGAGTATTCACTTTTTTTTTTCAAAAAATAAATAAATCCAAAAATAAAAAATAGAGAAAAATCAATAAATATTCAAAATGTGATGTATTGATCTATGAGAAACATAGATCTATCATTTAGAATGCATTTCTAAGTGATTTCATGAGTTGTCCACGAGTATTCACAATTTTTTTATAAAAATAAAATAAATCCCAAAATAAAAAAATAGAGAAAAATCATGCAGAGCTTCAAAATGTGATGGATTGATCTATGGGAAACATAGATCTATCATTTAGAATGCATTTCCAAGTGGCTTCATGGGTTGTCCATGAGTATTCACTTTTTATTTTCAAAAAGATAAATAAATCCAAAATTAAAAAATAGCAAAAAATAAAAAAATATATGTGTGTATCATCAAAGGAAAACATAGATCTAACAATATTACATGACAAGGAAGCATTTATGGTAGTTAGAGAGAGATGAATTGATGATCTCAAAAGTCAGCTACAAAAAATCTAAAAGAAAAAACATACTTAGAATCTTGATGAAGAAGAGGAATGGATTTAATGGAAGCTTGGATCTTGTAGTTGTGTAACTTGACCTAGTTAATCCTTGTTTTGATGTTTGTTGTGGTGGATCTTGTGGTAAAATCTTGATTTACAGCACTTAGGAGGTGAACACAGCAAGAAGAATGAGTGAAAGAGGTGAAAAGTAAGAGGAAAGTGCCTAAGGGTCGGCTGCCGCGGGGGGGGGGGGGGGGGGGGGGGGGAGAGGCGCATGTTAAAAACCCACGATATGTGGCGGAATGTATGCGTATGTAGCGGCTGATACGGTGCGATTCCCGCTTTTTTCAAAAAAGCGTGGCGGTCATGGCCGCCACGGCCAATATATCGACGTAGCGGCCAATATTTTCATCCATGATTAGAATGTAACACTACTCATATCTCATATTAGGCCTTGATCAAAGGAGCCTCTGATATGATGGCAACAAAAAGTCATGAGTATCCTGCTCATGTGCTGTGAATGCTGTAGGCTAGTAGGTGGGTTGGACCTAAAGGAGTGGTCGACCCATGGGGTCCATGGGCTACATCATTTAGAGTCAGACCGACATTAATAAAAACATAAAGGATATAGAAAAAGACTAGTAAGGTGCACAAGGTTTTCTTTTTAGTATTTGAGTCCCGTTTACCATTTTTCATTGCCCCAAATTGATGCCTTTTGCAATACTGGATCTTTGGAAGTGGTTATTTTCATGTCAGAACAATTTTCCCTTTCATAATCTGGCTACCGAAAGATAGTTTTGTAAAGAAGAGTGCCCTTTATGGAGTTCATTAGCTAGTAAGGCATGACAACATTTTAGGAGGGGGTGTTGCTTAAAAGTCCTTTAGGGCACGATTGTTTTATTTACAGGTAAAGTAAGGTAAAGTAAATGTCATGTCAAATTAGTGGAAAAGGTAATGATTGGGTAAGGTTTAGTATACTTTGTAGCAAAGTATTGCATTTGTTTTCATGAGGTAAAGTAAGTGAGATGAGAAGTCAACAAGTTGTATAATAACCACTTTTCTTTTACAAGGTGTAAAAGTAAACTTTTTTGATGGTTGAGATTTTACTTTCCCACTTGATTTGAACAACCAAACATGGTATAGTTAAATTTTGGTTGCTGAGATTACTTTACCACAAGGTTTTAATTTACCACTTGCAAATCAATCATTGCCTTAGGAAAAGTGGTTCGGGATTTTTTTTTTGTGGCTTCTGAAACTACATTCAACTAGCATTTTGTCACGGATTTATTGAAATTGAACTCGGTTGCCCGTGTGGCACTTGTGCAAACTACGTGTCTGTCACATAAGTCAGCTTAACTTAACTCTCAAGCGGCAAAGACACTCAATCCTCACAAGTACACAAGAAAGAAAAGATAACAAATAGAGCACTTTGGAGAAAAAAGAGCTTGTCACTCAATTCTTGAGGATGGTTATAAATGAGGGAGGCCACCCCTATTTATAGTTGAGGCCTTACCCAAAGAGTGGTGAGAGATGCATAGACATGTTACTATTCTGGCGGGTAAAGAACTTTCTAGACTTCGCTACCCTAATCTATGCAAGTAATCCAACTCATCATTTTAAAAGTTTCTACAACTAGACTTTTCAAGTCTCTACAATAAGTTTCTAGACCTTTCAAGTCTCTACAAAGGTCTTGGTTCTTTTATAAGATTCAAACGAGCCGGGCCAATGGATAATAGGCCTTGTACTTGGGCCCATTTTGACCAATTAAGAAAGTATGTCCCTCGACGCCCCCTTTGAGTATTCTTAATGGAAAGACCAAATGTGCTCCTTGAACTTCCAAAGTTCGTCAACTGGCTCCCATGATGCTTCTTGTTCAGGGAGGCCCTTCCATTTAAGTATACTTCTTTAATACTGGACCTCCTTGGCGCTCTTCGCGTTTTGCCAATATAGACGAGACATTTTTATCGTTTGTCTCTGTGATGAACATCGGTGTACAATGCGAGATGCATGAGGATGGGTCTTCCATATCTTCATGATAAGGTTTTAAGTGACTCACATGGAAGATAGGATGGATCTTTAGCCAAGCAGACAACTGAAGTTTATAAGACACATTTCCTATGTTTTGGAGGATGGGAAAAGGTCCCTCATAACGTCTTACTAACCCTTTGTGCACCTTGCGAGATGCTTTGAACTGTTGGGGTAGTACATTGATCACCTTATCTCCTTCTTTGAACTCCAAAGGCCTCCTCTTGTGATCTGCACATTTCTTTATTCTCTTAGCAGCCTTCTCTAAGAATGCCTTCACAATATTAGCTCGTTCTTGTTATTCCTTCACAAACCGATAAGCAATTGGGCTACGTCCCGGGTAGCCATTTGTAATGGTGTGTGGTGCCAAAGATTGTTGTCCTATGGCTAGCTTGAATGGATTGTGGCCCAATGAAGCTTGTCGCTAATTAGAAGTTGTAGCAAAATTACGCCACATCAAGAAGGTGGACCCAGCACTTCTGATTAGCACTAACAAAGTGTCTCAGATACCCTTCTAGTTAGGCATTGACCCGCTCAGTTTGACCATAGGTTTGTGAATGGAAGCTCATGGAGAAATGGAGCTCTGGCCCTAGTAACTTGAACACCTCTGTCCAGAATCGTCCCGTAAAGCAAGGATCTCTATCACTCACAATGTTATCGGGAACACCCTAATACTTCACCACGTGCTAGACAAATAGTCTTGTTGTCTCTTTTGCTGTGCAATTTGTTGGTGCCACAATGAAAGTAACATACTTGTTGAAGCAGTCTACCACATCAATGATAGACCCTAGTTCTCCAACCTTGGGCAATATAGAGATGAATTCCATGGACACACTGACCCATGGTCTCTCTGGGCCGGGTAGTGGCTCCAACAGCCCAGCTTGTTTCTTCCTCTCCACCTTGTCTTGTTGGCAAACAAGACAAGTCCTCACATATTCTTCAACATCTTCCCACATGCGTGGCCAGTAGTATGCTGCATCTAAGAGAGCCAAGGTGCGTTCGTGGTCTGGGTGACCAGCCCACTGAGTATCATGACACGCTTTTAGAAGCTCCTTTCTTAGACCACCTTATTTAGGGAGATAGAGCCGACCTTCTTTAGTGACTAAAAGACCCTCTTGCTAGAACCGACGAGTCTTCCCTTGCTGCACTAACTCCAAGAGGCCTTTTACAAAAGGGTCCTTCTCTAGTCCTTCTTTAATGCGATCTAGAAGGGTTGCTTTGAGTTGGCTCATCGCCGCTAGTTTCTTAATTTAAAAGGCACCACCTCCGCTTTTTTGCCCAACACGTCAGCCACCTGGTTGGTTCGTTCACATTGGTACTCAATAATCATGTCGAACTCTACAAGGAAGTCTTGCCATCATGCTTGCTTTGGGCTCATCTTCTCATTTGTTTGGAATTAGCCCGTGGCTATGTTGTCAGTCTTCACCACAAACCTTGAGCCGAATAGATAGTGATGCCATGTCCGGAGGCAATGCACCACAGCCGTCATCTCTTTCTCTTGCACTTTGTAGCGTCTTTCTGTATCATTTAGCTTACGACTCTCATAAGCTATAGGATGCCCCTCTTGCATAAGCACCCCGCAATAGTGAAGTCGGAGGCATTAGTTCTTACTCAGAATGACTTGGTGTGGTCAGTAGAGCCATTACAGGCTCCTCAATAACCGTATTCTTCAAGTCATTGAATACCCTTTGGCATTCCTCTATCCAATACCATGCACATCCCTTCTTTAGAAGATTAGGGAGTAGTGCTACTCTCCCAAAGGACCCTTTGATGAACTAGGGATAGTAGTTGACAAGGCCCAAGAATGATCGCAATTGGGTTAGTGTAGTGGGTTCTTCCCATTCTGCAATGGCCCGCACCTTACCTTTGTCCATCTATCCAAAAATCTGAGTCCAAGGCCCATTATCCATTGGCACAGCGCATTTGAATCTTCTAGAAGGACCAAGACCTCTGTAGAGACTTGAGAGGTCTAGAAGGTTGCTATAAAGACTTGGAAAGTATAGTTGTAAAAACTTATATAATGATGGGTTGGATAGATTGGGGTAGAAAAGTTTAGAATGTTCTTTACCCACTAGAATGGTGACATGTGTATGCATCTCTCACCACTCATTGGGTAAAGCCTTAACTATAAATCGAGGTGGCCTCCCTCATTTGTAACCCTCCTCAAGAATTGAGTGATAAACTCTTCTTCTCCAAAGTGCTCTCTTTGTTATCTTTTATCTCTTCTGTGCTTGTAAGGTTTCAGTGTCTTTGCCACTTGAGAGTTGAGTGGGTTAGGCTAACTTGTGTAGCAGACACGTGGTTTGCACAAGTGCTACACGAGCAACCGTGTTCAATTTCACCAAGTCTGTGACGGTATCAAAGCGCAATCTGAGGCAAAGGTCACCAGGATGTCGGCCGACGACGGTTCTTAGACGAAGGGACGGCGACCAGGTTCAGCCGAGCATGCTTTCCTGGAGAAAAGGGTAGGCCGCTTGGAGGTGCGTGTGGCAGATGGTGAAACCAAGTTGGAAGAGCTTGGGGGCCGCCAACTTGAACTCTCGGAGAATATGGATCAGCTAAAGGGTGCGGTCAAACTTTCCTGGGCAAGATATAGGGAAGAATTGGTTCAAATTGATGAGTCTCTCAAAAGAGAAATTGGGGAATTGCAGGCAACCAATGAGGAATTGCACACGAAGATTGTAGTCCTTGAGAAGGTCGTGGCCAACGTGGGGTTAAGGACAAAGGGTATTCTTAGACTGCAGATCCTAGAACCAAAACCATTTAATGGTGCAAGGGATACAAAGGTCTTTGTCCTTTTTGAAGTTTCTAACGGGCCGGGCCAATGGATAATGGGTATTGGACTTGGATTTTAGGCCCATTTTGACCCATTAAGAAAGTATGTGACAAGTTACTTTAGTTTCTTTTCAATCTGCAATGTCGAGCTCGTTTTTCTGAATGATCTCAAGGAATAGATTTGTTTATCTGTCACGCAATTAAGTATCTAATATTAAACCTTCAGAAGCGTTTTTCCATTTTTCTTACTTGTTTTATGATGCTTCACTTTTTTTTTTTAACAAAAAAATAGCGACATTGTAGTTTAAATAAATCAACTTAAATAATCTTGGTGAAATCATCTCATCGTAGTTTTTTTATATTTTTTTCATTTTAGTTATTTAGTAGTTTATGTGATTTTCCTTCTAAGCACTTATCCTTTTTTGTTTGTTTCCTTCCAGAAACCCCAGTATATGGAGTTGCGCTATTTATAACGATCATTGCCGGTGTTGTAGCTACTGTTGGATACAAGTGAGCAACTTTTCATATTCTAGATGATTGTTCCAATGCATTAATTTTTTTGCATTCGATTGTGGGACCCACCAATACCCACCATGCACATAAATGAAACCCCAAATATGAACTATATGAAAGATTATGCGTGGAAAAATTGGGTATGGGCCTAGTTTTAGATAATGAAAGACCGTTTCAATGTCAAAAACAACAAAAACGAGAGCAAGCATGTAATAGTGGATTCGGAATTGTAACCAAGAACTTCCCATTGGTTCCATTCCCGATTCATAACTAGATAGCTTCTCTGGTCCTTCACTAATCAGGGCCAAAACTCCGGAAATTAGAAATGCCAATATAGGAACAACACTAGATATTATTATAAATGCCTAGAAACATCAGATTTGTAATATGGGTTCCTATACCCAAAAAGGGAAACTTTGTACTACCCCAGCCCCAGCTTTGTATATATTTATAGTATCACTATAAAACAAAACTAGAAGTCCTTTTTTCTGTTAATGGAAAATGATTAGAATGAAAATAGGAAGTAGTTTGTGCTTCCTAGTCCTAGAAATCTGTCGGTTCTAGATGTGCTTTGTTGGAAACATTCTTTGTGCTCTTGATGTATGGTTAAAATATTATTGATTTACCGCATTATCCCCTACCATGTCCTTGATTAGAAGCACATAAAAGTAGTCTCTTACTGGATTGCATTATTATTGTTGTTGTTGTTATTATTATTATTATTATTTGGTAAAGAGGTATGTGCATTATTTTGATTGCTTGAGTTTACATTATTGTGAATAGACTACATCATGGAGATCTCCATACTAATTTATTTGATGTTGCTTGGACCATATTTTATGAATAGATTTTGTGACTATTTTTTCTATTGTCTCATCACTTTTGTTTCTCTCATGCAGCATTTACAATGTTTATCAGGTTGTTCAAGCAAGGAAAGGAAGTATGTTGCTGGCATTAGCCATGGTAATAAAGTTTTGTGGAAAATGTGCATATATGTTTCGCTAGTTTTCTTAAAATTATGCTTTCGTCAATAAAATAAGTTATATGCTTTTGCCAGCTTTTGCCATTTGGTGTGCTCGTGGGTGGACTTGTTACTTGGTACATGTGTGGGCAAGTTCCTAAGAATTCCAAGATTATGTTTAACTACAGCACTAATAGCTTTTCTTATCCGTCCCGGCTGAGCGCATCTCGGCTAAAATGCTAGCACGCTAGTCGAGACCATTGCTGTGACCTCGATCCAGCTGAGCATGACCTTGGCCACGTGGTTTGGCTCCAGTCGCGCATCTCGGCTGCAGTTGTGAGGACTGCCAGCAAAGATGGGTGTTGACAACTATCTCCTACCTCCGAGCACGTGCTGATGGGACAGATGTTATCCTAGCCGTTCATTGTCCTCATCAGACCTCTGACAAAGCAGCATCCAGTGGCTGTAACCCTATCAGGGAGAGGCCCAAGAAGGGATCCGATGGGACCTTTGCTACCAATAAGTCAAGACAAGATCAGGCCCAATGTGACTGGCATTTAATGCAACATGGGCTGATCAGACTCGTATTTATTACAGTGTGGGCTATGATGGACCTTCATTTATTACAATGTGGGCTATGATGGACCTTCATTTATTACTTTGTGGGTTGATGACTTCAGCAGCCAGATCATTAAGCCCATGGTAAAATATCTAGAAGCTCTCTTGCATATATATGGGGTATTCCAAACCAGGTACGCATAACAGAACATACATGCACTCTGCCCCTCCTCTTCTCCATCCTTAACTCAGTCCCTGTACTAACTAAGGCATCGGAGAGCCCTGTGCTGCCCACAGCCAGGGTCCTCTGACCTTCTTCTCTTCCCTTTCAGGTCCCTTAAGCGACCAGCTTTCAGAGTCATTTGGATAAGTCCTGTGAGGCACCCCCTAATCTTGTGAGTTATGTTTTTTGCACTTACAATTGGCGCCGTCTGTGGGGAATGATTGTCAAAGTCTTCCTCCACACCATGACTGAGAAAGCTGCGAAAGGTGGAGAAACATCTAGAGCATACCATGTGGAAGCCATGGTAAACGACTTCGACAAGTCCCTTTTCACCCCTATCAACGTTCGGGAGCGCCACCCCCGCTCAGAGTCACTCTCACGGGTGGTGATAGCACCTCTCCAGCCTCCTAGAGGAAGAGATCCTACGCCTGAGGGAACTCGACGACATAAATCTCCAGTGGACGATGAGCCACATCTGTCCAATCGCCAAAGGGATGACGAAGATGAGGATGAAGATTATAGTTCTGATGAGGATTTTGATCCTACTCTTGAGGAAATTCGGACGCAGAATGCCACCCTCTGAGAGAAGGACGCCATCATCAATCGGCTCCAACAACAGCTTAAGGAGAAGGATAAAGCAGCCGACATGGCTAGACAGCATCTGCAGCGAGCTAGTGGAGGAGGTTCTTATCACCACCAGCGAATCACTCCTCCCCGAAGAGACCTCAGGACTCATTTGAATGAGATGAGATGCAATCGAACTCGTGACGAGAGCTCGAGCGACAGCCGCAGCTATATGTAGCGACGGTCGAAAACTATTCCAGAGGTTCGTCATGACACTCAAGAGTGGCTTGAGTAGCGAATTCAGCAGGCAGTTCGGCGAAATCTGGAAGTGGCTGGTCTCGCCCAGGATCAACAAGACGTCTGCACATCCGTCGATCTCGGTGCATCACCTTTCACTTGCGACATCAGAGACTTCCCTCTTCCAAGGAAGTTTACCGCCCCGAGGTTTGTCACTTATGAAGGAGCCTCGGATCCAGCTGCGCATCTGCGACACCTCTCCTAGAGGATGTCTGTTTGGAGAGACGAAGGCCGTTTGAATTGTAGGGTTTTCTCCTCCAGCCTGGGTGAACTTCCCTTGAAGTGGTTCTGCGGACTCCCAAAGAACTCCATCTCGACTTGGCAGCAGCTCCAGCATTCCTTCATGAAGAAGTTTCAAGCCTACAGGGTCATACCCAAAACTGAAGCCGACATAATGGCTCTGAGAATGAAACAGGGGGAGAACATCACCCAGTTTGCCAAGCGATTCTGGACAATCTACAGTCAGATTGACAGCTCTAAAGATGAAGTAGCGATCTTCGCTTTCCAGAATGCCTTGTTACCAGACAATGATCTTCGGAAGGATCTGGCTGGTAACCCTGTGACCTCTATAACAGTACTGATGGCCATGGTGAACCGCTTCATTGCTCAAGAAGACGACCAGCTCCGAGCTCGGGAGAGCTTCCATGTCAGCCGTAAGGATCGAGATAGCAAGACTTCAAGGAAGGAAGGTCAATCCTCTAGAAGAGAAGAATCGAGCCGACGCCGGACCCCGACCAGCTCGGCGAAGGCTCCAGCGTCTGCCTACAGAGATAGCAAGAAGCTCTGGCTGTCTTCCGATCCCTATAAAGCTGTCAACACCATATTCAAAGAGCTTATTCATAAGATTATTCATAAGATTAAATCAGAGCCGTACTTCAGCTGGCCGCAGCCCATGAGGGGCGATCCATCTGACCACGATCATAACAGATTCTGCGCTTATCATAGGCAAAGCGGTCACAAGACCGAGGAGTGTAGAACCCTCAGGTCTCATCTGGAGAGGCTAGTCCAGGATGGACATCTCAAATATTACATCAAGGCGAGCACTAGGAGTGATTCCCGAGCTCAGCGCCGAAATGAAAGGGGCCAGGACATCGATGAGTCCGAAAAACTCATAAGCGTCATACACCTCGCTCCTCCTCCCAGGGGGAGTAACCAACCTCATGCCGACGCAAGACGGGCATCCCATGGTAAACAAGTGATGACGACCGAGCTCGAACCAGTTGCGAAAAGGGCTCGCAAGGAGCAGCCCAAGATATGGTTCTCAGATTAAGATCTGGAAGGCGTGCAGCTCCCGCACAATGACCCGCTCATCGTCACACTGAAGCTGAAAAATTACAGGGTCCAAAGGAGCCTTGTCGACCCCGGCAGTTCATCCGAGGTCCTCTACTTCGATTGCTTCAAAAAGATGGGCCTCTCGGAAGTAGACCTGGAGGAGGCCCGAACTCCATTGATAGGATTCAGTGCCAAGCCTGTATACCCTAAAGGGAAGGTGACCCTTAAAGTTCAGATCAAAGGAGCTTCCGCGATGGTGGACTTTCTAGTGGTTGACGCGCCATCCCCCTACAATGCCATCATGGGTAGGACTTGGCTTCATAGTATGGAAGCGGTGCCCTCTACTCGCCACCAAAAGTTGAAATTCCCATTGGAAGACAATGGCAGAGTAAGGATAGTCACGGTTTGGGGAGATCAACAAATGGCCCAACAGTGTTTGATGGCCGTGGTACCTGGAGAGCGCGAGCCCAAGCAAGTCAACATGGCCGAACTGGAGAAAAAGCTGGATGGAGTTGGCCAGGATCTTGAGAAAAGAGCGTGGAAGATCTAACCGAGATAAGGATCGACCCACGCGACCCAGAGAAGTTTTTTCTGCTCGGCAGCCAGCTTATCGAACCAGAACGGTCCGAGCTAATCGAGTTCCTGCTTCGAAATAAAGAAGCCTTCGCCTGGACTCCAGAAAAGATGCCTGGCATCGACCCCGAGGTCATGTGCCATAAGCTGAATGTAGACCCCAGGCACAAGCCAGTGATGCAGAAAGCTCGCAGGACTGGGGTGCCGCAGACGGAGGCCGTGGTCGAGGAAGTTAGCAAATTACTCGAAGCCGGTGTGGTCAGAGAGGTACAATACCCGGTCTGGTTGGCCAACACAGTGGTGGTCAAAAAGAAAACTGGCAAGTGGAGGGTGTCCGTCGATTTTACCGACCTCAATAAAGCCTGCCCCAAGGACAGCTTCCCACTCCCCAAGATTGATCAGATGATCGACGCCACCGCTGGCCATGATCGGATGAGCTTCCTCGACGCGTATCGACGCTATCACCAAATACCCTTGTACGGTTCGGATGAAGAGAAGACTGCGTTCATAACACCTAGGGCCACCTACTGTTATAAGGTGATGCCTTTCGGATTAAAGAATGCAGGAGCTACATACCAGCGCCTCGTCACCAAAATGTTCGAGGCGCAGCTCGGCAAAATTGTCTAGGTATACATTGATGATATGGTCGTCAAGTCTAAGTAATCCGCAAACCATCTGGCAGACCTAACTGAAGTGTTCGCCATCTTAAAGAAATACAAGCTGAAGCTAAATGCCTCCAAGTGTGCTTTCGGCATCGGTTCTGGCAAGTTCCTTGGAAGCTTGGTCACGCGAAGAGGAATCGAGGCTAATCCGGATCAGATCTCCGCCATCCTCAGAGTACAGAGCCCGACCACTGCAAAAGAGGTCCAGAAGCTCACTGGCATGGCTGCCGCACTGAACCGATTCATCAGCAGATCCTCAGATAAGTGCCAGCCCTTCTTTAGACTTCTAAGAAAAAATTCAAAATTCCAGTGGACTCCTGAGTGTGACCAGGCCTTGCAAGCACTCAAAGCCTACCTCTCTTCACCCCCTTTACTTTCAACTCCAAAGCAAGGAGAAATATTGTATTTGTATTTAGCGGTCTCGAATCGAGCAGTGAGCTCGGTCCTCATCAGAGAGGAAGAAAAACAACAAAAAACCAATTTATTACACGAGCAAAGCACTCCTCGATGCTGAGACCAGGTATCTGCAACTGGAGAAACTCGCGTTGGCACTCGTTAGTGCCTCTCGCAAGCTCTCCCACTATTTCCAAACTCACACTATAGTGGTGGTTACAAAACACCCACTAAAATCTGTCTTTCGAAAAACTGATCTTTCAGGAAGGCTTTCGCGTTGGGCAATTGAACTAGGGCAGTATGATATCCAATACCAGCCCAGGACAGTAATTAAGGCCCAGATTTTGGCAGGTTTCATCGTAGAGATTATACCTCCAGCTTCGGCACCAACCCAGCTCGGCGCCGAACCGGGGGGTAGTGGACCTGAGGCATCGCCCATAGAGACTGATGAACTACCTCAGAGCCAATCTCTGGCCCCGGTCTGGAAAGTCTTCGTCAACGGATCATCAACTACCAGGAGAGCTGGCGCCGGCGCTGTCCTCCAATCCCCAAAGGGGCTAGTCATCGAACAGGCTCTAACCCTGGATTTCAAGGCGTCAAATAATGAGGCGGAGTATGAAGCCCTATTAGCAGGATTGAGCAGCGCCAAAATCCTTGGAGCTCGGCAGCTAGTTGTCTTCAGTGATTCCCAACTGGTGACGAACCAGTTGACTGGAGACTACCAAGATCGGGACGACAGGATGGCTGCCTACCTCGTCCTTGCAAAAAAGCTCCTCTCAAAATTCCAGACAGCCGAAATCAGACGGATTGGCAGAGAATCGAATTCTCACGCCGATGCCCTTGCCAGTTTAGCCTCCGCCGTCGAGGCAGGAAAGAGAAGAACCATCGAAGTGGGATCATTAGCGAGGCCCAGTATAGAGCTTCATCCGCCTTGGGAAGTCCTCTGCCTTGACTTCGGCTCGAGCTGGATGGATCCGATCATATCCTACCTTAAGGATGACCAGCTCCCCGAAGATAAAAGCGAGACTCACCGAATTAGACTAAAAGCGGCACGGTTCTGGTTATCTTCCGAAGGCAAGCTCTACAGGAAGTCATTCACCGGCCCATACCTTCAGTGTGTTCACCCGAGCAAAGTTGAAGATTTTCTCTACGAAATACACGAAGGGATCTGTGGAAGCCACATAGAAGGAAGATCGTTAGCATACCGAGCAATCAGCCAGGGGTACTGGTGGCCGTATATGCAAAAGGATGCATAGCTGTATGCCGAAAAATGTGAGAAGTGCCAAAAATTCTCCCATTCTCTCCATCAACCGGCGCAAGATCTGAGTCCGCTCTCCAGCCCGTGGCCCTTCGCCCAGTGGGGGCTGGACATCGTGGGACCACTCCACCGAGCTCCGGGGAATAAGAGGTGGTTGATAGTGGCCACCGACTATTTCACCAAATGGATAGAGGCAAAATCATTGTCCTCCATCACAGAGCATGACACGAAAAATTTTGTTTGGAAGAACATCATCACGAGGTTCGGCATCCCAAGAATCCTGATCTCGGATAATGGTACCCAGTTTGATTCTGCCTTTTTCAAGAATTTCTCCCGGGAGCTCGGCATCAGAAACCACTATTCCACTCCGACGTACCCGCAGAGCAACGGCCAAGCAGAGATCTCCAATAAAGTGGTACTTGATGGGCTGAAGAAACGATTGGATCAAGCTAAAGGAAGGTGGGTAGAAGAGCTCCCAAGCATCTTGTGGGCTTACAGAACGACTCCAAGACGTTCCACCTCGGCAACCCCTTTCTCCCTCGCTTATGGGGTGGAAGCAGTCATTCCTCTTGAGGTCGGCCTCCCGACCTTGAGATCAGAACTCTTTGATCAAGGCCAGAACAAAACAAACCTTGCTCGGGAATTGGATTTCGCTGACGAACGTAGAGAAGCAGCAGCTATCAGACTGGCTGTCTATCAGCAGCAACTGGCCAGGGGCTATAAACAAAAGGTCAGGGAAAGAAGGTTCTCAATTGGAGAGCTAGTTCTAAAGAAGACACTCCCAGGAGATAGAGACCCAAATCAAGGCAAGCTAGCACCAAACTGGCACGGACCGTTCAAGGTAGTTGCCACTGCCGGATAGTCAGCTTGCAAGCTTGAAGATATGGATGGCCGACAATTGCCGTGGCCATGGAATGTATCACACCTCAAAAAGTTCTATTTTTGAGTCTGTATTCAAGTTTCCCAAGATCAATAAAAGCAGTTCCAATTCTTGTTCTTGTCCCCATTGTTACCGAACTTAGAAACAATAGTCGGCAGTTCGGCGACAATGCCATGATCAGATTGCCTGCGGGTCGGTCCACGCACCACCCCGGCATGAAGCCATTACGGCCATGATGAGATTGCCTAAGGGTAAGTCCACGCACCACCCCGGCATGAAGCCATTACGACCACGATGAGATTGCCTGAAGGTAGGTCCACGCACCAACCCGGCATGAAGCCATTACGGCCATGATGAGATTGCCTGCGGGTCGGTCCACGTACCACCCCAGCATGAAGCCATTACGACCACGATGAGATTGCCTGTGGGTTGGTCCACGCACCACCCCGGCATGAAGCCATTACGACCACGATGAGATTGCCTGCGGGTCGGTCCACGTACCACCCCGGCATGAAGCCATTACGGCCACGATGAGATTGCCTGAGGGTAGGTCCACGCACCACCTCGGCATGAAGCCATTACGGCCATGATGAGATTGCCTGCGGGTCGGTCCACGCGCCACCCCGGCATGAAGCCATTACGACCACGATGAGATTGCCTGAGGGTAGGTCCACGCACCACCCCAGCATGAAGCCATTACGGCCATGATGAGATTGCCTGCGGGTCGGTCCACGCACCCCTCCAGCATGAAGCCATTACGGCCATGATGAGATTGCCTGCGGGTCAGTCCACGTACCACCCCGGAATGAAGCCATTACGGTCATGATGAGATTGCCTGCGGGTCGGTTCACGCACCACCCCGGCATGAAGCCATTACGGCCACGATGAGATTGCCTGAGGGTAGGTCCGCGCACCACCCCGGTATGAAGCCGTTACGACCAAGATGATATTGCCGAGGATCTCGACGTTATGTTGTACCAAATCCTATTTTAAATCAACTATCCTCGGCAAGGATCTCGGCATTATGTTGTGCCAAATCCTATTTTAAATCAACTATCCTCGGCAAGATCTGCTAAAGCCGAACCTAGATGCTGCTAAGTAGGAAATCAAGCAAAAAAAAAAAAAAAAAAAAGGAGTAGAAGAGAACACTAGCGAAAATTTCATTTTTATTGCTGAAAGATTCGTTACATTCCAAAGTACAAAAAAAAGAGGCTTTTACATCACTATTGTTCAAAGGAAGGAATATTTCAAGGCTCCTGAGGAACTGAGCAGCTGGGGACGTCGGCCGATGCCTCTATTACCACCCTGTCGTTGGGAACAGAAGGGCCAGGACACTCTGGAGGATTCACGAAGGACGGATGGTCCTCCGAGATCCCCACCTCCCTCAAGGCAGCACGCCACGCTTTCGACCACGTCCTGTCCCGGACGCGGAAGACCTTCGCTCCATAATAGGCAGTCGCTTGGTTAGCAGCGTCCTGGAAGGCGGCTTCGCTCTCGGACTTGATCCTGGCCTCCGCCTCATCCGCCCTCCTTGACTCAGCCTGAAGGTCACTATTCAATCTCTCCACCAGGGCCTCGAGATCGGCAGTTTTCATCTTTTCATTCTTGATCTCTACGGCGACCTCCCTGAGCTTCGCCTCGAGATCGCCCTTGAGCACCTCCAGCTGGTCCGCCCTCGAAGAGCTGACCCCCAACACCTCTTCCAACTCCCCCTTTTCCTTGACAAGACTGGCGACCAAGGGTCCCTGCTTATTGAACCCGTCGATGACTACCATCGACTTCTGCAATGTCTGTTGAAATCAAAGAAGCAAGTGAGAAAACAGTAGCCGAAATGAAACACTTGGTAAAAATAAGAAAAAAGGGGACAGTACTGTTGAGCATATTTTACCTAAAAGCAAGAGTGCATCAGCGACGTCAATAGCCTGGGGTCACTCATCTTTTCCAGCCGAGCCATGTCACGCGGAAGCGCACAAGCACGGCCGAGCGTCTCGAGCACGAGGGAGTCTGGCCTCCTATGGATACAATCCGCCACCGTCATGGGCCTCCCCGGCTCGAGTAGGAAGCTCGGCTCCCAAGGTGCCAGCTCGGCTGGCGGCAGTGCTCCGCCCGAACTTTCCCCTCCCTTCCTTGGCCTCTTTCTCGAGCGACCCTCACTGCGCTCGATTTTGGGCGACTGCCAAACCTCCGGACTTGGATGCAAAGCCGGCACTTCCTCTTCCATGCCCACGGAGGTCACGACGGGACTGGGGGCAGAACGTCCGGCGGTGTCCAAAACTGCCGGCGGAGGAGATCCACCCTCTTCCCCGAGCGCCAGCGCCTCTAAGTCCAGGAACGTTGAGGTACGCGACATCTCGCCCAGGTTCGGCTAGGAACGGCTGGCTCTTCTACTCAGAGGGGTGCCGCTCGATTGCGGCTCTGGTGAGGATCGTGGTTCAGGTGAGGACGCTTCAGCGCCGGAAGTGGTCCGATTAAAGGCGTCAGATGCAACCCGGGAAGGTCCTCCCTCTTCGAACGCAGCCTCAGGTCGGTTTCCGGCCACGGGCTCGCTCTCCCCCAGATCCTCTCCTCGAGGCAGCTGCAGTGGTGCTTCAGCTCTTTTGTAGTACCCCCGATACTTCGGCTCATAGCCCAAAAGCACCCAAGCCGATCTGTTGGAAAACTCAGTGCACCTTGCAATCTTTCGGAGCCACTCGTCGTTTCTCTTCCAACCGACTCGCTTGGCCAGTCGTTTCCTCTCTCGGGCAACTACACAGTTGGTAAGCACATCAGTTCGGCACAGAAAGAAGATGGTAAAATAAAGTCAAGAAGGGGTAGTTACATGGAACGGCCCCGAGATGACGCGGGACTCTATGCACTTTGTTCGTCTCGGCGCCAAACTCCCAGTTCCGCGAGACGCATAAAAGATCTTCTACTGCGTACTTGTTTGAGCCTTCAAGCGCCGTGACAAAGCCGTACGGCGAGGCCTGACTTGGAGGTAGTAGCCGCCCTCCTTGGACTTACAGATATCGTAGACATCCTCGATGTCATGGACGCCGAGGTCAATACCTAGCTTTCTATTCAGCGCGGCCGTGCCCATAATAATTTTGTAGCCGTTGGGCAGTAGTTGGCATGGATTGATGGACCAAGGGCTAAGGCAGGCCCTGAGAAGCGGATCTAAGGGAAACCTAACCCCCCCCCCCCTCAATGATGGCTATCAGCGGGAAGGGTATCCAGCCTTCCGAGCACCCACTGAGGGCATAATCCGAAGGGTCCACCGCTTTAACCTGGACGTCATCCGGTATCTGATACGCCCCTTTTAACCCTTCTATGGCCACTGGACCCTCTAACCAGTGACTGTAAATCCCCATATATAAAGAAGAAAAAGACTATCCAAAGGAAAAAACCCTAGAGAGAAGGAAGTAAAACTTACAGCTAGATAGAATGTAAACGAGGAAGTCTCTCAGGCGCACATCGCTGCAACCTCTTTTACGATGGGAAGCTCTGAGAAGGTCCTTTGGAAGCAAGAGATAAAGAAGAGGAAGAAGATGACAACACTACTATATGTAGGAAAAGAGACGTCGTTTCAGGGCGCCGTTTTCAAAATTCGAAACATCGCGTCTGGCAGCTGTACGCACCCTTCGCCAGACGGTGCAGTCAACCAGATGGTGACGCGTGGCATCACCGATCCAGTTTCCATGATGATTGAGGCATGGCATTTATTGCCTTGGGCGGACGAAAAAGTTTTGGATGAAGATCAAACACCAGCTGTCATTAAAGCGGGATCTTCGGTAATGTACCATTATAGCTTCCGACTCCAAAAAGTCCGACACCCTAAAGGAGTTACAAGCTAGGGGGCTATTGTGTGTGGAAGTTCCTAAGAATTCCAAGATTATGTTTAACTACAGCACTAATAGATTTTCTTATCCGTCCCGGCTGAGCGCATCTCGGCTAAAACGCCAGCACACTAGCCGAGATCATTGCTGTGACCTCGATCCAGCTGAGCATGACCTCGGCCACGCGCTTTGGCTCCAGTCGCGCATCTCGACTGCAGCTGTGAGGACTGCCAGCCGAGATGGGTGTTGACAACTATCTCCTACCTCCGAGCACGTGCTGATGGGATATATGTTATCCTAGCCGTTCAAGGTCCTCATTAGACCTCTGACAAAGCAACACCCAGTGGCTGTAACCCTATCAAGGAGAGGCCCAAGAAGGGATCCGATGGGACCTTTGCTACCAATAAGTCAAGACAAGATCAGGCCCAATGTGACTGGCATTTAATGTAACATGGGCTGATCAGACTCATATTTATTACAGTGTAGGCTATGATGGACCTTCATTTATTATAATGTGGGCTATGATGGACCTTCATTTATTACTTTGTGGACTGATGACTTCAACAGCCAGATCATCAAGCCCATTATAAAATATCTAGAAGCTCTCTTGCATATATAAGGGGTATTCCAACCCAGGTACGCATAACAGAACATACATGCACTCTGCCTCTCTTCTTTTCCATCCTTAACTCAGTCCCTGCACTAACTAAGGCGCTGCCCACAGCCAGGGTCCTTTGACCTTCTTCTCTTCCCTTTCAGTTCCCTCAAACGACCAGCTTTCAGAGTCATTTGGATAAGTCCCGTGAGGCACCCCCTAATCTTGTGAGTTACGTTTTTTGCACTTACAGTACATATCTGTGGCCACTTTCTTCTTGGTTGATAAATTTATTCCTTACAAATAGAAATAGAACAACCTGTCTGTAATTACGAATTTCATCTTTGTGTAGGTGTTTATTGTCACCATTTGATGTTATGCAGACACAGCCACATTTGCTTATAATTGGTAATGGATTTGCATTCGGGTATCTTGTGGTGAGATATATGCTTCCTGTATCCTATGTTAAATCCTGCCATATATTTGTGAACTGCTATACATTGGGCATTTTTCTGCTTAACATCTGAATGAAGAAAGGCGTAATCTGCGGAAGAGAGTTAAAATAATCCACCATTGTCACAACATATATTAGCAATATTCAGAAAACATGGTTGATTTTGAAGGAAGAGGCTGTATTAAGATAATCCTTATATTGCTTTGATGTCTTTGAAATGTTATCAGAATGAGAAAATATTGTAATATTGTCGAATGATTTCCCAAAATTTACCTAATTCTATGTTTTTCTAAGTTTTATATATATATGGGAAATGCTCCTATAAAAGTATCTCTCACCTTACTAGGAGAGAGGGGGTGGGGGCCCTCACATTTATATCCAATGCCAACAACTTAACTATGAGGTGCCCCACCCCTATCTCTCATAGTAAGGTGAGAGATGCTCTCATAGGAGCATTTCTATACATATATATATATATATAGGCCTGCTCTGTTACATATGCCTCATACTGTAATGTGGTACGAGGTAGCTGGATGGGGCCCACTTGGGACACCGCTGATCACCGGGGGCGGGGGTGAAGATCCATCTTTGGGCTCCAGATATCAAAATGGAGTCAATCTCATGCTTCTAACCCCTTGATATGTGGCCCACAAATGTTAACGGCTTTATATTAAAAGATAAAAGACCCTCAATCCACAGTCCAGTCCACGGGATGGTTCAAATTGGTGATAGGTGGGCCCAATGTGCTACCTCATACCGTATTATGGTGCAAGGTGTATGTATCGGACCAAAATTCATATACACATATAACAAATTTGACACATATGTAACAGATTAAAAAAAAAGTGTTTCTCTTATAGTTGCTCTCTTTTTTTCCATTAAATAAAAAAAAATTGACACATAAGATGTGTTTCTATTTTAGTTACTCTATTTTTTAACTAGGCGTTCTTGTAATTATCCTGAGACAGCCCTAGAACTAGAAGTTTGGATATCTATCTATTATTCCAACTGAGAAATACTCGAGGATGAGATTTTTGTGAAGATGGTTGGATTAGTATTAACAGGTCTAGTTATCTCTTGACCTAGCTCAGCTCTGTAACAATTTTCTTTTTTGTTTTGAAATTTAAAAAAAAATCTCTACAAAAGTGAAAATGTGAAAACCTTTGGTAACTTGCGACACTCTCACTACAATTATGAGATAATGAATCACCCTTCAAATTGGAGAGTTTCATTGACTTTGAGTGGAAATGGACAAAAAAGGGGAAATGTTCTTTCCTCTACACCCTCTTGTAAGTGCAGAAAATATAACTCACAAAATTAAGGGGAGCCCTTCGGGACTTATCCTAATCGACTGTGAAAGCTGACTGCTCTGAGGACCTGAAAGGGAAGAGAAGACTATGAAAGGACCCTGGCTGTGGGCAGCACAGGGCTCTCCGATGCTCAAGTTAGTGCTTAGGACCGAACTTAGATTGAAGAAGAAGAGAGGCAGAGTTCATGCATGTGTCTAATTATGCTTGTGTACCCGCGTGGGAATGACTTCTTCTCTATATATAAGGGATTCTTTAGGCATGGGGTGATGGGCCTGATGATCTGACTGCTAAAGTCTCCATCAGCCCACAAAGCAATTAATGGAGGTCCATCACAGCCCATATTGCATTAAATGGTGGTCCGATCAGCCCACATTGCATTAAATGCGAGTGATACTGGGCTTGACTTGTTGGCGGTGAAGGTCCCATCAGACATTTTCTTGGACCCCGCCCTGATATAACCATAGCCGCTGGATGCGGCTCTGTCAGAGATCTGTGGAGATTGGATGGCTGGGATAAAGTATCTATCCCTGTGGGGTGTACTTCTATCCCGCCACATGTCGGAAGAGGGGAGACGACTGTCAAGGCTTGTCTCATTTGGCACCTCGGCGTACAGTTGTAGCCGAGGTGCGCGATTACCAATTGCACAGCCGAGATCACGACATCCTCAAGCCTGGTCGATCACAATGACGCTACCCACCTCGGCTAGCGTACCAGTGGTTGAGCCGGGATGCACTCCACCGAGATTACTGCTAGGTTTAGCATGATCTTGATGTTTTGAGAACCACCCCACACAATTGCCCCCTAGCTTCTGACTCTTCAAAGTCCCCGAATCTTTGGGGTCGGAAGCTATAATGACGAGAATTAGACTGGGACCTTCGCATTAATGGTGGACGCTGACGCTTAGCCTTCACCCATCTTCCCTCCGTCTGCCCAGGGCAATAAATGCTATGCTTCAATCATCGCGAAAAGCTAGCTGGCCATGACACGCGTCACCATTTGGTTCGCTTCACCGTAGGACAGAAGGTGCATGCAGCCTTTCGTTGCGACGTTTTCGAATTTTGAAAACGGCGCTCTAATGATGGCGCCCTTTCCTCTTATAAATAGCGTCGTCGTCTTCCTTTCGCCGATCTTTGCATTCCTGTATCCGAAAGAAACTCCCAGAGCTTCCTAGAGCCCCTGAAAGCAGAAACTCTAAAACCGGACGACGAGCACTAGAGAAGTCCTGAGTGACTAGTAAGTTTGCTCTATTCAAATTATTTCCAATTTTTTCAAGGGTTCTTTTCTTTAGGGGGTTTCTCTTTTTCTTTCCACTTCTACCGCCCTGCTTTAGGAATGGGGGTCTACAGCCATTGGTTAGAGAGTCCCACAGCTATAGAAGGGTTGAGAATGGCGTACCAGATACCCGACTATGTGTTGGTCAGACGAGCGGAACTTGCAGATTACGCACTCCGCTCTTATTTGGAGGGCTGGATGCCCATTCCGCTGATCGCCGTTGTAGAGGGGGGAGTTATGTTTCCCTTAGATCCGCTCCTCAGGGCCTGCCTTAGCGCTTGGTCCATCAATCCGTGCTAGTTATTGCCCAATGGCTACAAAATTATTATGGGCACGGCCATGCTGAATAAAAGGCTAGGTATCGACCTCGGCGTTCATGACATCGAGGATGTCTACGATATCTGTAAGTCCAAGGAGGACAACTATTACTTCCGAGTCAAGCCTCGCCGTACGAGCTTCGTCACGGCGCTTGAAGACTCAAGCAAGTATGCTGGGGACGATCTCTTATGCGTTTCGGGGAATTGGGAGTTCGGCGCCGAGGCGAACAGAGCGCATAGAGTCTCGCGTCATCTCGGGGCCATTCCAAGTAATTATCTTCCTTGCCTTAACCTTTTGTCTCTTCCCACCCCCCCCCTCTTTTCTTTAATTTGCTGGACTCATGTTCTTGTGGTCCATTGTGCAACTACACGAGAAAGGAAACAATTGGCCAGACGCGCCGGCTGGAAAAGGAACGACGATTGGCACCGAAAAATCACGAGGTGCACCGAGTTCTCTAATAGATCGGCTTGTGCGCTATTGGGCTACGAGCCTAAGTATTGGGGATACTACAAAAGGGCCGATCCACAGCAGCAGCAGGTTCAAAGGGATCCGGCAGTGGGCGAGCTCGCTGCCGAGGGCCGATTTGCGGTCATAACTAAAGAGGGAGGCTCATCTCAAGCCGCGAGCCGAATCGCATCCGACGCCGGAGCGTCTACCTCTGAGCCGGAGTCCAGCGGCACTCCTCTGGAGAGAAGGCCCCGTTGCCCCTCACCGAACCCGGAGGAAGTAAAGGAGATGGCACGGATCCCGGCTTTCGTGCATCTAGAGGCGCTGGCGCTCGAGGATGAGGCTGGATCCCCTCCGCTGGCAGTCTTGGACACGGCCAAACCCTCTGCCCCCGGGCCCGTCACGACCTCTGCGGGTGCAGAAGAGGAAGCCCCGGCTCTGCACCCAAGTCCGGAGATTCGGCAGTCTCTTGCTGAGGTTGAGAAGAGTGACAGTCGCCTGAGGAAGATGCCGAGGGTGGAGGGCGACAGTTCGGCCGGTGTGTTGGCGCCAGCCGAGCCAGCACCTTGGGAGCCGAGTTTCCTACTTGAGCCGGGAAGGCCCATGACGGTGGAGGATTGTATCCACAAAAGGCCCAACTCCCTTGTGCTCGAGACGCTCGGTCATCCCTGTGCGCTGCCGCGAGACATGGCTTGGCTGGAGAAGATGAGCGATCCCAAGTTGTGGACGTCGCTATTGCACTCTTGCTTTCAGGTAAGATCTCCTCGGCTGTACTTTCATCTGGTGCATTTCATTTTGGCTTTCGTTTTCTGATTTGCTTCTGGTTTGCTCTAACAGACACTGCAAAAATCGATGGTGGTCATCGATAGATTCAATAAGTAGGGTCCCTTGGTTGCCAGTCTTGTTGAGGAGAAGAGGGACCTGGAAGAAGCATTGGGGGCCAGTACTTCGAAGGCGGACCAGCTGGAGGCGCTCAAATGCGATCTCGAGGCGAAGCTCGGGGAGGTCGCCATAGAGATCGAGAATGAGAAGATAAAAACACCGATCTCGAGGCTTTGGTGGAGAGACTGAAGAGCGACCTTCAAGCTGAGTCGAAGAGGGCGGAAGAGGTGGAGGCCAAGATCAAATCTGAAAGCGACGCCGCCTCCTAGGACGCGGCGACCCAAGCAACTGCTTATTACGGCGGAAAGGTTTTCCGCGTCCGGGATAGGACGTGGCTGAAGGCATGGCGTGCCGCCTTGAGGGAGGTAGGGATCCCGGAGGACCATCCGTCCTTCGTGAATCCGCTGAACTGTCCTGGCCCGTCGGTCCCTGACAATAGAGTGATCATAGAGGCTTCGACCGACATTCCCAGCAGCTCAATTCCTCAGGAGCCTTGAAGTATTCTTTTCTTTGATCAACAATGATGTAATTTTATTTTTTTTGTTTTACTTGTACTTCAGAATGTAATGAGTCTTTCAGCAATAAAAATCAAATTTTGCTTGCTATTGTGTTCTCTTCTCTGTTTTTTTTTTTTGTTTATTTGTCCACGTCCTTTTACCAAGTATCTGAGTTCGGACTTATTGGGGCGGTATGGACCGACCCGAGGCGATTTCCTCATTGGCCGTAATGGCTTCATACCGGGGCGGTATAGACCGACCCGCGGCAATCTCATCATTGGCCGTAATGGTTTCATGCCCGGGCGGTATAGACCGACCCGCGACAATCTCATCATTGGCCATAATGGCTTCATGCCCCGGCGGTATAGACCAACCCGCGGCAATCTCATAATTGGCCGTAATGGCTTCATGCCCAGGCGGTATAGACCGACCCGCGGCAATCTCATCATTGGCGTCGTAGCCACACCGTCAACACTTTCCATTCAATCCCATCGAGAGTAAAGAATTTAAGAATTGCTTTCATTGATTCTGAGAATTGAATACAAGTTAAAAATAGTACTTCTTGAGGTGGGAGGCGTTCCATGGCCGTGGTAGCTGTCGACCATTCATGTCTTCAAGTCTGTAGGCCGACTATCCAGCAATGGAGACTACTTTGAATGGCCTATGCCAGTTCGGGGCTAGCTTGCCTTGGTTCGGATCCTTGTCACCTGGGAGTGTCTTCTTCACCTTGTACAGTGATGAGCAACCCACTAAAATCATAAAATAAGTTAAAGGAAAAAAAGCCCAAAAATAAGTTTTTATAAAAACCAGGTTATCAATGAATGACGAGATCCGGTAAAGAAAGCAAATACAAAATGAGGGAAAAAATAAAAAGTAAAAAATCATTGAAAAGGAGAAAAGTCACGTACATGTAAAATAATGGTTTGGCACAAGAGAAGGGAGGGAAGTGAGAATGGAAGAAAGGAAAAGAGAGAAAATCGTGGAGAAGCTACAATGAATAAAAAAAATAGGACATTGATGATATGATTTGAATTAATGAGAGTAAAACATGGGAGGGACATTTATATTCCCTAATTTATAGGAGTTTATGATTTAAATTGATGAGAGGGACATTTATCACATATTTTACCCTTGAAGTTGATTTATTGGAGATTACGAATATAATAATAATAATCGTGTATGCAGAGCTTGACTTGAAAAGGAAACGTAAATATATTGGAGAAGAAAAGTCAAAATCAAGTGAAGCTGATTTCAATTCATATATATATAAATTGGTTGTTTATTACTTCCTCATCTTGATAGACATCAACGATTGGTGTATCATGAATGAAATTATATTTTAGATATGGATAATCGTTGATAAAATCACCATCTTCATATATATTAAATAACTTCTTGATGTTAGTTGTAGATTGGATGTTCAACAACTTGCTGTGCACTATGTTCATCAAATATCAAAGGCTTAAATAAATTACCATCCTTAACATTAAAAAATAAATAAATAAATAATTACCATCCTTTCATGTCAAAGATCAGCTACCATCATCTACCATCATCATAGAACACCTGATTGTTACTATCTTCACTCAAAATGGATCCTCATTGATACCACAATATGATCTTCTCATCATAATTGGAATAATCGTTGTCACTTTCGCATGCTAATTAATCAAACAACTAATCTCAATTGGTGTTCTATTTTATCCAAACTTCAGACAAGTTCTTGACTTACCTATCCAGATATTGGATTTTCAAATCTTGCAGACCATATGGTTCTAAATACCATTCTCAATAACCCGAAGGGGTTGGCCATCAGGACCACGATTCCTCTATCTTTCGGAGCTAGATGTGTTAGTAATGATCTTCGGTTCCCCCCTCTTCAGGAACCGAAGGTTGAGTCCACTAATGTTATCACCAGGGATTTTACCCAGCTTTTCTCTGGGCCCGGAGGAATTAGTCGAAGCCCAAAGAATTGGAAACCTTCACTAGCCCAAAATAAAAAATAAAAAAAATTATCATTCTCAACGTTGTGCTAGAGAAAGTGTATAAATTAGTGGTGGAACACAAAGAATTCTTCCATGAAAACTGTATCATAGTTCTCAAACTACTGGAAAGTTCTCTCTCCGGCTATCCATTGTGTGGCCCATCTATTGGATGTTCTAGATCATGTACCGCTAAAAGATATTTGGATTAATAAAAAAAAAGGGCAAAATACTAGATCTACTAATTTGTCCCTCTTAGATGATATATAAAAAAAGAAGCCCCTAAAATCCCATGCAATCTCAACGTTCCTCTCACTCGGACTGTTCTTGTGGCTATTATTATAGGCCCTTGGATTATTTGCCACTAATTCCAGATGGCCCATGAGGCCACGACGTTTACATTATTTCTCGAGAAAAAAGAAAACTATAACTTTTGGGCAGCGTGGAAATTAGAGAGTTATTATTTTATTTTATTTTTGAAATGTCAATGTATGTATTTCCAAAGAGCTGTATCTATATATATATATATATAGATATATTGTACAAAAAGAAAATAGGATAGCTTGGTTACAGCTGCACCCCACTTAGAGGCACAACCACCACGGAGCAATGGCAAAAAGTAAAACCTAAGGGCGCGTTTGATAATTTTACGTGCATAGTCAAGTCAAGTATAGTGCAGGTCCAACGGTCTGAATTTCCACCATACTACATTTGGTTGCATCCGGAAACAAATCGGATGTAGAGATTTCTAACTTTACAGTTGTAGTTACTAGATGGCCATACTTGACAACTTAGATGTCCACCATAGGTCTTCCTGTCTCTCATATGTATCCCAGCCCAAAGTAAAGTTGAAAGTACTCGGAAGATGCGTTGAAGTTTCCCATGGGTTTCCATATCCTCTTCACCATCGTCTCTCCCCATCTGCTGTGAACCGAATCAAATGCGCATCACCAACTCTCCTTGGAACGCTTTAAACCTTCATAACTATCAAAACCTACTTTTCCATCTAACCCTCTTTAACATTACTGCTTCCAACAATCTGTCCATCAGATCAACCTCGCGTTCCATGGTGAATCCCTAGACCTTATAACTTGCTATCATAGAGCCTCTTCTAGCCCTTCGTCATAACAGCGAAGGAAGACCAGGTAGTTTTGAAAAAGGGAGTGGATTTCCTGATTGCAATCAATTTTGGGCATACGCTTGAGAGGACATGCCCCGCTGACAATAGGTGGCTACAGAAAGGCTCCACGCAGTGAGCAACACTGCTTCACCTTCATTCTCCTCCACCAACCATAACTTTGCTAGGAGATAGCAGTTAAATTCAAGGGTTAGCTACCGCTGACGAGGACGACCTACTTATCCACCAAACCTGTTCGGGATCATAACTTCTAAGCAACATCTCTCCATCAGTTCATCTCTTCTAGCCCTTGCGAGACAAGGTCTAGTACATCTAGCCGTCATAGATCTGCGTTTGTAGGCTACCAAAAGTCTCTGGAACGAGTAAATGTGCTAGGGATGATGGAAGATAAAACTTCGTAGAGGGATTTCTTTTGATTTGGGGCGTTGGGTTGAAACAACATCACCAGCAGAAATTATTTACTCTCGGATAATAACTACGGCTGGGAGAGTAGCTCATCTTATGAGGGATCGACTTAAAGTCTATGCGCGTCCTGTGATTCGAACACATTCACTTTGCAATATGTCAGTCCTCTTTCGTAATAACTAGAGGGTAATATAATGGTCAGATGGTGGTTCGTCATAGGGTAAATGAACATGCTCAACATATCTACCAGAGATCTTGTCGCAATTACTCTCTTCGTACTCATTCACAGAATCCCTCTATAAAAAGGAAGCAGTTGTAGTGTATGATGCATAACGTTGCAGCAGAACAACTAGAGTAAAATGACTTCCGATATGATACAAAACATGTCCGTCGACGAGCAAGGTATAAACTCTGTCCTCTTTTTCCAATGTTTGTTACTGTAAAACAAGCAAATTCAAGCACAAATATACTTGACAATTAATGCGGTTCATTAGCCTGGTTTCGCACCTAATACGTGTAGTATACTGAAACTTACATGCAATGAAGTCGACAGACTTGATCTATCTTTTTGTTAACTGAGATCACTTGTATTGTAAACACACACAAATTTGCCAATTTTAAGGTACTTGTTCTATTGGTACAACTTGATTGATTGCGTACGATATCGTACGATTGTCAACATTGCATTAATAAAAATGGTTCGGCAATAGAATATTTGAAAGAGGTTGAAAGTTTCAATCCGTGCAGGGGGGTCACAAATTTGTATCACCCTTTCTGCTATAAAGTGAAAGGGGGTTCTGATATATTGACCATTTTACGCTTTGTTGATAACCTGTGTTCTTTATCTTGGTCTCTGGAATGTTGGAGCACGCAACAGTTTAACAGTCAAAAATCTTGGTCAACTTGCTAACCTCTTTGTGCATCAAGTCCTTAGAATTCCACGCTTGCAATTTGCTACTACAGTCTTGATACAATAAGATGGATGGTACAAGATGCTTCTATAAAAAGGTAAATAAAGAGAGGAAGGAAGCAAGATTAAAAAAAAAAACAAAGCAATTCTTGCAGTTCTGTGGGCAGCCTTGGCTGCATGGCAAATGCAGGTAGCGGCCGCTAGTGCAGTGCTTTTCCAATACCAAAATAAGACGGAGTCCCGGAAGAAGAGGACTGCTGAAAGAGCCCACTACCTTTCCAAGTTAACAGAAGGGAGGGACGAAGAGTGTATTAGTCAGCTTAGACTAAACAAGGAGAGCTTTGATTACCTCTGCGATCTGCTCAGAGTGAGAGGGCTGTTGAAAGACACTCGCGAGGTCACTGTTGAGGAAGAGGTCGCAGCATGCTTGTACATTCTGGCACATGCTGTTAAAAATAGAACAATCGCATCGAGGCTTCTGCGATCAGGGGAAACAGTCAACTGACACTTCCACAGAGTTTTCAATGCTATTCTAACACTAGCACCAAACTTCGTCAAACAATCTAACATATATACTTCTGCGGGACCTTCTAACTTCAAGGTATAATGTCTACCCTGTTTTTTTAAAAACAATTGTCAACCAATGTTTTTTTTTCATGTTATGTGTTGTGGTATAATCTCGCACTAAGTGACATTTTTCAACCAGGATTGCGTCGGTGCGATCGATGGCACCCACATTGTTGACACCAAAAATGTCACTGTGTCTCTTCAACACCAAAAACTACATGGCGCCACATCCTGCCATAAATAGGAAGCCGCCACTTCAAGCACCAGATCTTGTCAGAATCAAACAAAAACTGCAAGATCCTTCAAAGCAGCCAAAAGAGGGGTACACATGAAGTTTCGGGTCATTTCGATGTCATTTGGCCTAACTTCACTCCTCCGACAGCCAGACAGGAGCTCCCGACAGCGACAGTGTCGAAGACTTCAAAACTTCGATCAGAGCCTACGGATGGTCTCAGAATAGCTCCAAAAGGCCCCATGCCAAATTTCAAGTCAAACGGACAACGTTTGACCCTTCATCAACTCTGGGGAAGCCAAAACAGACCTACCGGCGGCGGAGCACCCCGGAATCATGGCATCCAAATTGGAGCTAATGGATCATCTCAAAATGACTCCAATAGGTCCCCTGTCAAGTTTTAGGTCAAACGGACATCGTTTGGCCTAGTTTCAAACCTCGACATTTCTCTCATGGCGAAATCAAGGCAAGCATTTGCGGGACCCCAAAAGGCTTCAAAACTCAAACCAAAGCCCATGGTTGGTCTTACTTACTACTCAAGAGGCTCCCTGTCAAATTTCAAGTCAATCGGACATCGGTTGACCACAAGTCAAAGCTCGGCATTTCTCTCATGGCGAAATTAAGGCAAACATTTGCGGGACCCCAAAAGGCTTCAAAACTCAAACCCAAGCCTATGGCTGGTCCTATCTACTGCTCAAGAAGCTCCACGTCAAATTTCAGGTCATTCCGACATCGTTTGATCCAGTTTCAATGCTTGACAAAAAAATCGGCAATACCGCACAACAAAGTCTTCGGCTTTCCAGAAAAATAGGAAACTTTGTGCTTCGATTTGCGTGGCTTCTCGTCGGGTTTTCTTCAAGAGAATCAGGCCAATAAATAAGGGGAAATGTCAGAAAAAATACAGAAGAAAAAAGAATGAAAAAAAGATCGAAAAACGGCGAAGAAAAGGCGACCGAACGGCGACCGAGAAATGGGCCCAAGGCCCATGGTCACCGGCGACCTTGGCCCATGGTCGCCAGCGACCATGGGTGCATGGTCGCCGGCGACCATGGAATTCCGGCGACCCAAAAGTCGCCAGAAACCCCTTTTTTCGGGTCCTTTTCGCGTTTCGAGTCGATTGGCCCCTGTGATTTTTCCAAAATCTGATTTTTCGTGCATGAAATCCGTCGATCTTCGTCAACATCACGGATTCACCGCCGAAATCATTAGATGATCATTAGATGCCTCGAAATCGCCAACCGGCCGACAAAGAAAGCACACTTTCTGCCCGCCCGATCGTGAAATCGACAAGACAGATGTTGCCGGCACATTGACATTAATCAATGTCTGAAATTGCATCGCCATCCGACATCAAACAACATGTGGATCCACCGGCGATCATCGCAAGAAGAATTCCAAAAGACGCGGCGCGGCCCGCGACTCTTCAAGCGACTTGGCGACCAATTAATGAGGTTAAATGATCCGTTTTATGACAAGTTAATGCGGTCATTAACTCATTATTTTGGACGGCCCAATCAAAAGCAAGCAAATGGGAGTTACAAGTCAGAGGATTTATGGCATTAAAGCCATGAAACTCCTCCCATGATGGGGATTAGCGGCAATTAAAAGCTCATTATTCTCCATCGGCCAATCAAATTCAAGGAAAAAGGAGTTACAAAACAAATAATTTAAAACTTGTAACTCCTCCCATTATGAGCATTAATGCATTCAATGCTCATAAACCCTCCTAAATGGCTACCAAAGGCCTATAAATAGGAGGGCATTCCAAAGGAAAAAAGAACCAGACGAAGAACGGAAAAAGAAACCAGAGAAATCGCCAGAGAATTGCCCGGAAAATCCAGAGGCCCTGCAACTCTGCTGCAAAGACCACCAAAAGGTGATTGAAGCACCCTTGGGGGGCCACCCCCCCAAGGACCTCCCTTCTTCTACCAACATGGCTAAAACGTGGCTTTTTCAGCCCGTTTACTTAGCTTTTTATCGGATATAAGACCTTCTCTTGGTCTTTGTCCTTTAAAAATCTGAGGTTAAAAAGCCAAGCCAAGAATCCAAGCATCGTGTTCTCATCTGCATGGACGACGGAGGAGCCCATACATGACTCACGACCGTCGATCTGAACGTGTCCCCACAATCGAATGAGAAGTCCGATTCCTTTTCTTGATTTCTATTGTACTTTATTTTTCTTTTAGAGATAAAAATCACAACTCTTGTCTTCCATGATGGATAAGATTTGTAAATCGCCTTTTACGGCAAAATCGCCTTTCACGGCAACAAATGAAATCGCCTTTCACGGCATATAAAAAAAACCCTTTTGTCTCTTTTCTTAAAATATGTGTGCAATGGGAAACTAGAAAAAGTTTCATTTCCCTTTTCTACTTGTGAAGGTGGATTTTCGGATCACCGTTTCTAAATTCCAAGTAGAAACGTGAAATTGGCATACCCGTACAAAAAAACAAGAAAGATGTTGATACCCTTATCTTTTCTTCTCCTCCCCTCCGCAGCACCCCGAAAGACCCGGGCCGGAGGCAGCGGGAGAGAGGGAAGAATCGGGTCCATCAAGCCAGCACACCCGGTGGGACACGTTCATTTGAGAACATGAACTTAGACTCTTTGGCACCTTTCTAGTTGGTGGCCGATGTTGAATCTTGCATAAAAAAAAAAAAAAAAAAAAAACATGAGATGGGATTTTTTTTGGAAATTTCTTTCTTTAAGTCCATTTCCAATCTTTCTCCTTCTCGAAAAAAAAAAATCTTCTCTTGTTCTTTGAAATTCAGATCTGAGAAATCTCGATCTCCTCCCTTTTGGACTCAGTGCCTGCAGAAATGTTTGAGCACGTTTTCAGATTGGGAAAGGGACCGTTTGCTCTCTTTGACGAGTTCAAAAAAAAAATCTGATTTCAAACTTGTCAGATTTTCAAAAAAAAAAATCTTCTTTCTTTTGGATCCAAATTTGAGAAATTTTGGTTTTCTTTTCCTTTCTGACTTAGGGCTCGCAGAAATTGTTTGAGCCCCTGTTCAGATTGGGAACGGACCATTCGCTCTCTCTGATGAGTCCATAAAAAAAAAAGGGGAGCATTTAAGAACACGAAAGTTTTACCGATTGCGTTCTTTAATCAAGGTTGATCTAAGAAAAGCCTTGTTCAGAGTTTGGAGACAGCTAGGCTGTTCTAGGTAAGGGTCCTCCAAACGGGTTCATTAAGTAATCCTACCCTTACCTGGGGGCTGGTCTATCAACATTGGTTTCATAAGAACGAATCGTGAGAACTCGATGTATTCTCAAACCCTAAAAAAAATTTGTCGATTTTTGGTTCAAATTTGAGAAATCTTGATCTCTTCCTTTTTAGACTCTGTGCTCGTAGAAATGTTGAGCACGTGTTTGAATTGGAACATCATTTGCTCTCTTTGATGAATCCGATACTGACTTTCAAAAAAAAAATCTTCAAAAAAAAAAATCTTCAAAAAAAAAAAACAAAAAAAAAAAAAACTTCTGTCACGTCTGGGTTCAAAGTCGAGAAATCTTGACCTCTTCCTTCTCGAATTACTGTGCTCGCAGAAATGTTGAGCACGTGTTTGGGTTGGAATGTCATTTGCTTTCTTTGATGAATCTGATCCTGACTTTCAAAAAAAAAAAAAAAACTTCCGTCATTGTTGGGTCCAGATTCGAGAAATTCTGGTTATTTCCTTTTCGGACTTTGTGCTCGCAGAAATGTTGAGCACGTGTTCGGATCGGAGTGCCATTTGCTCTCCTTTATGAACCCAACCTTGACCTTTCAAAAAATTCCATCTCGTGTCCATTTCAAGGATGGGATTTACAACATCTGTGCCTAGCGGTGCTAGTACGCCCTCTTGGGTCTACTGTACTCGCGACCGACACATTTGTACTCCCAACCTTATATCACTTTACCTCGAGTGAGCCTCGCTCCTCGGTAATCTGAAATAAGGTTCACAATTGCTTTTAGCAGTCACTGGAACGCTCACTCTGAGCCTTTCATACTTGCGTTTAGAATAATTGTATACTCTATGGCTTTTTTCCTTCTTCATCTTGCTTGAGCCAGGCCTTGTCCCCTCGAGCAAATTGAAAAGAAAAAACCATAGTTTATTTCCATTTATGATCATCACATTCTTGTGATTACTAATGGATCCGGTTTTGTTTCAGAAAGGTTTTTCAAAAACTAACATGGCAGCTTCGTTGACAATCACATTCGACGAGAACAAGTACCAGCTAATGCTTCAAGAGAAGCAAAACAAACGCGCTCCTAAGCGCCTCGCCAGCGGCCGAAGTATCACTTCCTTCGGTAATGCACAAGACACCGGGTCGAC